>CM056994.1:326264997-326787497 GCA_029891345.1 Dryococelus australis
ATGCTTTGTGTTTCACCAACACTATGATGCAATGATGTGGTTAGTGAATGCGAATGAGTCAGTGCAATAGCAAAGCACTGTGTGTATTTAAAAGATAATTATTGCTTTAACGAATTTTACACGATTCAAAGTTAATCAACAGTGGATGCAAAATATATATTTCCTTTACGAATAGTAAGACTTTAGAGAATCAGTATTTTATACTCAAAAAGGTATTATGATCATCCATGGCATCATGAGTAATGATTGTATTGGTTATTTTGCAAATAAGTAGTTATGTCTGATGTCAGTTGTATAATGAACTGAAGTAGGGAACTTATATATTCTCTTTATACTATTTGAAAAATTTTCACAATTAAGTTGTATTCTTTATCAATTATTGTCATCAATTAACATTAAACATTCTATGTTTCCAATATTGTTTTACTATAGTGGCATTATTTGTGTAAAAAAATTGAAAACATGTAATGAAAAGAATGAGCTAATGTTTTGATATTGCACACAGTGAAGATAGAGACACTGAAAATGGAAATAACAAACAACAACAGTACACAATTCATGTGAATAGTTCATTTACATCATTTAATTTGTTTACATAAACTCTTAAATTCCATGACAACTTATTGTATCTGAGTGTACTCTTGTAAGATTTTGTGTGTGTTAATATGACTTTATGGTAACGTGTCAAATTTCATTACAGAGTAATGGAAGCTGACTTGGTAGGCAATATCCCTATTTGTATTCATCGAATATTGGAATTATCGCCGGGTAGTATAAATTTGCTTCCCCTTTTCATTCTCTAACGATTGAAAACAATTTCATAACATCAAAAGAGAAGGGGACCTGTGATGCCTTACTGTTCCAACTTCCAACAGAGCCCAGAGCTCCGACGACGGGCGACCACATTTAGATTTCTGTCTTCCCTTTTCTACTCCTTCAGACTCTATCTGACACCATTATCTTTGTCATCCCATCGAGTATGGTTTCTTCCATTGTTCTTTGAAACATCTGCTTATATTTATCAGGACTTTTTCAAAAAGAGGGATGGTGTGATACCCTGGTATAACTTCGTGGTTCTCGTCTCTGCACCAGCGACATTCAGTCTATATTTTGACACTATATTAGCGCCTTGTGATGGGCCAGTGCCACATTTGTGGCGGCAGTGCCGTTATAGCGACGCACTTGCGGCGGGCAGCGCCGTGAAAGGGCATGATTTTACGGGATGCCTTTGCTGTTGTTTCATCTGCATCTGCATCCTGTTATTCCATGATATTTTCTCCCCGCGTGATGACTTTTTCCTGCAAAATCAACATCTTCCCATGCATTCCAGCCAATCCCTGCACGACTTCTGGCTGTCCTGATAAGATGGCGGACGGCCAACACTGTGGTCAACGCCTTGGTCACCGCCCTGGTGGCAATCGGTAGACTGGAAGAAGTGATTCCCTCACCTTGCAAGACCCCATATTATCCCTTGCACAGACTGTGAGCGACACTTCTGCTTCTGCATTCAAAGGGACTTCTAGAGGAGTTCGGTTTCTCCTGGTACGATCGACGACTTGTGGCCAGAGACCACACCCTCCACAGCTCCGAAATGAAACTGTTTTCATTAATAATGTTATATTGTCACTGCTTCGCATCCCGCGCGAGCGAAGAGGATGAGAGAGTGTTGTTATACGATAGCGGTGGCAGCACAAGCGTTTAGGCCGGTGGCCACGTATCAGTTAAATAAAGCCAGCCGGCAAGATTATATCTTTTGCTGCACATTCTGTTGACCCTGGTCGTATTGATTTCTGCGTTTACCTGAAGAATTCTCAGGATAACTCACCTCGTTCTCTCAGCGCGACTCGGGGTGCGTTGAACCTTCCAGATGGTTTCCCTGGGAGTATAAATATTGCGACAGGAATCCGGGACGGGTGATGAGTTGGAGTTGATGAATGAAGAGTGGCTGTTGGTTGAGTTCCGAGCGATAGAAGACGGGCAGCGCGAGAAGTGACCAGCTGTAAGGGGAGTCTGTGACTGCGGGTATCAAGCAGTGGAGTGTGAGGCTGGCAGGCTGGACTATTGGACTAGATGCGTGTGTGAAAGGTAGTATAAATGATGGCAACAGATAGACTGAACACGTGTTGATAATGAGTATGAGTTAATTGACTGTAACCAACAGTGACAATTAAGAAGAACGTTAATTAGAGTTAAAATAAATATGCAAATATTGCGCTTATTTTGTTGTAAATAACAGCAGAGCGAACAAATTGGAAATAAAATTTACTTCTTTTATTTTCATTTTTATTAGGACCTCCATCCCTCACGAGCTGGGATATGCCCCTCAGGCATCACATGCAACAATAATTCTAACTCTTGCAACCGGCTCAGCTTGTGAAAGTAAGTAACAGTGTAAATACATGAACCAAAGTGTCAAATATAGTTGCGCTTTTAAAATTTTTGATTGAGATATTTATTCAAGTTAAGTTAAATGGTTCCATTTGTGCCCTTAGCTGCTCGGAAGCACAACATTGAACATGCTTTCTAAAATATTGAATTGAAATCATTACTTCACAAAAAATGACAAATGAAGAACATTTTTTTGAAGATTTCTTAATGTCGCAATATCCTCTGAGAGAGTTGCGTTGGATATGTTTTTTGCTTGAAACAATTATATTTAAAATCAGTTCATTGAGGAAGAATCTCTCTAAAATTGATACCCCATTTTAAACTTCGTGTCTGCTAGCTTGCTAGGCAGAGCCCATAACCTAACCTAACATAACTTAATTTAACCTAACATAACCTAACATAACTTAACAACCTAACATAACATAAATTAACAAAACCTAATACATGTTCGTTGTTGTTCTAGGTGTGACTCCTGTATTTCATGGAAAATATGTCTTGAAGAAATATAAAGTATAGAATTAGTGGTTCCAAAAAAGCCGAATAGACTTTAAACTTTCCTGAAGCTCTGCTAAAGTTATACTTTCAAGCTATTCCTCCGTCTCGTGCAAAGACAGCTTAAACAAGTCCGAAGGGACAACGCTCCGCATTCGTGAGCGCTCCTGTTAAATATTATTTTCTATAATAACTACTGCATTTATTACTAGGCGTTGCCGACACGCCTATTTTCTCTCGGGTTTATTCATATTAATTATAAATTAAATATTACAACTTATAGCTAAAATATAGGTAGAAGTTTAGTTTAACTAAAAATAAGAATTTTTTTTTTATGTTAAGAGACGTATAAAACGCTTGTAATATATGACACGTCAATGAAAAAATTAAACACGTCATACATAGGGTGATTTTGCGATGGGTTGATAAAAAAAGTATGAAGGAACCGCGAACAGATTTTACCTGTAGGGTCGTTGCCTCGTCGAGAATCTGGTATAGGGAAATACATATTAATGAAATTCGGTTTGTTAGCGTTCCTGTTACTGGATATATTATAACACCAGGGACTTTTTTGAGCAGAAAAAAGACGTGCTTCTTTGCTGTCGAAGCCTTTCGTAACATTAATCTATAGCCTGTTTCCTTGGAAAGATCTGGAAAATTAATAATTAAATAAAAAAAGTACTAAAAAACAAATTTTTATATTTGTCTCCATACAAAGTTTGAGACTATTATTTCTCACGCATAGGTTTTTGTTTCAAGTATATATTTTCAAAATCGACTTCAAATAAACCGAGTGTCATTAACTTGTGTTTCCCTATACCAAATTCTCAACCATGCAACAACGTTTCGTTAAGCACAGTTCATTTCTGCTGTACGCCAGGAGCAAGGAAAACAGGAAAGTATAGGCTGTTCACGGTAAAGTGAGCACTTTTTAAGGACCTGCAAAATTTTCCCTTTCGGCCAATTTCTATCTTTCCGCCACTTTTTAGTACAAACACTGCCATATGACTAATAAAAACAGTGTATACATTTCACAACACTCAAAAGTTAACGTCCGAATCCGCAATAAAATACCTTTATTCGGGGTAAATGCCTGCCGGGAGGGCCTAAAAAAGTGCTCACTTTACCATGAATGGTATATACAAGATGTTCCGTGACTCAACCGACATACTTCGGCAGCGTGTTATACAGCTCATTGGGAAAAAAAAGTCATACACACAAGTAGGCTATGCATTCCCATTTCAGAGTTGCAAGGGCGTAAATGCAACAAAAACACAAATTGGAATTACTGAATGTCTTTAATGTAACTGACTACAATCATGTTGAATGTCTCACACGAGTTGTTCAAAATGTGCATCATATGACCTTAAGCAGGCTGCGATACGTTGTAGCCCACCATGACGTGTTGCCACAGCATGCCTGCAAGTTAATTTCTGAGTCGATTAGTGACGTCAGTTATCGCCTGTAGCATCTGGTATCGTGTGTCTGATCGCCGTCCGCTGTAAACCCTACTCTTCAGGCAGCACCAGAAGAAAAAGTCCAACGGAGAGAGGTGTGGTGAGCGCGCCGGCCATGGGACTGGAGCAATCTACCTGCGCGGGTACTCAGCTGCTGCACCGCGCCCATTTCCGCCGCAGTATCCGTAAACAAACACAATGTGTGCGTACTCCGCACTTGTAAACATTCCTGCCATTGCTGCACAACCACTCGTCGTCGACACACACAAAAAAAAAAAAAACTGGCCACGCCAGCCACACTAGCAGTGTCTGCTTACGGTCAGATTGGGCACGTACTAAACAGCTTGTGTGGGACTTACAACATGAATATAATCAATCGTATTAAAGATATTGAGTAATTCTAAATTTTATTTTTATCACATGTAAGTCTCTGTAACTCTGAAATGGACTGCATAGCCAACTTGTACAAATGACATTGTTTGTGGTCAATGATCTGTATAAAACGCTGCCGAAGTATGTCCGGAACGTTCTTCAGTTCAGTTCAGTTCAGTTCAGTTTTTATTGTTCAGAGAGCAGTGTTAGATGATATAGAACTTGTCATTTATACAATATGTACAAAAGAGAGACAGGGACAGTAAAAACATATATACAACAATAATATACACACTGACATAAGATAACAGTGATATATACCAATAAAATAACACAATACACAGAAGCGATAACTTCTGCATATGTCGGGAGCACACTGGAGTTGCGGAGAGGCAGGCAGATCGCGAACGGGGAGGCTTTCTGATCCGCAGACCATTGTTAACATGCCAAAATGAAACCTCGCCCGGGTCCCGACGGCGCGGCGGAGTGGAAAGCAGATGACAGTGGGTAAAGACCCGAGGATGAGAAGGGGGGAGGTTAGTTTCCGGCGACGGCATCGATTGGAATCGCTGCCGGAGACTTGGTTTACACGTATCCTGCTTTCAGGGCGGCCGTCACACACACAGACAACACACACACACGCACACACATCTACACACACCTACACACACACGCACGCATCTCAGGAAGGGCCAGATGCGTAACATTCTACTAAAGGCTGTTCGCGATAAAGTGAGCACTTTCGAAATCAACCTTAGAGAAACGTCACTGCTTATACCTGCATGTATTTTAAGGGGCGCACTGAGTAACATACGTGCAGTGAAGTTGGTAACGATGGAAGGAAAGTAGAATCGTATTATTAACGTCGAATAAACATTGTTAGGTAACCATCTGTGATAGCTTCAATTATTTATTTGGTTTTCCGTTTTTTTTAATGCTTCGAAGTGTAAAAACGACTAGATTTGAAAAATATTTACTTTGATAATAATTTCACAGTTTCACTTGACCGACGCATGAATAAAGTGATGAAGCACATGGCAATATTGATTTTATATAAGGCGGAAGAATACACAACTTGCATACAAGTAGATATTAAGCAGGGCTTTCAAAAATGCTAAGCTATAGGCTGTTCACGGTACACTGAGTACTTTTGAAAGAACTTGTCAGGATCTACTTCTCTTTAAGTATCCTTCCGCCATACGTAAAACTAACATTGTCGTGGCCTGATCACTTTATACATGCGTAATACACGTATAAACCTGGATTTCTTGGGAATGAAAATTCGTTACAATAATAACCAAATTCGCACTTTAAAGGGTAGAATACAAATAACAGTTATTTCACTAACTTCAGTGGCAATAAATGTAATGATTTCATTCACAATACGTCAAGTATTAAAGACTTTTCTGTTATCACTAGAATTTAAATGTCGAGTCGGGCGCAACGGGATCTGGGATAGGAGCCAAGCGCCGGCCGGCCATCATTTTGTAATCATCCAACAGCCATATTGGATTCAGGTGACATTTGACCTTGAGCTGTAACCGTGACCTTGACCCTGTACCTGGGATCTTGGATAACCTTAAAACAAAAAAATGCAAAAAAACTGCAGAAAAATGTTAAGATATAAAAAAATTACAAATGTTACAAAAATATTAAAACTATTTAGAAATAAATTTAAATATGTCCATGCAAGAGGCCGTGGTTCAATGATAGGTGTATTTCTACACGACCGACCCTCGCCCATCTCATCCAAATTGGATCCAGGTGACCTTGACATGTGACCTTCACCTTGACCCCATGCCCTTGAACAGAAACAATTCCTAAAAACCCAAAAAAATGTTTCAAAAATGTATGTAAAGAATTTGTAAAAAAATTTACAAAATAAATTAAAAAATTATAACTTAAAAAATTAATTTAAAGAATTTACATTTCTGGAGGTTTCTCCAGCACCACATGTAGCAGACGACTGACCCGCTACCAATGTTTCTAATTGGTTAATAAATCGGCAGGCCTCCACCACCCCCACCCCCATCATTACTCATTCCATCGTATGAAGGCATCTTGTTTTTTTTTCGGTTGTCATTTTTTACATTTTCAGCACTTAACTGGCACTGACGACTCCAACCAACATGTGAGATCTGGGTGTCTTTCACCTTGACCTCACATCTGTGACTTTGACTCCATGTCCATAACCTTGGATAACTTTGAGCCCAAAAATATATATATATTTTTTTATGAAATCCCAAAAATAAAAGAAATATTTAAAAACATTAAAAAGATTAATTAAAGATTATTGTTTCTTAAATCTCTCCATCACTTTCGCAATTTTTCCATTAAACTGCACCACAATAAACTGCACACTTAGCACCATATGTACCACAATCAACCCCACATGCACAAAAATCCGCACCACAATCAGCACCACATGCACCAAAACCAGCACCACAGTCAGCATCACAATTAACACCACATGCACCACAATCAATACAAAATGCACAACAATCAGCACCACATGCACTACAATCAGCACCCCACAAACCACAATAAGCACCTCGTGCATCACAATCAGCACCACAATAAGCATCATACACACACCAATCAACACCAATCCATACACAATCAGCACCGCAAATCGACGATTAACACCAATACTCACAACAATCCGCACACAAATCCATACACAATTTCACACCAGTCCAAACCAATCCACATCAATCCTTCGCAATCCTCCTCCGCAATCCACAGCAATCCCCGACAATCCCTCGCAATCGTCCTCCACAAACCACAGCAATCCAGGCCAATCCTTTAGTCAAACCCAATCCTTAATAATCCTCCTCCACAATCCATAACACTCCACGACAATCCTTCGATCAATCTCAATCCTCCGGTCAATGCCAAGCCTTCTATTAATCCCAATCCTTAGCATTCCTCCTTCGCAAATGTCAATCCTCCTCCAAAATCCACAGCACTCCACAACAAACCTTCGATCAATCGTAATCCTTCGATTAATCCCAATCTTCCGATCTATCCTTCGATAAATTTTTCGGTTTGTCCACCACCCATGTATATAGAAATTAAAATCATTTTTCAACTATCTCCGAATTTGTACATGTCGAAATAATTAATGTTTTGTATGTATTCAACTATCTATGCATTTTTATGGTAAAGTCTCCATTGTCATGTATATGCAGATATTTCCACTTTAAAGCTCTGTGGTAAAAAATAACACGACTTATGAAAAAACTATTAATTTATAATAATAATTTATTATTACTTTGTTATAATTTCAGAAGAAAACAGTTCATCGCACCATGCGATACATCTCCAATCCTTCACTTTACTAATGATTGAAGATATCTGATTGAAGATTCCCACGTTTTTGAAGGTCAATCAAATATCTGAGTACATCAAACACGTTCATTCGGGTCTTCGGAAAATAGGTAGCCAGTATCCTCGGCGTGTTCTGCCTTCTTCGTGTCGCTTGTTGCAGCAATCGTGTTGGAGGGGTGTGTCAGTGCATCGAGAAAATCGCCATCATCGTCTTTAACGTTATCACTGCCTTCATGTTCATTTGCATCAATGCTCTCTTCATGGTCATTTTCACATCCTGTTTTGTATTCAACATTACATTTGCTTTTATTTGTAGCAAGAGTTGGTCAGTATTTAGAGCCGACGACCGTTTATTTTGAAGTTCATCGACTTCATGCGAATTTCTTGAAAGTGTACATTCTTCACAAACCGACTCTCCTACACACATTCCGTCTTTAGCATTAACTATCTCATCATTATCGCCTGTCGATTCGGTACCAATCAATGCAGCAAGAAATATTGCCGGCAACACCTGCTGACTCCCAGTAGACGACTCTTTGCAGATCTTGATATGTTCTTTCAATTTATCGCCTTTCACAAACTGCAGGTGACGAATGTCGTAATGCTTCATCGCCCGAAAAGAGCCCTTCGACCAGGCCGTTTTCTCATGCCAACGAGCATTTTGACCATAGTTGAAAACTCGATCGCACAATCGGTACTGGCGACAACCAATTAGTGATGATGCAGGTCATGGCTCCATGATCATTGAGGTCAAAGGCAGGCCTTCGTATTCGCAATTAATCTTCGTGGTATGACAAGAGAGCGCTTTCAAATCGATGTTCACCTCATGGGGTCAAATGTCAACTGTAATTTTTTTTACATAAATGTGGTTCTTCTTACAGTAAAGAGCCCAGTGCTGTGCTGATTGTGGTGCTGATTGTAGTGTTGATTGTGATCCCGATTGTAGTGCTGATTGTGATGCTGATTTATGGTGCTGATTGTGGTGCTGATTGTGGTGCTGATTGCGAAGGGTCGGTTTGGCAGGAGTCAGTTGTTCACTTTAAGTGCGCATGATTTCAAGCTGACTGAAGAACTAATCTGGAAGAAAATGCTGAGTGTTTAACTGCATGATAATATGATCAAGGAACTAGATAAAATGTATGGTTGAATAGAAGCATAAAAATACTTAAATCTCGCTACTAAAACATGGTAGTAAGTATATATACACACATAAAGCAATAGCTCGGCCAAGCAGAGAGGAAAGGACTTCAGATTTTTCACGAAGATGATGCAAGCCAATGTTTGTAAAAAGTCTATTGTAGATCTTACCTCTATAGATGTACTTTATGCCACTGCTGGAAAATTACATAAAAACAGCCTGTACGAAGAGTCCTTTTCGCGCGATGGAGGATTATGGCAATGGGCACATGCTGTTTATGCAAGGTGATATATTGATGAACCACATCAAGAACTGCAAGGATTCGTCTTTTGAGAACCAGCAAGTGATGTCAATACCTCCTGCTGCATCGATGGGTACTGATTCCACAGACTATTATGGTGAGAGAGTTAAAACTAATTACGGAATGAGAGACCTACGAGGTTTGGTAGAGTCAGTATGTGTGGAATGTACACTTGCAAGATGTTTGCCTGAAATCGACAAAATTCAGAATAGACGGTTCTCGGCTCTAAATACTGATAATGACTGTGCGGCCTCTACAAAGAAAAATGAACATGATATTGAGAACGAAATCGGAGGTGAAGACGAACATGAAGACAGCATTGCTGATGATGACTATGAAGACAGTGTTGATGAAGTATCTAATGAGTAGGTTGATGATTATCTCGATGTTCCCACACATTCCACCAACGAGTTTCCTTCGACAAGTGGCGTGAAGAAGGCAGAAGGCGTCCATAAAGCTCGTTATATATTCCCCGAAGACCCAAATGAACTTGTCGATATGCTCAGAGATTTGATTGGCTTCCAAAAAATGTGGGGATCTCTCATGCATTGTTGAGATATCTTCAACCATCGATGAACTGAAGAATCGAAGTTATATCATGTGGAACTGTTTGGATACTATCCATGCTATGTAAACATCTGAGAAATGTAATGATCGAATGTACAAAACAATAAAAAAGATATAATGTATAGAATAAGGAAATAAATTAAATTTATGTATACATAGCAATGTGTGTTACTTCTTATACAGCCGCATCTGCTTCTCAGAAATACTTATTAATTCATTGGTGTAAACAATCAATTGAGAGTCTCTTTTAGATAAAATTTATGTGAGTGCATGTAGTAGGGCTATAGTTCGATTTGAAGTATTGTGTCTTACTCGGACCATTTAAAATCGACTGACTTATCTAAATGGCGAATTATTGAAATTATGGGAATATTTTTGATGTTTCGCAACTGGTTGGTTGGTCTGGCCAGTTGACTTGGATAAATTAATATGGCCCTTTGGAATGAATAGCTTTGGTAGAAATATTTTGCGAAGATTCTGTGAAGATTTTCTGCGAAGAGATTAGCAACGAGACTCTTATTAAGATACTTTTTTCAAGATTACCCATCATCAGTTGTTTGTAAAGGTGGGTGGTATGGCAGGTTCGTATTGTCAATTGCCCTACCCTTTTTTTGTAGGAACTGGTCTCGTCAAGAGATGGTTTTAGGCTATATCAGTTTCATTAGGAACCATTATTGGGTAAAGTTAGTCTTGGGTGGAATTAATCTTGGGTGGAGTCGGTCTTGCGTGAAGTCTATCGTTAATTAGTCTTGTTAGTCTTTATGGTCCCTTTATGTGACCAGCTAGTAATTGACAATTGTATTGACTGCGATTTTTCTTGATTTTCCAATTTCAATATCATTAGGATAAGGTCAAGGCCGACAACAATCAGCATGGTGTCTAAATCGACAGTTACTCTAGCAGTGAAATCTATAATTGATTCACTAACATTACATATGTAATGGAAAAGTAAATAAAAGACAAAAACCGAATGTTTTGGATGGAGTGGATTCGTCAGGATGAATATATGTGAGAGGGTGTGGGTCTGCCGACTAATTAACCAATGAGAAACAGCGGGAAGGGAGGGTAATGTTAATACAATGTGAATGATTGGAGGCGGGTCAGTCTTCTTCTGGATGTGGTGCTGAGGGAACCTCCAGAAATGTAAGTTTTTTAAATAAATACTTTACTAATCATCTTTCAGTATTTTTAAATACATTTTTAAACTGTATAATTTAATATTTTGTATATTCTTTTAATTTTTTATAAATGTTTTGCAATCTTTTGAATTGTTAGGAAATTTTTTTGAATTTTATGAGATGTTAGAATTTTTAGGAATTTTTTATTTTTCTTTTAGTTTAAGGTTATTGGTCAAAGGTCTTGAGTCAAGGTCTTGAGTCTTGGGTTAAAAGTCTTGAGTCTTGAGCCTTGGGTCAAGGGTCTTGAGTCAAGGGTCTTGCATCTTAGGTCTTGAGTCAAGGGTATTGAGTCTTGAGTCAAGGACCTTGAGTCAAGTGTCAAGGGATTTTGGGATTTTTTTTTAGAATTTTTTGATTTCAAGGTTTTCCAAGGTCAAAGTCGAAGGTCAAGTTAATCGACATCTAATATGGGTGACGAGATGGACGCTGGCCAACCTGGCGAAGGCTGGCCGTGTCGCAAGCTTAGACGATCTACCTGCCATCCTACATGTACAGTACATCTTTAATTTTTTTTTTAATTTTTGGTATTTTATAATTTCTATGAAATTTTTTGGGTTCAAGGTCATCTAAGTTCACTGGTAACAGGGTCAAGGTCAATGGTCAAGGTCACAGGTAAAAGAACCCCCCAAAGCCTTCCAATTGATATTTTTTGCAAAAAGAAAAAAAGGTTTTATTTTTTTAATGAGGGGATCGGTGCTTTTTGAGGGATAAAAGATAAATTTTAATGAAAAAAGGAAAATTTTGAGGGATAAGAGGAAAATTTTAAATGGAAAAGGAAAATTTTGAAAGAAAAAAGGGGAATAAGGGGAATTTAAGATAACGTCATTCGGCTTTGGCACCGGACACCCAGCCCTTTTCCCAGTTTCGGCATAACCATTCTACTCACACACAATGCAATAACTGACATGGAGCAAGTAGCCGTAATATTTTTATGGAGTAATGTCTAATGCAAAGTTAAGTGCAGTTGTCTTTAGTTAATTGGGAACATGTGGTTGGCGTGGTTCCAAATATAATATTTTGGAAAATGTTGTTCTATTGCTGTGTGAGAGAGCTCCGAAGATTGCCTTTATAGTATTTGTCAGTGTTTCATTACCACAGCAATCTGAAGTGATATTTTCAAATATAGACAAACTGTGATAAATTCTGGACGTTTCTTCGATGTTTTCAGACCGATGTTTTCAAGTGTGGCTAAACTTAAGCCCACATTACTTATGAACTTGTTCAGATCTCCATTACTTTTTGGTTTCAGGTGTTGAAAACAATATATTAAATTACTACCTTATTTCAGCTGTCTAGGGATATTTATTTTGAGACTACGTCAGTAATTGTCTGGAAATATAACAAACAAAAATTCTGACCTTTTTGTAAAGTATGTATTACGTGATTAGTGCAGCGTTATTTTTAAATAGTTGAAATATTCTTGCCGTTTCACAATTACCAGATAACGCGTGGATAAAATTTGCGACCATAATTGAAGAAATGTTTAAAATTTAAATGAGATATAACAAGAACTATTTAGGTATTTCTCTGGAAAGAAAGTTATAGCACATAAATGGCGAATTCAGCATGGCAGACAAGATCAAGCAGTAAGCTGACAAAATACTTGTTTTTTTATGACAACCAATAAACTGTAGGCATTGCATTCGGTGATTGTAATATAAACTAGACATAGCGAAGAGCAGTAAAATGGTTTACGCATTATTTACCCACGCGAAATAACAATGGGCACTTAACCCAGCAGTGTACTATACCGGACGAATGTAACCTTACTGTGAACAACAAACACAAATATGTATAAACCATTCACGGAAAGTGAGCACTTTTGAAAGATCTCTTATTTGGAATAATAGTCAATATATTTTATTTTAGCGTTAGACGTTAACTTTCGAGTGCTGTGCAATATACACGCCGTGTTTATTACTTGCATGGCAATATTTGATTAAAAAGGAGGTTAAAGTATAAGAAATAGCCGAAAGGAAAAAGTAACTAGGGCTTCAAAAGTGCTCACTTTACAGTGAACAGCCTATACGACCGGTTCGATTGGGTTAATAAGAACCAGTCACAGCCCGGAGCAGTGGCGCGGATAGCCCCAAAGGAATACCATTGGATAGAGTAAAGTTGAAGTGAGCCAAGGGAGTGAACGTAGTGCCGACCTTTGCGAGGGGGAAGGGGGGTGGGATTTCCCGAACGCTCGCCACTGGAGGGGGAGAGAAATTACTAGACACTGCTGGCGCTCTGCGTGCCGAGCTGATAACATCACTCTCTGGTACACCGAGCTCGTGAGAAAACCTAACGATTTTTCGACAGGTAATTTGCACGCGCGGGGTAGCTCTCGCCCAACCGCATACGGCCGCTGCCGCTAACGAACTGAACATCCCTAGCCCGGGTTTCCAACTAGTTTTTGTAAAATTTATCTATTCCGAGTGTAGTATTTTCGTCTCGTCGCCAAAAATTTCGGTACATGCGTAAGAAAGTACCAGAAATAAAAAAAGGCACAATAAGCCACTGTAGCCGCAAAGAAAAATTCCCTACATATATAACACTGTTTCAGTTTTATATGTTAAGAAAAATGTTTTATTTATACGCTAACAAAATATTTTTAATACATCAATAAATATAGTTTAAATGTAATATGTTATTCCTGAAATAAAATATGTAAATGTGTAGGCCCATACATTATCTTTCAACTTTATTGCAATGGGGTTATTGTTCAAAATATTACACAGATGATCAACATGTAAACTTAAGCGTCGTGAATCGACCATCCAAAATTAATCATACATGAAATTTTTCCTCACATTTAGAGTACAGTCCGTACGTTCATAAAATTTCCGTACATATACTTTTCAAGGAAGGAATTTTCGTACGTTTACGGAAATTTCCATACTGTTGGCAACGCTGGACCCCACCGTCTCACCCGATGCCTTTTGGACTTCCACACATTATTTTCTCGACTGTATTTCACCTCGTACTGAGTCCGGCAGTGTACAACTACCGACCAATGACAACCTTCCCGCGCGGTTTACACGAAAATTTAGTGCTTTAATATGTTAAAGACTTAAGCGTAAAACATACTCTACTGCAAGCATACCATCACGTATGAGCGCTTCGTAACTGAAAAGCCGCAGGTAATTTAATTGAGAACAGAACTGTGGACACGGAAAGGCTCTATGCTGCGCACAGGATTACGCCCAAGTGCCAGTCTTTCTCTCGCATCAACGGGTCTGTGATTTGCATTTTCCGAGAAAAGAGATAACGTTTCCACAGCACTGCGCTGATTTGTTACCCATTTCCTCCAGGCGAAAAGCTTCCGAGAATTTTTTTTTTTTTTTTTACCTCTGGAAGCGAAGCCCAGATGCGTAGAACGTTGATACTGGTCTTACCTTCTTTTTTCCCACGCTTATCAAAAGTTGGGAAGGTATTTTCCTACGCGCCGGTATGAGTTAGTATTTCGCATTGTGTGCAAAGTCATACCCGAATAGCCCACCACACCTTTGCTCCTCCCGATTCGAAGGAAAACTTTTATTACTTACGATAAATCTCTCGTGTTATTTCAAACTCGAGACTTCGAAAATCACTTCGCTCATCGTATTTCATTTGGTAATTTCTTCCATCACACTACTGGCCGTCCTGTCGGAAATTTTTGGGCAGATTTCCGCTGAAGGATTTTGACCATGCGATAGCAAGATGTTCCTCACACATTGCAGTAAAACGCACGACAGCTCATAAAATTTTTCGGTGTTAATTTACAGGCGTGTCGAATCCTCGAACCTTTAGATACGCCATAACAAAGTGAATTCGTCATAAACACGTACCTACTGAAGTCAACGAATGCAACGATTGCTGTGAAAGTTCGCCTGCAAATTAATAACTGAAACGTGACTGACCGACGAAATCTTGAAATACTGTAAGTAATTTGAGTACTCTGAAATAAGTTTTTCAGTGTTTTGTTGACTTCAGAATGCTTGAATCCATTGTGCTATTAGTATGGATCGCTGTTACTGGCTGATTGTTGAGTAAATCCCGTACAGCTAGTGGAGTGTATTTCGTAAAATAAATTACCACACCTTATAATAAACGGGAACCCGTGATAATATTCTAGAACCAGAAATCCCCGGGATTTATTTGTCAGCATGCTAGACGCAACAATCATTCGTGTACCAGAACCTCAGCTGGTTGTTTACAGATTGATTCTCTACTTTTAGCCCAGACCAAAGTTCCCGGCGGAACCGGCACTGGCCTCAGAAAACCTCCCCTCCAGGTGGCCGATACCTATTAAAAGGTCATACCTGGAGCTCCACTTTGTAGCTTACGTTAACTCCCACAAACGAAAGCTAATTCGGCTCTTTAAATGTTCAGGAATCCACCTTGAACTTTGCAATTTTGAACCGTCGTGCTGGTCCGAAAGATAAAACGAAATAATACACTAAACTACTCTTGCACACACTAACTATCGCGTCTGCGCTTTGCCTTATTTCACGTTCAATTTAAGCACGACGGTACACCCATTATAAACTTTCTCGGCTCAGTGCACTCGGGGGTGCGCGGACTTAGTTTCGGGGAATGCCCGGAAACCAGAAACATTCCCCGCCACCTCGCCCCCGGGCGCAAAGAGCGGTGTCTAACCACACTGCAGACTATCGGAACGGCCTCAGCCACACTCGCACATACCAATTCCACACATGCTCACTTCTTGACCTTATGGTCCCTTCGTCATCCCTTCTTCACAAACAGGTGCCATAAGCTGGGTCGTCACCAGGTTTCCCTTTTAGCGGTGGTCACAATCGGGTATTACGTGTGCGATGCGTGGTGATTGATGATGTGACGAAGCGAGGGGGTGGTTTTCAGTCTTCTTCCCTTTCGTGTTCCTCCATTCTGAGTTCGGCACAGCCGAGAGGGGGGACTATAGACTCTTTTTCGATCCACATCCCCCCCGTGTTTATTCTCCCTCAATCAGGATTCCCTAGAGGGGAAGTCCAGCTCTTGTCCTTAAAACATAGCCATCTCGTCATTGGTCAATCCAGGTTTTGTCTTGTCCGGTAATTTCCCTCTCGGGAATTTTCCACACTGTTATTGGCGTATACCAGTCCCTGTATTAGGATGCTGTCCAATCGAAGGGCTAATCCCTGACCCCAGTGTACCACGTGAAGGGGATGCTGTAACAGAAGGTACGCCTCCCGTATGTACGGACGGCGTCCCTAAAGATGTCGGTGTGGTCAAACCGCTCACCTCTACGCCAATAACATTCCTGGAGCAGGCTGATTAGAGCCTGCTGCTCCGTTGGCATGCCTGGAGCAGGCTGATTAGAGCCTGCTGCTCCGTTGGCATGCCTGCCTGGGCGACGACAAGCCTGTCCACTACCTCTATTCAAGGGAAGAAGATTCTGCACCCCCCCCCCCCCACAGACCATTTGACCCCTAGAGCTAGAGCAGCGACGAGCGTGTTCACGTCTTTTAATCCCAGACCAGATAGCATGGGATTAGGTCCTCTTTTCCTTGCGGGTTAGTTATCGGCGTGGCCAGGCGGTCGAAGTTCTATAGGGATTCCGTGGGCCACTAAATTATAGGATAGAATGACTCCACCAACTGTTGTAAAAATTAAAATAATGCTCATTAATTAATAAAGCTGTATATTTTATAGACAGTATAATTTTATTTTTAAATATACTTACGTCTCAAGTAAATTAAGTTTAATTATTCTCACCATCATTCATAAAATATATAATTTTGATGTAGGAATGCACTGTCAGCGCCTGAGCGTTGAGTTGTTTTGTCACCGTTGTTATGTTCGTTGCTGGAGAAGATGGAGTTGATGTTTGCAATCAATTCCAGGAATTGGAATTGGGTTTTATTGAATTTTCAAATACTGGCTGCCTATGAATAAATGGTACAAGGTTTATTGATATCAGCGACAATGCATTTTTAAAAGAAAGGCATATGTACAATTAGCATTTTAATAAACGATTTTGCAGTTAACAGAGTAGCCAACCTATGTATTCTCTACCATCAATTGTTAAAAACACATTAAGTTCCATGTTAGCATTTGTAAATACAACATTTAATTATAACATTTTTACCTAATTGTTATTAACAGTAATTAAAACGTCTGTCTGAAAATTGAAATAATTATGTTTAAGAGTTGTACGGTTGGCAGCAAATTCTATAGTGCGTCTCACTCTTACATTGCAGTAAAGTGTGCACAACGCGCGCTGTTTCCAGGTGGCTAGAGTTACCAAACAGCCAAGACGTTATGCTCTGTTGGCAAGATAGGTTCATACGTAAACAAAAATTGTCGAATTGTATAGTAGAGTATAAATTTATAATTGTTTGTTTAGCTACCCACTGCAATCTAAGAGCGAGACGCACTATACTTAATAGTCCAAACATAAAGGAAAATAAGGGTCCACCAAAATAGCATTGAGCTTCGTCTCTTTGCATTACTTGCTTTGTGGGTGTGGCTACAAACTGCGATCCAATTTTAAAATTAAGTTCAATGTACTTGCGTTTGAAGTCTAGTTTGCTCTCAAATAAATTCGCGAAATATCCGGGACTCTTTTAATAATAAATACGTACGTACAGAGAGATACACCTAGTGTGTGCTTTTACGATGGGCAGCCTCAATCGAAGACAGCATTATCGATTGGTGCCCAGGTATAGACGCCATCGCTCTCAGTTGTGACATCAAAGGGATCCTTAAATGGAGCAGCGTTGGAGAGCACAGCTAAACCGTTTGATGTGATGAGGGGGGGGGGGGGAGCGTACCAATCCGTCAGAAAACCCACCATGCACTGGCGACATCCAATATGACTCCCTGCATATGTAAGTCCGGATTCGAACACAGAATATGTATAGGCTGTTCACGGTAAAGTAAACACTTTTCTAGTCAACCATTTAAAAACGTCACTACCCTATGTTACCGTGCATATGGCAAGCAAAATTCGAGTTTAGTTGCCTGTGAGTTAAGTAAAATATTTAACTACTGATACTGTGTTGCAAGCGTAATGTTGAATTTGTGGCAGTTAATGTCACTGTTATTTTCCTTAATACATGTTACAGTACGAAACGGAATGTTGGCAACACTTTAATGTTTTCGACAATTTCACATTTACACCTAATTTACGCATGAATAACGTCATCAGGCCCATGAAAACTACAATTTTTCATATGGCGGAAAAATACAGAATGAGGAAAGTAGATCTTAAGTAGGGCTGACGAAAGTGCTCAATTAGCCCTCAACAGCCTATACGCACATAAGTGAAATGGTGTGGCGGTTCCTTTGATGTGAGCGTACCCATTCGCCAATAGGCCATGTGTGTGGCTGGCTATCGCGTGTTGCGAATAGTCACCTATTGGCTGGGCTACCGCTTGGCAAGTAAGCTAAAAGCTGTTCACGATAAAGTGAGCACTTTATAAATGAACCTTAGAAAAAGTCACTGCCCCTGCATGCATATATTTTAATGGGCGCACTGAGTGACATTCGCCCAGTAAAGTTGGTAACGATGGATGTAAAGTAGTTCGATTTCTTAACTTCGAATAAATAGTGTTATTTCTTAAAAAAAATGTATCGAAGTGTAAAAATGAGCAGATTTGTAAAGTATTTACTTTCTCAATAATTTCACAGATTCATTTGACGGAAGCATGGATAAAGTGACGAGGCGCATGGCAACGTTAATTTTAGACAGGGCAGAAGAAGACACAACGTGTATAAAATTAGATTTTAAGGCCAAATGGGTGCCGATATTGTAAAATCCTCGTACAATTTTGTTACAAATTGTTATTATTATGTAGCATAATTTTTTCAACGCAAAAAAAAACTGTATAATTTTATACAATTAATAAATTAAGGAAAATTTAGTTTATTTAATAATTAGTTAAAATTATACATTTTTTGTGTTGAAAAAATTAGAGTAAATAAAAAAACCATTTGTAACAAAATTGCAAGAGGATTTTAAAATATCGGCTCCCGTTTGGGTTTAAAAAATTAATTCTCGCAAAAGCTGTAGAAATGAAAGATCCTGGCCTATGTAGGGCTTTCAAAAGTGCTCATTTGACCGTGAACAGCCTATACCAGGTCTGATTGGCAAACGGCACTGTGCTAACGTGTGTGGCTGGAGTTTGCAGAAGCGGCTTTTTCACTTCTGCATTATTGAGTATTCTGTTACTCTGTTCTGCCATGATCTTGGCCCATTATGTGGTCGGAAAGCTTATCTCACATTCACCGAGGCCACTAAAAAAAAATTAACCAATGATAAATGTTAGCTATTCGAAATGTGGGTAGATGTTGAGATCAAGGTCTGTTCAACAAATTGGCTTGCTTAATTGCGTCTATAAAGTGTCAGGTATGCTTTGATGCACGAGTGCCCAACTCAACACATAGCCAACCATTCCAACCAAATAGAGGCCGCTCACGCTAAAGTGAGTCCTTTTGAGGCCCTAGTTAATTTATTCTTATCAGCCATTTTTTATCCCCCCCACCACTTTTCAAAATAGATATTCCCATTTAAGAAATTAAAAGAGTGTATATATTTCAATGGACTCGAAAGTTAACGCCTAAGGCGGCTACAATAAAATATATTTCACTATTATCCCAAACAATAAAACCTCAAAAAGTGTTCATTTTACCGTGAATAGTCTATACCAATCGTTGAGTCAACGTATGTTACTACTGGAGAAGTCATTAGTGTTTTTCATATTTTAGTTAACTGCAAAACACCACGCTAGTTGGACACTCATGCACTTAAAACTTACACTCTAGATGAAATCAACAGTAGAAACTGGGTTTCATAACTTCTTGGCTAAATATTTTATAAACAAGAATCTGCGTTTTTTAAATATATATTTTAAGGTTATAACTTTACACTCGGCGGACTAACCGTAAGTAAATTGTCATTTGCTTACTTGTTATGTTTGAAAAAAAAAAAAATGTAATAACGGCGAAAAAAAGTTCTACGACTGAAACTATACTTAATGTGACATACGCTTCTTACAGTTCGATGCCTTAGAATGAAAATCTTGCACCATACTGTACAAATACTGGTTTTTTTTTTATAGTTACGACATTATACTAAAGGTGACAGGACGTTGGAGTGAGTGAGTGAGTGAGTGAGTGAAGATATTTGGGCGGCTCTTAGCATCGTGGTCTTGATAATCGATGAGGGTGAAGTGAAGTGAGTATGAGGTAGCGCCGGAATGCAAGGACGGGGGGAATGGAATATCCCCGAGAAAACCCGTCGACCAATGACATCGTCCGGCACGATTCCAATTGCGAAAATCCGGGAGCGACCCCGCCTGTAATAGAACCTGGTTCGCCTTGGTGGGAGGCGAGTGGTCTAACCACTACACCACCGTGGCCCCAGGAAGTTGGAGCATAATAAAGCAAAGTTTCTTTTTAACAGTGTAATTTATCTAGTGTATACATTGTTAAAATCACACAATGCTCTCAATTCGAAGCTAATTAAAAATAATTTTGGCTAATTAGATATTATGTGACGGCATGAAGTCAAAGGAGTAATGGGACGAATTTTTTTTTACCTTTCAAGAGTACGGTCTATTTTCGGACAATATTTTGAATTTTCTTCAGCAACAGTTTTCGGAAAGAAAAAAAGGAAAAAATTAATTTGGCAAGTATTTTTCAATAAAATTAAACAACGCGGGGAATGTTCAAAGGCAAATTACATTACTAATAAAAATACATGAATATACAGCAAAATAAAAATAACCAGTCTACCACCGACCAAATTTTTTTTTTCAGTGATCGTTACAGGAAAACAAGTGCAGAAGGTTCAGCGTCATAAAACAAGAACTAGAACTTTATTGAACTGAAAAGTTGGATGAATGCCCCCCCCCCACCCCCGATTTTAGGATATATAAGCGCTTTGTTTGTGACAGGTGTATACGTCGAAAAGAAAATTTCAGCTGTGCCTTAAATTACACAAATACAGACGCACACACGCCAAACCACATTAGCGAAACATATTTTAAATTCCTTCTTTTTTTTTTTTTTTTTACTGAAGAAGCAGGTGCAAGTCAGAATAAAATGTTTATAGATGATTTTAATACTAACAAACTTGAATAAGCGATCACTATTATTTTTATATTAACCATAAAAGTGTGGCTAAATTCTGTCACTACAAGCGATTTCAAGAAAATCTCCGGTATACTCATCACAGAATACTAGAATGTTATGAAGGAGACAAAACGAAGTAAATTCATTACGATTACCTCCTCTAAGCGCACTGAAAAAGGAATGGAAGAAATCAGAATCTATAATTGAAGCATTTTATCGCAAACTTACTACGTACAGGTAAACACACTGTCGTATTCGCTCCATTGGTGTCAAACCGAGCAAACACGTGCTTCTGAAAAAGCTTGTCACGAAAATGAATTCGGAAATCACACAATATATAGTAAGATTTCACTGAATTGTAAACATGTAAAATTTAATAGAGTTGCCACGTGTTACAGATGAATTATGCAGCAAAAATTACTAGAACGACGGACCTAACTTCACTGATTCATCGAAACCAGGATAGTAAAATTACTTGAGTATACATGAGTGTTTTCCTACCAAAATATAATGTCTGACTATATAAACTTAAAGATAAATATGTCAGTGGTCCATCCAATTTGATACAGACATTTGTTTCTTCAAGCCAAATTAAATTTACGCCGATAACGACTTGATTAAATACAAAGTTTAAACAGATTTCGTGATTTATATGTGATTAGAGTATGTACATTTATTGCCATTGGCTTTTACTTCAAATGGTAATCCATAGAAATGCGACAAGACGGTGGTAGTGAGTGACGGGCGGCTCTTAACATCGACGCATTGAGAGCCGATGAGGGTGAGGTGAGGTGAGTACGGAGCAGCGCTGAAATGAAAGATGTTATGTGCCAGCCTCGTGAGGTTCACTCCAGCTCCAACATGTGCTTTCGTTACCACTCAAAGAAGACACGTAAGAAGGAAGGTGGGATCAAGATTTCTGTTCAGGTAGTTAGATATCAAGTTATTAAGCAAATACATAAAAAAAAAAAAAAATTATTGCCGTGCTCCGAATTAACATAATTGAGAATATATAAATTGTCTCACCCCAAGATACACATACAGTTATTTATATCTTAAAAATATTTATGTGATTTTCTGATTTCATTGAACCTTGTTTTTCTGTTACCTTATTTTTATTAATGATAAACAACATTTATAGTTGCGAAAACTAAGTTTGTACTTTCCTTTATAATGATAAATTGGTCTATTGACACAAAGCCGCACTTGTAAGTTAATGCACATATTAGTACAATATAGGGAGGTTGATAATAAAAATGAATTTCCTTTCAATAAGTATGTGTTATACTTGACCAAGTTCCTACACAGAAAATGGACTCGCTGCACTGTTAAGACCTCGCTTGACTTGAAACACAGTCACTTGTTCGAGTCCACACCCCGTCAGATCATCGCACTTCCTATTAAAATACGCATGTTGTTATAGCGTGTGTATCATACTTGCGTTGACCAGACTGTATAGTCTGCCTCCCCCTCTTCCCCCCCCCCATACTACTCGGCCGTGCTGATTTTAGTATACGATACCGAAGTTGTCTAATAATAAATAAAATACTGTATTTCTATAAGTCGTTCCCAATATGCGAAACAACAGAAATTCTAATTCGAGCGAATGCAAGTGTGCATTCCTGCGTATAGGCTGTTCCCGGTAAAATGAGCACATTTGAAAGCCCTGCTTGAGATCTACTTGTGTGCACGTTGTGTGTTACTTCGCCTTATGTAGAATTAACATTGCTATGGACCTCGTCACTTTATTCATGCGTCAAATTGTCAAGAATGTAAATAGTTTACAAATCCGTTTTTTATCTTTACCATTCAATGCATTAAAAAAAAAAAAACAGAAGTGAAAGAATCAGTTTTAAGTTATCACAAATGGTTAGTCTACCGAACACTTTTTATTCGACGTTAAGCTATGGAACTACTTCCCATCCATCGTTACCAACTTTACTGGGCAAATGCCACTCAGTGCGCCTGTTAGAATATGCGCTGGCAGGGACAGTTACTTTTTCTAAGGTCAATTTCTAAAGTGCTCACTTTATCGTGAACAGCCTTTAGCATATGAGAGGTTATTACATTTACAATGAATTCTGCAGAGAAGATCCTCCATACTACAATTATTAATGCTGTACAGGTTTTTAATCTCAGATCAAAAAGTCGGCTACCAGCAAGTACGGGCAGTCTTGTTGTACATGTCGAATGGAGTGAAATTTTAAAGGGAGAAACCGATGGTGCGTGGACTGACTTTGAATTTCGGTAAACAGACTGACGAAACATTTTGCTGGAGCTAACATTTGCAAGCGGACTCGACTCTTTTACACGAACGCAGAAGTGAGCGCGTTTTGCCTCGTACCCCGCTGGAAATTTGTCGTCTAATATACAGTATGAACATAGGTCTGATGTGCAAATGCACTGTGTTAATTGCCGATCAACAGTAATGGAACCAGAACTTTAGAATACGGAATATACCAGCGAAGAGGACAATCATGCTGTTAAAGGCTATCCACTTTGAAGTGAACACTTTTGAAACCAATCTTTTGGAAAATGTCATTGCCGCTAATCGCATATATTTTAACTGGCACACTGACAAACGTGCCTGCAGTTAACGAAGGAAGGAAAGTAGGTCCAGGTCTTAATGTTGAATTAAGAGTGTTACGTAAACATTTGTGTACACTGAAATCATTTATTTCGCTTACATTTTTTAATAAATATAAGTGCAAGAATTAAGATTTTTTGTAAAATATTTATTTTTATAATAATTTCAGAGTTTTTCGTGACCGACACTTGAATAAAGTGATCAGGCCCAAGAAAATTGTAAATTTACATATGGCGGAAAGATACATAATGTGCATACAAGTAGATCTTAAACAGGGCTTTCAAAAGCACTCAGTTTACCGTGAACAACCTATGGAGATGTTTTAGTAAAAAATATTTTATTTTGAAAATGTAATTTGATATTTAAAGAAGTAATATTTTCAAGGCAAATACATGTGTTAGCCTAAAAAACCTCTTTTTATTCTGGATTTATAATATAATATCTGAAGAAGTAATGCTGTTAAGATAATGTACACTTATTTATAATGCGATTTTAGAAGACAAGATATATAAATAACTTTGACTAAAAATTAATTTTATTCGGAAGTTGTAATGTGAAAAGTGTAGCGTGTATACTGGTGAATAATGAACTATGTATTTTTTTTGTGTTTCGGTATTTATAGCTCCTGTTTCAAAATACGAAGTGTCACTTGCAGCAAAATTATCGCGTTGCTCTTAGTTTACCGAGGGGACTCACACGTCATAGGTCGCGTGTTCAGGCTTGTGTGATGCTCGTTATTTTCCTGTAGGATTTTCCCGCCTGGCTCCGGGTGCATGCAGATAAATAAAATATTTTTAACATATATGTCTGCTTGTAATAAACACATCAAAAGTTTAAAAATAAATTTGAGGTAGAAATAATTTGGCAAGTACATAATTTATATTGAAAGGTAAAATGAATACTGTATTTCAGGCTATAAACAAGAACGGACCACATTTTTTTCATTGTTTACTAGGAGAAAATAATCTTACATAAACATACATGAAATAAAGGCATGTTCTATTACAGCAGCATAAACCATCTAATCATAGTGATTGTAGATTTATTCAGATCATATACATATTATTTTAAAAATAATTATAATATTAATTTTCAAATGTTTGCGTTGCAGCACTGACTCAGCTGCGGGTATAGCCCCTTTCTTTTTTACTTTTGAAACAAGTTGATAATTAAATAATGTGCTTCCGTCTAGCATGCCAATTCGCTAACATAACCATTATACTTTGAAACATGTGTCGGGACTAAGGCGAAAATAACACATCGTCTTGCTTTAGGTCCCAAGTGGCATATTTTGTATTGAACGCTTTAAAAATAATGATGGAAAAATAAAACTGAAATATTATACATTTTCGTACCAATCAATTGGGACTGGAAACAATTGCATGGAAGGCCTCCTCCCCCTTACCTGCCTCTCAAAGTCAGGTCAGATGCTGCAGTTACTTTTGAATCGGACAGTTGACACAGCCTGTTTGGTAAAGGCTGTTCACGGTAAAGTGAGCACTTTTTTTTAAAGCCCTGTCACTGATATAATAGTCAATAAGTACATTTTATTTTAGAATTAGACGGTAACTTCCGAGAGCGGTGGAATATATACACTGTGTTTATTACTAAAATGACAATACATGCTCAAAAAAAATTTGGTCAAAGGCTAAAACGTGGCTGGAAGGAAACAGAAACTAGGGTCTGAGAAGTGCTCACTTTATTGTGGGCAGACTATACCTCGCGAGGGCCGTTATGAGGCCAAGCGTACTGAAATCGTCCCTGAAAGTTGCTTGCCTTTCCCAGTTGTTTGTCAAAGTATGAAGCTGCAATTTTCTTGGCACATCGGTAACGGGGAGATCGCACGGAAGTTTTGAAAAGTCGCAGCTCCAATAAAAGACTCACTCGCATAATAATAAACCGTTTGACTAAACAAAATAGTAACCAAATACAGAGAGTCGATATTTAGTAAGGAAACCAACATTCGCGCGCGTCGGTTCGGTTTTAACATTCAAACCTCAGAATAGGCCATAGTCACTGTCACATCTAATTTTAAACATTTCATCACCTTTCCTCCAAAATTGTGCTCATATATGAACACATTCAAACGAAAAATAAGCGCTGCACGAGAAATTCCTGGCAATCATACCGAAGCACTGGGGTAATATATATATATATATATATATATATATATATATATATATATATATATATTCAGTACATTTAAGTGCGACTGTGAACTGTAACGGTGCTGGAAAATATCACCGTACCGGCATCAGTATTGTTTCCCACCTAACCAGCTATCCGCCACCTGAGGATGGTCAGCTACCAGGGTTATGAAGACTTACCAGTATGCTGTCCCCTTCGACGGCGAACGAGGAGCTGAGGGGCAGTGTGCCTGCCTTGCTCCACTTCGGATTCAGCACTGCGCGGCGCCACCACCTGACTTCCCCCATCTCCGCACCGCCTCGCTGGCTCAAACCCTTCATTGCAGTTGGCCCTTGCTGGGCGACTCTACGACGCGGCAGCATACGCCACCAAGAGATTTAAATTAACTGATTTTGGTACTTTCCGCAAAACCTCCATGCTGTTCTTGCATGTTCCTCCACACTCTGCAGCACTAAATTCGGACTAGATAAGATGGGTGTTGATACCCAGACAAGACACATAGCTCCGGACACGCGACAGGAGGAAACACACACCTCACTCACATTTAAAATATGAAAGGGGAAAAACAGGCAGACGGCATTTTCCTGCCATGTTTTAATACAGGTTTTTTTTTAAATGGGCATATTTTAAATTTTAAATACAGGGCAAAACACAAGTTTGGGCATTTATACGTAAGTTAAGTAATATTACAATTTTTGGTAACGATTTTGTACTCCGTTTTGGGAAAAGTGATCAAATGTAACGTATTTATACTTAATATATATATAAATATAAATAAATTAATAAATGTATATATATATATATAAGGAAAAGAATTTAGCCGAATACAGGAAATAAAACTATGTTTGTAGTTCGTTCATTTCTCACAATTTTGGGGGTAAAAACTCTACAGTGTCAATGGGATTGGAAAAACCTTTGCTTTTAAACTCTGCTAAACATCTGTTTAACTCTGCTGAACATCTAGAGCTTGGTATGACAGTTGGTGAGAGCTGTGGTCACTGCCACGGAGTTTGAGTTTCCTCCGGGTGCGTCTACTTCCGTGACAAAACTAAGCAATCTTTCCATAAAAGTAACACCATCACGATCAAACGAAGCTATCAGTGTAGATTTATTTCCCCCTCTCCATGTTTTATTATCCCCGCAATACTAAAATATTTCATTTTTAACTTAATTGCGAATCGATTACAATAAAATAATGTACAATGATCTAAAATCGCAAACCCGTACTTACCTGATAAATTTGCAGACATTATCTTGCCGTTTTCATTTGGAATCACGTTATTTAAGTGTCAACGGTAATAAACCTCACATAACCAAACGTATAATTTAGATTTTCCTTAATAAACACCTTCCATCATAACAGTAGAGATTTTCTCAAATGATAAGTTAAGCGTTACGTAATATAGATAAATCACGTAGCCAGAGATTATAATCGCGTTTGAACACATGTCTGAAGAACTATAATGATAAATAAAATTAAAACGCAAGCCCTACAGTTTATAGGAAGTAATAAAATTACTGAGTAGATGTTGTGTATGTACTAAAGATGTGGTATTTAATACGGTAGAGCTGTTGGTACAAGTCCACTATGACTATGCTTCTAGCATTTTGTGAGTCGATATGCACTTAGCCAGCGTTAGTGATATAAATCAGCGAAATAACATCTACTGAAAGTCAGTTGATAAGCTAACACTAGAGCTACTAGAACATCTCTTGCTGCTATACAAAATGTCTTGCCGCTATACTTGCACTCGCTTCCCCCGATGAACAACAAACAATGCCTTTCCACTTCTTGCTATGCCTATACAAAGAAAACATCACATCGCAGTTATTGCAATGGCAAGTCTTGAATGCAACATTGAACATGCAAAGGCTACTTTCATGCCGCCGTGCATTACAGCTTGTACTGAAAGACTTTCCACAGTAGTAACATTGTTTCCGTGTTGTAAGTCGCGAATCTCGAAGGTCTCTTGTTTTTGTCAATGCAGTCAGCGTTACAGATGGCATGTCTTCAACGATCGATTCCATCTTCCTACTGTAACAGCGTACGCGATCGCGGCATATGAATGTAGTCTTAACGATCTGCTTTCCACCACACTCGACAACGAAGTGATAATCATTTTTACACTATGCTCGCTTGTATACTATTCCGCACTACATGACAGCTTGCGTTGCACGTCTCGGGTTGCCTCAGTAGATGACTGCTGGTTATGAGCTGCAAACAACAGCATGGTTGCTGGACTCTAAAGTGTTGTCTTATCAGGTCGATCGCTGTCTATCCTGCGATATTGACCATTTGACCACTCATCTCCTTTACGCTCGTTCATCTTTCAGCATTGGAGGTGCCTTGTTTTTCTTTATGTTGCTTCTCTTCCCAGATGTGTCACTCTCTAGCTCCTGGAATGTGGTGTGTCTGTAATGGTAGCACAACCTTAAAAACACTCTAGGGATGGGTGGCAGCCAAGAAGCTCTTCGTCCTGTTGCAGGTAGGCAGATAGGTGTTTGTAGATGGATTGTAATTCATGTCATGCATATGCGAGGAGTTATTTAGGTAGGTATGCAAGCTCGACATCTATGTCGAGTGCTGCAAGTGATTTAAGCTTTGCATACGGTACGATAGCCGACGATAAAATTTTCTGACCACTAGAACAGCATGTCGTCATTTTCACGATGTCCTCTCGATGGAAGAAAGAAATTTTGTAAGATATGTAGTGGTACGAAATGATTTTATAAACCTAAAAGTACGGCTGCGTATACACTGAATTCCAGCTGTACACGTCAGATAAATGGCGTCACTGACTATCAAAATCCGGCAACACCATTCGCCGATTAGCTGCCAAGAGGCAGCTCAGCCAGTAGGGAATCATTAGCAGCACGTGGTAGCCAATATGGCACATGTTCCAGTACAGAGATTTGCAAAGCTAATTGGCGAATGCATTCACTCACATAAAAGGGACCACCACATTTCATTACTGTGGCCTTATCTGCTCTGCGACTATTGCTTGATGCTGTTGACAAAGGAATGTGTTTTGATCGTGCTCGGAGTAAATGTAACATGCGGGCAGTGACCTCTCACCGCCAGCCAGTAGTTTCACCTATACTGGGGAGAAATGAAATGTTCTGCTGCTGCTGTTTAAATAATATGCGAGTGCTGTAGTAGGACTATCTAAATTAGCTGTCTCTAAATTTGTAGGACTGTATTTAGCATATGCAGAGGTGATGCGACATACTTATTAACACCCCCCCCCCTGATTTTTAATTTTTTTATTCGCCTCATAAACCATTTATAATTCATGTATGTACTATGTTAGTGACTTTCGTATATGCGGCACGGGAGTTAATAATTAATATCAGCGCTTTGTACTAGACTATAGTATGAAAAAGATTTGATCCTCGACTGGAAAAACGTTTATTTAAAATATTGGCAACGTGTAAACAAAACGTTCCGTGGGCGTAAAAGGATTTTTCTTATAATAAATACGCTCTAATAAAGTTTTTTGTCTTTTTTTTTTTAAAGCGATTCGATCACTTTTGCTTCAAATAAAGACCTGAATATGGTGTACACTTTTTCAATGTGTGATTTTACCAATGCAATGAGACTAACAAGAACGTCTTTACTGTGTAAAATCACTACTTGCATGCAAAACATCGCACGTAGATCAATAAATAAATATTTGTAATTTTTTTTAAACAAGTAAGAAATCAAATGTCACAATATTTTATGCATTATATGTTTTAATGAGTGTGGTTATATTCGGGACGAGGATCACATTTTGAAGTAAAATGTAGTAAAATATGAACACAATATAAATGCGTGGTAATGACTATAACATTCAATACGGTGTCTAACGTAGTTTGCGATGACATATACGAATCAGTCCTGAAAACCTGTGGCCCTAACATAAGTGCTTCGAAAATGGCTGTCAATTATGATTATAAAAGGCTTAAGTTATAGTGACTCATACGTCAGTTTTAGGTCGTGAGTGTTGACTACAGTGGTAATTTGAAGGTTCCATCTTAATAAGTGTCTAAATTACGGGTAACTATGCTTATAAAAGGGCTAAATGCATAGGATCATATACAATTGGTTGGGCTTCGTATTTATCTGATATTGTATACGTTAAACACTCATCTAACTACAACGGATGCTGAAAAACGACCAACTGTGCCAAATTGGTAGGCCTGACAAGCGCATACTATGCTTGGAACATTATTTTAAATAAGGCGACAAATTTCCTGTATTCTCGAATCTGGCTGCTTGCATATGCTACTCGTAATCAATTTTAAACAATAACAGCACATCTATGCGTTTAGAAAATATAACGTGGCGTAGAAAATGGTCGAATAACGAGTGTTCTTGTTGCCACATTATTTCTGGTAAAGCTGTCTTATGTCGCTGGATGGTAGACAAGAAAGCCACTGGCTCTGGTCATGCCAGCGACAATCAAATGGTACACTCACTCGAGGCGGTCTGTTGAGATCGTCCTAAAATGGTCATCAGCAGTGTACGGGTTCCGTCATGTTCCCATTGTTCGTAACACAATCTGACTGTGAAATTTTATCATCTTAAATTATGACATGTTGTCCACGTGGTTTCTCATTGCCCTATTCTCTGGCTTGTCCTAAACTTTAGGCTCGTAATAACATATTCCGACTTCATATTCGTATCCACCTTTAATATATGCGTGTTTATGCATATTTCACACGATTTAACTGCATTATATATTTACATTCTCATGTTTTAAAACCACAAATGAAATTAAATGTATAATAATTATTCATAAAATTATCCATAGTCAGCTGATATAACGTCATATTCGTAGTTACCTTTAAAAAAGCGATTGTATGTATATCAACGATATACATGAGTTTCCAAGTTTTTAAAACAATACCTGAAATTAAATAGATAACTTTTATTTATAAAATTACGTTCTTTCAGCTGTTGTGATGTTACATTAAAATAAGCGTCTGTAAAGATATTATAGTATATACTTGCTTTTCCAAGTTTTTGAAAAATAAACAAAATTAATTTGTATTACATACTTAACTATTATTTGTACATACGTACATAAACACCGGTTGTGACGTTATGTCGGAAATAGTCTACAAGAATCAAGTATGGAAATAAAGTAAAGTGTCTGAGGGTATTATAGCCCAACAGGCAATATGGCCCACTTGTTATTGTGAACGTAGTTAGCGTAGCACGCGCGAGATGGCAGTCCCAGGTTGTTTGGGAGGTACAGAAGGGAGCGTCGAGGCGGTAGATGGCACCAGCAGTTGTACCTCGTCGTGTTGAGCCGCCATTGTTCGACAGTTCTCCGTCGCATAAATAAAGCTTTATATATTTCGCTCGGTAAGTTACATTATAATAGTGCATCTAACCAACATATTAGTTTGAATTATTTTCGGTAATGGTTTACTATTTAATGCATAATCGAATGGATGTATAGTTATTTGTGTATATGTTACATGCAAATTACTGCGAAGGACGTTTGTCGAAATCACCAGTGTTGTTAATATCGCCCACATGGGCCATATTACCTATGCGTTGGCCATATTAATTAAATATGGGCCATATTACCTATGCGTTGGCCATATTACTTAAATATGGGCCACATTACCTACACTGTATTAAACGTTTGTACGTTTACAAAAGGAAGCCTTGGAAACCCAGTTTGAATTCTTGTGGTGAAATGATGACTTAGTTTTAAATTTGTGTTTTTTTTTTTTTTTGCAGTTTGAAATAGAGCACTATTTTTTTTTTCCATTGACAATACAAAGTTGTGCTTCATACTTAGTTACTCTAATACCTGAGTAATTTCCCCTGCACTATGCTTCATGTTACTTTCACTGAGAAAACTTTCACTTTCTACGAAATCACAAATAGGTGGGCCGGATTATATACATGTGTTGGGAATATGGCCCGGAGGTAAACATTTGGAAAATTCTTTTTTTTTATAAATACTTAATGCAGAGAAGATCATTGTTAATATTTATTTTCTGATAGTCAAGAAACTGTATTACAATATTGCCCAGGTGTTTGTTAATTCCACAAATAAATAGCGGCTGTCAACACTCCCACACCTTAAGTGGGCCATAATACCCTCTTATACACTTCAAATGCCGACTTCGAAGAATTCTGTAATGCTTATCTACGTCTATATAATCGAATATGGAAATTGCATGACTGAAGCCGCTGGCGTTAGAAAGAGTATTTATAATTTATTAAGCCATATTCGAATTATTCTCAAAGACATGTCTGGTTGTATGCTGCATGTAATATAAAGTCTAAATATCTTACGTGAAACAAAAATATTAACATTTGCGATTGGTGTATGATGTGAAGCGTTTTTTTATGTGAGCATTCATGTGGTTTAGAAAAAACTTAAATAGTTACAATTGTTATCAAAATAAAATGAGTCATTCTTGTACACTCTATAACTGAATAATAATTTTTAAAATTGGGTTTTGACTATTATGTCAGAGTATATAAAGTCAAGTTTCGTCTTTTATTAATTTCTGGAAAACCATGCATCCTTAGTCAAAAATGCTTTTAAAATGTTTTAAAATTGATTTTGGACCCTTATGTCTGGGTGCTTCTTGAAATTTTGCGCTTCATTCCAAATATAAAAAAAAACCATCCAGACTATCGTCAATAATGCATGGATCGATAAATTCATACACTTATTAAATTTTGGTTATTATATCAATGTGTATGTGCATGTGCGTGTGGGTATGTAAGGTTGACCGAGTTGCCGAATGACTGAATCCAAAAAGTTTTGCATTAACAAAAACGCTCAGGATTACTATGTTTTCTTCCAAATATTTACAATGCCATGTTTAGAGCCCTCAGACATATTTGTTACTACATTAAAAAAATATATCTATTGACTATAAGGTATGCAACAAGTGGAGTTTTTTACAATCATTTTAAAATTGTTTTTGGCACTACACTAGTACATAGACAAGTTGCTTGCCAACATACTTTGAAATCCTTTAGTCATAAGTATTTCTATGAAATCCAGAGCGGCGTCGGAGGATAGACACATACAACAGCTGTTTCTGGTATCATAATTTAATTGCCTTTTAAAACACGCCTGTAGACATGCAACACATTATATTAAGTTTCTAAGTTTTAAAACTTTAAAGTTAAGTATACAACATTTTTATTTATAAATATATTGGTACCCCACATCGTATTCGAACAACTTGACTTTGATCTAGGCCATGGGTGAAACCTATGATATGAATTTTGTGACTAATAACTTCAAGGGCTGGAAAGTGGTGGTCATTTATGCTCATAAAATAGGCTTAAGTGATAACTCATTTTCCATCTCGGATAGACTTGCACTGGTCTGATACATTTCAATTTACATGTGCCTAACTCCAGCAGTCGTCAAATTGTATTGTATTGTAAAGGGATTTTAAACGTCCCCCGGTTTTATGCTTGAGAGCTTAGCAAGGGACGGCTTACAGACTAACTTATAACCTAATGTAAATTAACACCCATGCTTCACTCGGGATTGGAACCCAGAGCCTCTCACACCCCAGTTAAGTGGCTCACCATCCGACTGCTCCACGGCAGGTCTGACAGTCGTTAAATTATGTCCAACTGTGCCTGTAAGTTCATAGCTGCCTGGGCATAATGCACTTGAAACACGTTATGAGGTAAGGCAACCACTGTCCTGTATTCGTTGCTCGTGGTTGTTACATAATTACTTTAAAAAATCTAAGATCAATCCCTATGCATACTAAAGTCGTATCGAATACATGCGAATAATTCAATTGTATAGGTTCACATTCGCATTCGACTAGAAAACAAGAGCCCGGAAATATATAACACTTGTTATATTTACGGACACAATTCTGGGATCATAAAATTCAATATGATGCTGGTAATTGCCTCATAATCACATTTTATATTATATAGATTCAAGAACTCTTTAAAAATTGGAATCTGTAGACACGCTGCTCGATATACTAATTTAGAAGTTAAATAGGAATTTATTCAAATACATCATATTTGTTCATAAAATTCTGACCATGCTACGCCCTAAGTCAAGTGCGTGGCAAGGCCGGCCTTGCATACAGACATAGCAGAACCAACAGAGAACCAAATGGCAAAAGCCATGCAAAAGAACCATTTATTTGTACAATGTAAGGGCTAGTTGACAAGTGAGAACGATTTATAACAGAAACAAAGAAGTGTAGTAATTGTCATTTTATTGTTACTATTTTTTCTTTTCATTTGTTATCAATATTAAATGAGGAGAAGCTAACATGAACTTCCCTACCCCTAAATTCCAAATTAATTGAAACATACATAAAACACCAATTTACAATAAAAAGAAGAGTAAATTGCAAATATTTTTCGGGTACATAATTTTCTGTTACTCAGCTAGTACTTTGATTTTTCACACAAAAATATGGGCAGTGTTTACGCAAATAACTGGCCATATAGCAATACAGATGGCCATCACAAGATACACTGGGAAAGTTACACGAAAATACAATCATCACAAAATGGCGGGTTAAATACTGTCGTACCACATTTACTCTGAACTTTAGATAATTATATTTGTTCCTACACAAGGAAACCAAGATGGTAACACCTATTACTTTACTTGACAAGAATCAATATTACGTGAAAATTGTAACCTCACAGTTTTACACGGAATTCTTCCCATATACATAATTTACTAGCGATTCCAAGTTGATAGAAGCAACTGCTGAACAATTTCCAGCCTTAAGTCCCGCGAGAAAATACATTTTCAAAAGTTTTGGAAACTCCGTGAAGTTTTTCATTGGTTACAAATGTTAAATACCACAAAGTCCCGAGTGTTGACCACAATGGCCGTACCAGAAGTGACTTGGTTACAAAATATTAACAGAACAACCTCAATAAGGCGAGACCTGTTTGCAAAAAGTTGAAGACCAAAACTTTCATAATTATTGTCTGGGTTACTAATGTTTATAACTATAAAATTCCCTTATTAATGACTTGGTCACAGAATTTCATAAAGGTGTGCAAACTAGTTACAGTTCACGTCTAAATGACGCGACGGTCCTACTAGCTTGAGGAGCCTACATTTATGCATCATATCCAGAATACTACTTATATTGTAGAAGTATGCCCCCTCGAGGTTGCTGACTGACCCCGAACGAAGTATGTACAGGGATTAAATACGCAGTTCCAAGACTTAAATGGTATTTTCAATACTTCTTATAGGGGCCGTAGGATTCACGACCAGTGGTGGTTGATGTAACCAAATAAGGTGAACCGACGCAGCTGTCACCTGCTCCCGTTAGGAGGGGGTCTACATAATTGGAAATAAACCACCAATAACATCAAAATACGTAATCACACTTCCGGCATGTTGACCAAGTTGCAGGAACTTGCATAACTAAACGTCACAATTTTGCACTGCGCGTGCACAAGTGGCGAGCAGTCAGCAGCGCCGGCCGCCGATGGTGCTGCCATCAGGTGGCGTACCACCGAAGCGCCTCACCGCTTCACAGTTGTCTTCCACGGCTGAGCGTTTCTGCACGTGGAAAGATAGCACGTACGTTGATACACATTTCCTGTTACCCCAGATCTTCCAGTGTCTTTTTAAGGCAATGTGAACATGCCGAGAACATTGCAAGTTAGTTATTCAATAGATTTAAGCCATTATTAGAGTTTCTAACACCAAAACCAGCGTGTTTAAATGTTCATGCCTTTCGGGCATTGCGCCATAAAAATGTCAGGTAATCAAAAAACAGTAATTATTCGAATGGGTGATTATGGCGATGTGGCCCAGCCCGCTGATTAAATAGTTTATTATTAGTTTTCATTAATGATGATTCGAGGGCGATTGGCGATGTTGTCCAGTCCGTCACAAAATTATGTTTTTCATAATCTATGGTTGTGGCATCATATACTACAAATCAGTCTTGGAAATACGAATCCAGAGACAAATTCCTGGGCACAATATTTTTCTGAAGTTTTTATAAGTGAAATAGAATATATTACATTAAATACATATGTTTTAAATATAAAATATTCTTTGTTGTTTAATTGATGGATATTAGATCATAATCAAATTATTTTTTAAAATACGAATCCATAGACAGGTCTCTCGATACACTTTTGTCTGTAAGTTTAAAATTTAACCTCTTATTTATAAAATAATGTATTTACAGTGCCTTGTCAACATGACTGTTGTATAAGTGAACAGGTTATTTTTATATATACATCATTTAGACCTGTACTTGAACCCATGTCCTCGTGGCTCAGTCAGGAAATTGTGGTCAACTACGCCTATAAGAGGACTTATGCCATAATTGTCCCACCACCATGATCATTGTCGCGAGTGATGCCTGTAACAAGAATTTGGTGACTTTATATTAAACAGTTCGAAAATTGTGGCCAACTGCTTATTCGAGGGCTTAGGACATACTTGAATTTACCAGCCAATCGTCATCAGGAGTCATGCCTATGTTATGAATTTGATGACTATAACTTAAATAGTTCAGAAATGACAGCCAACTACGCTTATAAATGGGCTTAGGGCATACTTGAGCCTGCGGACATTTTCATTGTCAGAGGTTATGCCTATTATATGAATTTGGTGACTATACCTTCGGTGGATCAGAAATGGTGGCCAATCATGCTTATAAGAGGGCTTTAAGTATACTTGATCATATCACTCTGTTCGTCGTCATGGGTGTTGCCTGTGATATGAATTTGGTGGGTGTATGTTAAATAGTTCGGAAACTATGGCTAACTATGCTTATAAGATTATCTAAGACATAATTGCCCCTACCACCCTCATCATCAGGGGCAATGACTATGATATGAATTTGGTGGCTATATCTTACACAGTTAGGAATTTATGGGTGACTATGCTTTAAGATGGCTTAAGGTATTATTGGCCTAGCTATCCTGACCGATGTCAGGAGCGATGCCTATGATATTAATTTGGCAACTGAACAGTTCAGAAATACTGTATTTGGTGTAATTAACAGGGGTCTGTTAAGCATAGTCTTACTTCACATAGGTCATAGAATATGCTTGTAACATGGTAAAGTGACAGCATGAGATAGTGATAAACTAGAACATCCCTGAAACAAGATGGTTGGTGTTGACATGGAATCGCAGAGCATGAATTGGAACATCCTTGAAACAAGATGGGCGATGTTGACTTGGAATGACAGAGCATGAACAGGAAAATTCTAGAAACAAGATTGTGGCATAGAATGACACAGCATGACGTTTCAAGGTAGAATTACAGAGCATTAACTGGAACATTTTGGAAACAAGAACATGCTATTTTTAGACTGACTCATGACAATTTGGGCAAGAAAATTTTTGCTGGAAATGTTGCACATTTAGAGGGAAATTCGGGAAATTTCGAGGGAGACTCTAGAAATTTTGAGGTTAATGGTCAAGGGCGAAGCTCAAATGTCAAAGTTCAAGGTCAAGGCCAAATGTCAAGGTCAAATTTCAAGATCAATGGACACCTCTTGTCCTCTGCCAGATGCCATGGGCTCCGAGGCTCTGGTTCCTTACTTCTGTCTCCCAGTTCTCTCATTTTCTATCTACTGGTCTGATTTGCTATGTCTATAAACAAGGTCAAGGGACAGTTGCTAAAGTAAGGAGGGAAAGATTTGAGGGAAGACTGTTTCTCACATGGGCAACTTTAGGTGACCTGCTCCCTTGCACATGAGGGTATAACCACTAATGTGGTGTACGAAAACGCCCTTCGCTAAAGGAAATTAGTAGCTGCGAATTCAATACATTATAAAGTAATTCCTCATGTACACATAAAAGCGAAATATTCCCCTCCAAATAATCACATTTTGTTTTTAACAGTTTCTTTATTCCCCGAAGAGCTTGTCTGAAAAATGGAAACACCTGAAATTTCGCCTTAAAAACCGACGCGATTCAAATGAATATTTGGGAGACAAGGCTCCATTTGATGGTGTTTGTAGAGAAATAAAAGTTTCATTGCACTCGGTTCGTGGCCTGAAAAACGACATGCTGCATATGGCTATACTTAAGTTCTACCAACGCAGTGCTTCCTAAATTACTTTAATTAAACTTTGTTATTTTACTCCTAGAGGTTCCTTTTGGAAACTCCCTCATGCAAAAGTTAATTAAAACCGCTCGTTCTCCCGCCGACTGAAAATGCTTACTTCATTTATTAAACTGTAATTACCGTCAAAAAGGTGGTAAAAAGCTTTATGCTTCTGTATCGGATTTTGCAGTCCTTCGTGCCTGAATAATTTCTGATGTAGCTGTCTCTCAAAGATTTATTTAAACTGTGGGGAACTTCGGGGTAACACATTGTTGCATGTCGCTGGTCTCTGCTGCTGATCTTGGCCCGTCTCGGAAGAGGATAGAATAGTGGTGATAACGGGGCTGCAAGTCAATGGGATATTTTGAATGACAAAGAAAGGTATTCTATTGCAATATTCATTTGGCGGCTCGCCGCTCCTGACCTTCGGCGGATCGGATTTCTGCGTTTATCTGAAGAATGCTGTGGATTACTGACCTCGTTCTCTCAGCATGACTCGGGGTGCGTTGAACATTTCAGATGGCCAGGGCGAACGATATAAAAGTGTGACAGGCCTCCGGGCCGCGAGTTGTTGTTGAATGGATAAGTGGCTGAGTTCCAAGTGATAGACGACGAACAGCGAGAGAACTGACCAGTGGAAAGGAAATCTGTGACTGCGAGTATCAACCAGTGAAGGGTGCGGCTAGCAGGCTGGACGATTGGACTAGACGCGTGAGTGAAAGACATAGAAAATGATGGCAACAGAGAGACTGAACATGTGTTAATGGCGAGTATGAGTTAATTAACTGTAACCAAAGTGAGACATTAAGAAGGATGTGTAATCAGAGCTGAAATAGACACTAAATTTTGCACTCACTGTTAAATAAAAAGAGTAGTAGTGGAGACAGGTAATTTAATGCTGTAAATAATAGTTGTGTGAATAAACTAGAAATCAAACATTGTTTTTTTTATTAAGACCTCCATTCCTCACGAACTCAGATACACCCCCTTCAGGCATCCATGTAACACTGGTGTCAAAAGTGGGGTGGAGTAAATTATAATTTCATCAATTGTATATAAAATTAGACTAAAGGCAAGTAGTTAGTCATTTTCAAACAAATTATTTAAATGGAATAACCGTTTGTGAAAATAATTAAGACTGTTATGTACAATCATCACTGTGAATATTAACTAGAAAAATGTCTGCATAACTGGAAGCACTTCGAGCATTAATTGAGAGAATAAGTAGCCAAGTGAGCGTAAGTGCAAATAGCTTCAGGGAAGATTCAAATACCTAAATTAGTAGTGTGAAAGAAATTATGAACGATACTATATACAACCAAATCAGTTCAGTAATAGTAACTGTAAACGAGAATATAAATAACCAACACAGCAATCTCGGAGGATAGTCAGCAGCTCTGCAGCATTGGTGTCGTGCAGCAAGGGATTGGGGAAGGTGGTCTCAATTATGCCTGCCCATTATGATGGCCAGACCTCATGGCAAGAGTACGAACACCAGTTTGAAATAGTTGCCACCGGAATAACTGGTCAGCCGAATTGCGGACTTACTACCTCGCGGCTGTAAGCCCGCATTGATCATACTACAATCTCTGCCAGAGCGACAAAAACTGAGTTCCCCACAGAGGTGTCGGCTTTGGAACTATGTTTTGGTGACCGATACCTGCGACATACCCACAATTCCCAACTGCGAAGCCGTACCCAACGACTAGGACAGCTACTGCAGGAGCTATGGCAAGTCATTGTGCGGCTTTCCCGTCTATCACTAGAAGGATGTCCCGAGGAGGCACGCGACATTATTGCAGTCGGCTTATTCATCGATTCCATCGCCGACACAGATCTACGGCATGCAGTGCGTCTGGCTGCACCCAATAATATGTAGGACGCCCTGACTTGAGCACTGGAGGTGGAGTCGGCAAGACAGGGAGCCACACCGCGACGTCTAATATGCGCAATGGTGCTGAATGAAGACGACGAAGACAGTGTGAAGATGGCACTGAAGGAGTTGCAGATGGCTGTGTAGGACATCGCTTCCAGGGTCAGTGCTACAGAGCTACACCGACCCTCACATAAACGGCCGGAGAATTGGTCATGTGGACAGCCGGGGTAGCTGAGAGCCTGCTGCTCACAACAGCAGCAGCAACAACAACAGCAGAAACATCAGCGGGAAAAGAGAGATCGAGAGGCAGGTGTAAATACAGCACATTGGGAAAACTTGTAAACACCTATCTTAAAGGGCGAAGATCGGAGACTGCTGGAGGGAAGGCCACAATATTCTTACATATACGGTTGGTTAAACAAGATTGGGATACAATACTGGCTGAAGGGAGCATCAATGATGTTCCTTATCAGTTGGTCGTCAATACTGGGGCGACCATAAAAATAGTAAGACGATATTGCCTCTTCCCCCCAGAAATCGCCAAATGACAAAATGGAACGATGCTATTTGACTACAGTAACAGGTGCGATCACACCAGTTATAGGTTAGAAAAAAGTGATCTTGAATCTTGGTGGCTTTAGCATAGAGCATGATGTTTACATAGCAGAAATAGAGGATGGATGTATTTTGCAGCTTGATGTCATACAAAGGCTTGGGTACTGTATCGATACTAGACTTGATGTGCTTCGGGTAGGTAGTACCGAGTTGGTGGTGTCAACTTGGAATGATTTGCCCTCTGCAATTAACTGACAATAGTCTATTGTCAACCCACTGTTTTGCCTGCTTCTAGTGAAATTGTCATTACAGGCAGATGCCAAGAAACGTTTGTCCGACATTTGGGTCTATTTCAGGCAGCAGAGAGGATTTGGTGTCCTGTCAGATAAAATAGTAGTAGCGAGGACTTTGATATATTCTAGTTCTGACAGTTTTCCAGTAAGAATGACAAATTTGCCCGACAGTGCCATTCATCTTGGGGAGGGGGTCGTAATAGGTGTTTACAAGCATGTCACACAGATATTCCAATTGTTCCAGAAGATTCTGGAGTAAAACAAATATAATGATATTTACCATAAGTACTGGTGGAACTTCTAGTAAGAACAAAAGAAAACATTAACTGGCGACAGCAGAATGCTGTCTCTGAATTACTGTAAAGAAATAGGGATGCCTTCGCATGTAGAACAAATGATCTTTGAAAGAACTGTTGTGATCTGCCACCACATAGATATAGAAGATTCCAGGTCCATAAAGCAGCCAACAAGACGACTGCCACTAGCTTTGCATGAGGCAGTTGAGGGAATTCTGAAGGAAATGAGTTATCTACATGTGATAGAACCAGTTGTTAGTCTATGATCATCCCACATATTTCCTGTAAAAAAGAAATGCGCCACACTGAGGTTTTGTGTAGATTATATCCAGCTTAATAAGTGACAAAGAAATACTTTTATCCACTTCCAAAGATAGATGGAACATTAAACAGCCTAGCAGATTCACAATGGTTTTTTATACTTTTAAATTGAAGAGTGGGTATTGACAGTGCGAGTTGGCTCGAGAGCACAAAGAGAAGACTGCATTTTGTGTCCAAGGGAAAGTAACCTGGCAGTTGTGCCTTTTGGGCTTTGTAATGTCCCTGCCACCTTCGAATGCCTGATGGAAAAATTTCTGTTTTTAGATATCTGTCACGTTTATCTAGATGACATTGTTGTGACAGGAAGGACATTTGAAGAGCGCCTATCATGTATAGATGTATTCCAGAAAGTGGCCATACCCAACTTCAAATTAGTTCCTATGAAGTGCCACATGTTTAAAAAGAAAATGAATTCTTGGGACATGTAGTGTAGGCCTATGAAATGGAATCAGACCCCGAGAAGACCAAAGCAATAAGAAATTGGCTAACACCAACTGACAAAACTAAATTGTAGCGTTACCTTCGATTTGAACCTGGGTTTGCCATGATCGCCAAGCCTCTACATGAAATGACTGAGGCGAAAAGAAAATTTAATTGGACCACTGAGTGTGAAGAAGCTTTTAGTAAACTAAAAAAAATTCTGATATCTCCACTGGTCCCCTGTTTCCACAAAAGTGAGGGATTGTTCATTTTGGATGTAGGTATTGGAGTTCTATGATCTCAGGGTCGCGATGGGAAGGAAATACTACTATAATACTTCAGTAAGGTATTGTATGAACCTGAGTGAAATTACTGTGAAACACGCAGGAAGCTTCTGGCCATGGGGAAGGCAATTTCACACTTCCGCCCCTACCTTTATGACAACATTTAATTCTGAAAACTGACCATTCTTGATTATGCTGTGTATTAAATTTCAAGAATTCTGAAGATCAAATAGCTCTCGGTGGATACAGCATATTCAAGAATATGACTTTGAAATACAGGACAGATCTGGATGCCTTCAGAGCAATAGAGATGCACTTTCTAGAAGGTTATGAACCATTCTGTCTTCATTGCGAACACCAAGAAGAGTGACTGGGTGAAGAGATTTGGGTGGCTCTTAACAGTGAGGTCTTGAGAGCCGATGAGGACGATTGATGTGAATACGGAGGGGCGCCGGAATGAAGGGGCGGGGGAAACGGGAGATCCCCAAGAAAACCCGCCGACCAACAGCATCGTCCGGCACAATTCCCACTTGCGAAAAAAAAAGGTAAATCGGCCGGGGATTGAACCAGGTTCGCCTTGGTGGGAGGCGAGGGTGCTAATCGCTCAGCCACCATGGCCCCTCTCACCTAGAAGAAAAGAGTGGTGAATCGCTGAAAGTATGGAGGACAGGAATTGAAGGTTCTTTATCTTGTGATGGGTCACCAATCTAGAGTGATGTGGGTATTAGGAAAGATCAGCTGAATGATTCCACTTTACAGCCATTACTAAAGTGGAAAGAAGCTGGCTGTCGGCCAAAATGGGCAAAGATATCTAGTCTGAGCGCAGCAGTCCAAACATACTGGGCATAATGAAATACCCTCGTACTAAAGAATGGCATGTTTTATGATAACTTGGAAAGTTATGACGGAAAATGCACACATTTAAAGTTAGTCCATTCAGAATTCAGTGTTCTCGAAGTCTTGAAGGAACTGCATAATGCGGCAGCCAGTGCGCTCTTTGGTGTTAATAAGACACTTGACAGAGTTAGACAGAGATTCCACAGGCTTCATTGTCGGGAGAATGTTGAGAAGTGGTGTCGAATGTGAGATGCCTGCACTGCGAGGAAGTGCCCAAGGACCAGAGGACAAGTTCACCTCCAGAAATACACTGTAAGAACCACATTCGAGAGGATGTCAGTAGACATTCTGGGTCCCTTGCCTGTCACAGAGAAAGTTAGCAGGTATCTACTGGAGGCCCAAAATTATTTTACTAATTGGCCCGAAGGCATCCCCCTACCAAACCAAGAAGCACATAATGTAGCCGATTAATTCATAGAGCATGCCTTTTCGAGGTTTGGGGTGCCACTAGAACTCCATTTCGATCAGAGAAGGAATTTTGAAGCTGCGGTGTTCCAGGAGGTATAGGCAATTCATCGCAAAGTGAGCAGTTTTGAAAGCCCTCTCATATGGAATAATAGTCGATAAATATATTTTATTTTAGTCTTAGAAATTACCTTCCGAGTGCAGTGGAATATACACACTGTGTTTATTACTGACATGGCAATATTTATTTAAAAAGGAGACTATACGATAAATAAAATGCCTGAAAGGAAAAAGTAACTAGGGCTTCAAAAGTACTCATTTTACCGAGAACAGCCTATAACAAAGATTCTGGGAATGAAAAAGACTAGGACTAAAATCTTACGCCACCATCAGTCGGATGGAATGGTTAAGAGGTTTTGCCGCATTCTTGAGCAGTACCTGCCAATCTATACGGCAGACAATCAAAAGGATTGGGAATCAAACGTGCCATTTTTACAAGCTTTTATTTAACTTTACTTGTTTGTATGTACAGTAGGTGACTGTCCGAAATCTATTCATAGAACTGGTATGCAGTCCGTCTGCTGCGCATCACTGCTCGTCAAGTTGCAGCCGGAAGTGTTGAAGGGTCCACCTGTGTTCTTCACATTTCTAGTATATTTATTCTAAATAATCGTTTTTATTTTTAAAATATAGGTAGACTATTTATACATTCACGAGTCTGTGAATGTATAAATAGTCCACCTAAAAAATCAGACTAAAAAGGGAAAAATAAATTAACTCTAAATTTTTTTAAAACCAACCTTTTATTTATAAATGCACTAAAATAGAAACATAATTATAGTAGTTATATAATTTGTACAACTTGTAAGACGTGGTCGAACAGCTATTGTAAATTTGACTAAAAATTCGTATTTTTGTGTCAATGTATATTTAGTATATAAAAGCTTGGCGCGAATTTTCAACATCCTTATACATGATATCTGCTTATTACGCTCACGCAAATGAGGTATACGTTCTATATTGCGAATTTACAGCCCTACGAACGACATGTGCTTACTACGATCATACAAATGAGGTATACATTCTATATTGTGAATAGTTAAGATTCTTACTCAACATATGTGCTTACTACACTTACACAAACGAGGTATACGTTCTACATTGCGCCAATATTTTATATACTAAACATAAATTAATACAAAAATATGAATTTGTAATAAAGTTAATTATGGCTGTTCGACAAGTTATAGAAATTGTGTAACTACTATAATTATTTTTCTCTTCTTAGTGCATCTATAATTAAAATGTCGGTTTTAAAAGGTTTTTTTAGAGTTAATTTATTTATCCTTGCTTATCACTCCGCAGTTCACGAGTTCGCAAGGGTAACACCAAGGATGCTGCTTGGAAGAGAGCTACGCATTCATAATATTCCGATGTTTGGTCGACCGATATACGAGGAAGCTGCCTGATTATGCCAGCGAATTACGTTACACTTTTGTTGGTTTTCATGACTTTGCTCGACAGCACCTCAGAATTAATAGTGTCAGGATGAAGACACGGTATGACAGAAGAATGTCGAGCGAGGTATTTCAAGAGGGACAACCCACAAAGGCGAAAAGGGTACTGCCCAAAGCTACATAAATGTTGGGAATGCTCCTACAGGATCCTGAACAAGATCAATCATATGTTATTTCGATTTTACCGTCAAGGCTCTCAGGCGAAGCCGAAGGTTGTCCACATCGACCGACTGGCGTTCTATCAAGGACCAGATGCAGCAGTGTCTGTTCGGGACGAACATACTTGAGAAGGGTGCAGTGTTATGCGCTCGCAGCTTCACATCCCTTGCGAGAGCGGAAATGTGTTAAGGTCATGCATGTAACCCAAGAGCAGGCGGCGAACACAACAATCAGCTTACACAGGCTTAATGCTGCACGTGGACCTGTGATAAATCTTTTGCGGCGGACGCCCCTGACCTAGGTTGTATTGTATTTCTGCGTTTATCTGAAGAGTGCTCTGGAAATGAGACCTCGGTTCTCTCAGCATTAATCGGGGTGTGTTGAACCTTTCAGATGGTCCGGACGACTGATATAAAAGTGCGAAAGGCCCCCCGAGCCTGGCGGTTTTATGAGAGTCGGGAGTCTGGGAGATTGTACGATGAAGGGCAACGAATAGCGACGGAAGTGACCAGCGGGAGGAAAATCTGTGACTGCGAGCATCAGAGCAGTGAAGAGTACGACTACAAGCTGGACTATTGGACTGGATGCGTAAGTCAGAGACATTACAAATGATGGCAACAGACAGGCTGATAGTGTGTTAATGATGATTATGAGTTACTTGGCTATACTGAAATAGAGACATTAAAAAGGGCGTTAATTATAGTTGAAATTTACATTAATTATTGCGTAACTGAGAAATAAAAAGGGTAATGGTGGAGATAGATAATTAGATGCTGTTATAGCTATGCGAATAAATTAATAATCAAACTGAGTTATTTTATTTGTATTAAGAACTCCATCCCTCACGAACTCAAGCTACACCGCCCAAGCTTCTTGTAACAATATTACAATAATATCTTTGTTGATTTTCAAAGCACAGCCTGTACATACATTTTCGTACAGGCTGTTCACAGTATACTGAGCACATTTGAAAGCCCTGCTTAAAATCTGCTTGTATACACAATTTGTGTAGTCACCCGCCTTATGTAAATTAACATAGCAATGGGCCTCACCATTTTACTCATGCGTCGGTCAGGTTAAATTGTGAAATTATTAGGAAAGTAAGTATTTTACAAATCTGGTTATTTTTACACTTCGATACAAAATATAAAAATATAAAACGAGATAAATACTTGAAGTTAAACAATGGTAACTTAACACTTCCTGTCTACTGTCAATCCAACGTTACTAATTTTACTAGGGGAATGACACTCAGTGCTCCCGTTAAAATATATACATACAAAGGCAGTGCATTTTCGTAAGGTTCATTTCTAAAGTGCTCACTTTAACGTGAACAGCCTCTACTCAAGATGAACTGTGAAAGAATGTGAACACTAAAAAAAGTTTTTGTTGAATCAAGCAAGGTTTGTTTGACGAAACCAAATAAATCGTTTCTAAAGGGGCAATGAAATAATTTGTTGTTTTATCCGAATTATTTTATTGTTGTATATGGATGCCCCAAACAAAGCTTTTGTTGGAGAAACTAAATATTTATATACAGCTACGTACATAAAACAGTTTGGGTTAATAGAGAAAATTCGGAAATCTGCGGAGATTCGGAGCTATATCGTTTACGCCATAGAGCTACGCCCTAGCGACATTGGCTGAAGTGTGTTTTTTTTCCTTACTTCTCTGTATTGTCTTCATTGACCAATACATTTGCCATTCGGCATAGCACGTGTAACGTTTGATTGTGTCAGTGTATTTCGCCTTATGGCAACGTCAAGTAGTAGACTGACTTGATGGCAAATTCACAGTAAACATGTGCGCGACAAGCGAACTGAAAATCTGCCGTGGAGAATCCGGGGAGCAAACTTCCGACCTTCCGACTACAAGTCAGCCACTCTGCCCCTGAGCTATGGGGGCATGGCGAGCGAACTCCCGACCTTCCGACTACAAGTCGGCCACTCTGTCCCTGAACTATTGGTACAGGGGGAGCGAACTCCCGACCTTCCGACTAGAAATCAGCCAACCTGTCCCTGAGCTATGGTGGCAGGGGGAGTGAACTCCCGACCTTCCGACTACAAGTCGGCCACTCTGTCCCGCTATCTGGGTAGGGGGAACGAACTCCCGACCTTCCGACTACAAGTCGGCCACTCTGTCCTTGAGCTATGGGTGCAGGGGGAGCGAACTCCCGACCTTCCGACTATAAGTCAGCCACTCTGTCCCTGAGCTATGGGTGCAGGGGGAACGAACTCCCGACCTTCCGACTATAAGTCAACCACTCTGTCCTTGAGCTATGGGTGCAGGGGGAGCGAACTCCCGACCTTCCGACTACATGTCGGCCACTCTGTCCTTGAGCTATGGGGGCAGGGGGAACGAACTCCCGACCTTCCGACTACAAGTCGGCCACTCTGTCCCTGAGTTAAGGGGGCAGGGGGAGCGAACTCCCGACCTTCCGACTACAAGTCGGCCACTCTGTCCTTGAGCTATGGGGGCAGGGGGAACGAACTCCCGACCTTCCGACTATAAGTCAACCACTCTGTCCTTGAGCTATGGGTGCAGGGGGAGCGAACTCCCGACCTTCCGACTACAAGTCGGGCCACTCTGTCCCTGAGCTATGGGGGCAGGGGGAGCGAACTCTCGACCTTCCGACTACAAGTCGGCCACTCTGTCCCTGAGCTATGGTGGTAGGGCGGCTAAAGTGACTAGGTGTGGAGCTGGAATCCTTTTGGGTACATTTCAAATACCGGAGAACTGACGAAATTTAATATTTAAAATTTTGCAGCTTTTCTTTTTAGTATTCTGCTGAACTTGTTTTGTTAGTACGTTTATATCATAATTAAGCATTAGTAAATGTTCTAACAAAAAATGCAAACAAACTATTGAGATGTATTTTCGAACGAAGGCAATCATGAGCAGTCAAGCAAATATTCAGTAGATTCAACAAAATATTTTGTTTGACAGTCTAATTGCTTCTAGCCTAAAACTGATGTTAATTCGAGCGAGTATTCTCAAGCTTTTCAAGTTTTATTTATCAAACGAAATATTATTTTTTGTGGAAACTAGATATATTTTTAACCATATACAAACAAATCTTTTGTTGGCTTTCCTCTCGGTGCATGCGAAGATAAAATAATAGTACTGCTGGAATAGTTTCTCCGTAATCGCCGATGTAATTAGGTTTTTATTTCATTCGACATAGTCTTTCTTCTTCAGGTAGCGCGTGAAAACGCACCGAGATATGGCAGCTTCACTTATTCCACTCTTACATACCGACTGATACGGAGATGCGTTTAAACAGTAGTTTCCACGAACACCGGTCGATAACAATTACGACGATGGAACGGAATGGGGAAGTGCACAAGTTGCCACTTCGCAACTAAGCACATCCCCCGAACATCTCTAATTCATACCAAGATATATTTTTCATGCAACCCCTTTTCTTTTACGGAAGCAAAAAAGTATTCTCTACTCCTTCACAAAACCGAATACGATGGATTACTTTTTTTTTTTTTTAAATCTTGGATTGAAAATCAAAATGGCAAACATCATCAAAATGATTGTTGTGATCCTATATTTCATTCATGGTTTCCTCGCTTCTACTCTCATGATATTCCTGAGCCTCATGCGAAATGTTACGAAGTAACATTTCTGTTACTCCGCACAAGAAAGGGGCGAGTGAAGAGATTTGGACGGCTTTGGACAACTAGGTCTTGAGAGCTGACGAATGTGAAGCGAGGTGAGTATGGACTAACTTCGGAATGCATGGACGGGGGAAGCGGGACATCCCCGAGAAGATCCGCCGACCAGCGGCATCGTCCGGCACGATTCCCACTTGCGAAAATCAGGAGTGACTCGGCCGGGGATTGAACCCGGTTTGCTTTGGTAGCAGACGAGCGCGCTAACCGCTCAGTCACCGCGGCCGCCACAAGAAAGGGTTAGGGACGTAGCTGCATGACAAGACATAATATAGTAGAGCGTCCAAGGTCAAGAAGCGAAGGAGCAATACGGGCGACATTAACACTCACTTCTAGCGCTTCTTCGCGCCTACCCGCAAGGCATGTAGTGTTTCCGCCGTAACTCTGTATTGTGCAAATTAGATCTGTAATATAGCGGTTTTATTACACGTGATGAAAGCCCACAGGTTAAAGTTCGCCCGTATCCTTGTACTTTTCTCTTACCGCTTAAGGCAACCGCATAGGTAAGTTTTAAATATGCAATATTAGTCTATTTTTCACGAATTTTTTCTCCAAGAATACACGTGACATAACAAAAGTAAAAAAAAATAGGGTCATAGATAATTGTTTTTTATATTTTCAGACAAAAAGTCATATATCCAGAACTTTCATTTACCGAGATACGCGTTTACGCGCAAACAACGATTTCACAGAAAACGTTTCAGTTCATATGTTTCTTAATGAGGGAGTTTAGTTAGACATGAGGAACATACAATAACATAGAACTTTAATATTAATCACTCGGAGGAGCTTATGCGAAATTATATTTATTTAAATTACATTATTATAGTGGTTTACTCACTCCACTACAATGCTGAACTAATTGGAATGTCCCCACCTTAAACAAGGTTCCCGGAGGCTGTTCTAGTAGATCGGTTGGCGGCGATCGGACATCCCCATCCTGAGGTCTTCCGCTGATGAAGGCCGGACGAGGAAAGACGACACGCCCTGCCTTTGTATATCGGCGCGTTTTTTTTTTTTTTTGGCTAAGTTGTCCTTTATCGCTGGCCGGTGGAGGGCGTTTCCGCTGCTGTCCCTTTTCGGAATAAGTTGTTGCAGTTCCTGGCGTTCTGGTTTAAAGTCTGAAGGTGTTATCGGGCAGGGATGTCAGGTTAAGACCTGATCACATTATAACAATATGGAGCTTGAGAATATCTACAAAATTCCGCCAACAGGACAACACACCGCATTCTAGCGCACTCATTTTAATATTTTGCACGGGCACTAATTCTTACGTATTATTAGACCTACCAACAGACCTATTTTCTCTCCGTTGTCCTTCAATTTAATTGTAAATTAAATATTATAATTTATAAGTAATATATCAGCGAGTTTAATTTACCAAAAAAAAAAAATCATTTTGTGTTAACAGAAGTATTAAACGCTTGTGATAAAAGAAATCTTTGGGAAACAACCAAACACGTCAGGAATGAGTGAATTATTCTAAGGTTTGATTCAAGAAGTGTGAAATATGCCATTTAACACAAACGTTGTTTTCCTTTGCTATCTTAAAATGAGCTTATTTTAAATCAAATTGTACATTAACTGATATTTAATGCATAAGAAAAAAATATTTCATAAATAATTATTACCAATGCAAATAGTGAGAAAATAGGTGTGTTGGTAACGCCTAGTAAGAAATAATTCTTATACAAAATACTGATACTGAGTGCACACTAATTCGGTGCGTTATCCTTTGGTGTAATTTTCCAGACTTAGTTAAGCTTAACTTGCACGAGGAGGAGGAATGTCATTGTGGTAGAACTTCAGCAGGGCTTCAGAAAACGTCGTAAGAAATAGGAAATATACCAGTTGGACACAAGAGGATCGGGGATCGGAGCCGGAGCCGGTAGAGCCCCCATCTTGGATGCCATTGACCTTGACCTTTGACCCGTGACCTTGACCCGATGACCTTTGACCTCGAAAACAACTGAAAAACCTTAAAAAATTCCAAAAACACCCCAAAAAATCCTAAAATATTCTAAAAAATTCCGAAAAAATTTATTATTAAAATTATTAAAAAATTATTTTAAAAACTATTAAAAGGATCCTAAGAAATGACCCATTGTTTCCATAAATGATGACAGAAATTAGTGACCCAGGTGCCAGGGATCAATGACCCAGGGTCAGACAGGTGACCTGGATCAGTACCTTTGACCTTGAACTTTGACCTTGAAAATGAAAAAATCACAAAAAATGAAATAATCCGCAACAAATAAAAATCGATAGAAAATTTAAAAAAAATATTATTAAAAATTAATTAAAAATCTTTTAAAATTGAAAAAAATGTTTCAAAATTTATTTTTATAAAATTTTATTTCAACATTTTCTTGATTAAAAAGTCTTTAACCCTGGCGGCCATTTTACCCCTTTTCCCCCTTGGAATTCCCCTAGAAAAATTTCCTTAAAAATGTATAAAATATTTAATTAAAAAACTTACATTTCCGAAGGTCCCCCCAGCACAACCAATTACTCACCTCTGTTCGACTCCAGCAGACGACTGACTCCCTCGCACCCACTCCTCTCACCTATACTCATTCCGCCATCTTGATTTTTTCGTTCGCACCAACCAGCCAATCACCAAGTTACCACATGATTGCAGCTTACCAATCACATGCGGGCATTGAGACATTACATTTAGGCAAATAGGCAGCCTTTAGATGCTAGTTACTTGATCACATTAGCATTCATTTCTAACTTCAACAGTTTCTTCCAGACAAGTTCTTCGCTCACCTATAAATCATGGTCACGCTTAAAGTAGACAACTGACTCCTACTGTTGGACAGACCCCCAACGACCACATCGACCCCATTGACCCTATTGGGTTTTCTCAGAGTGCTCCCATAACGAGAAGAAGAATTGCGAATAAGAAGGGTTGCCTTTTGACCTCGACGACGTGGGGCTGTGACCTGCATCATCGCTAACTGGTAGTCACCAGGGTTGATTCTCAGATCGAGATTCCATTACCTTCATCTCTCTATGCAATAATCTCTATGCATTAATACAAAACTTGAAAAAAGTAATTAAAAATGTGTTTTTAGGGTAAAAGGTAATAATAGCGTAATCTGATCTTGCTGAAATTCGAACTTGACCTGTATTAGACCCCGAGGAGTCGCTCTGCAAAATTTGAAGAACTTATGTTGAGTTTCAAGGGACTTAGACCAATGGACCTGGGTCATTTTGCTCCACAAATGGGTTATTATGGGTCATTTAGGGGTCGTTTTGGTGTCTTTAGTTATAAACTATGTGTCCATATTTGACAGTTCCAATATTTACAATAAAATCCGTATTACAGGTTCATTCAATCCCACCTTAGTTTAGTCCCTTTCCCGCCAAACCGCAATGATATAGAGTTCTCCGAGCGTCTTGCGTACAGTAGTCTTCCCTCGCCGGGTTTCACGCTCTCTCATTCATTCACACCACGAACACCTCGTCCGCCGTCGTCCTGCATTTGACTTCGCTCCCGCACTCAGCCAAATGACCTCAGCCAGACTGCCGGCAGTCTCCCTGTGGTTTTTATTTTTAGAGTCGTAGGTCATCACCCAGAAATTTCGCTAAAATCCCGCATTGCACTGATGGTCCTAATTCCGAGAATATTCTATCGCCTCCTCTACATTTGGCGGCTCCTCCATCAGGGGAGAGGATAGGTTGTGACGCCAGCCAGGTCTCGCCGCTGTCAATCATTCCACTGCTGACCTGCGGGAGGGGGCCAAGAGGAGGCAGCGAGCGCTTCTGCTTGGGGGAGGGGAGGGTGGTCAATCCTACAGAGCCGGACCACACACACAACGGGAGCTCGAGGCCGGTGCGACCTACAGAGAGAAATATTATTAAAAACAATTAACGGAACAACAGGGATACAAATTATGTTTCACACGAAACACCAAAGTGCTAACGTATAAAGTCTGCTTAAAGGCTTTCCACGATAAAGTGAGCACTTTTGAGAACAACCCTAGAAAAAAGTCACTGCCCCTGCATGCATATATTTTAACGGGCGCCTTGAGTAACATGCACACTGGTAAAGTTGGTAACGATGAGTGGGAAGTAGTTCCATATCTTAATGTCGAATAAAACGGTGTTAGCAAAGCATTTCTGATAACTTAAATAATTCCTTTCGGTTTCTGTTTTTTTTTTTTTTTTTTTCAATGCACCTAAGTGTAAAAATTATCAGATTTTTGTAATATCTACTTTTCTAATAATTCCACAGTTTCACTTGACCGACGCATGAATAAAGTAATGATGCCCATGTCAATGTTAATCTTACATAAGGCGGAATAATACACATCGTGCATACAGGTAGATCTTAAGCAGGGCTTTCAAAAGTGATAATTTTACCGCGAACAGCCTATACGTATGAACAGCCCTGATTTGTGTCCGCTGTGTGAGTTCAGCGTGATGAGCGTAAATGTTAAGCAGGCCTAACGTGTTTTTGGTTCGAATCCCAAGTAAACCATGGAGTTAAGTGCATTTTGTAGATGTAATCTGTTGTTCGGCTAGCTCATATTCATAACGCGGGTGCGTTTGTTATCAGAAGTTCCAACCAATAAACAATGGAGAGTGCAGAGATTAGGGCGGCTCTTAACATCGAGGTCTTGAGAGCCGATGAGGGTGAAGTGAGGCGAGTATGGAGCAGCGCCGGAATGTAAGCGCGGGAGAAACGGGAGATTCCCGAGTAAACCCGCAGGCATCGTCCGGTATGATTCCCACATGCGAAAATCCGGGGGGCGACCTCGCCGGGAATCAAACCCGGATCGCCAAGGTGGGAAGCGAGTAGTCTGACGACTACAGTCTCGCGACCCCATGCCAAGAAACAATAAAAATTTAACCAACCGAACAATTTTCTCCAATTAAATTTTTTTTTAATTATTAAAGTAATGTCCTGCTAAAATAGTAAAGTTTTAAATTTTGAAAATTAATGAACCAGAAGGAGTTCGTTCCGAAATTAAAAAATTCTTCTAATCTACAATAAATAAAATAAATTTTGTGTTGGATGTATAAATTTTGTAATGCTTATCCTGTTATAATAGGACGACCTCTGTCTGTCTGTACGTCTTTAATACTTCTACGTCCCTTGAAACTCAATAAAAATCCTTCAAATTTTGCAGAGCGAATCCTCAGGTTCTAATACAGGTCAAGTTCGAATTTCAACAAGATCAGATTACGCAATCATTATCTTTTACCCTAAAAACTCATTTCTAATTACTTTTTACAAGTTTTGTATTAATGCATACAGATTATTGCATAGAGACATGAAGGTAATGGAATATAATTTTTGTTTACTTTAAATGTCTCGCTTCAATGTTGACTTAATTAAGTGGGGCCACAGTGGCCAAGTGGCTAGAGCGATTCCAAGTGGGGCCTTAGTGGCTCAGTGGATAGAGCAATTCCAAGTGGGGCCACAGTGGCTTAGTGGATACAACTATATCCAATGTTGAGTTAATTTCACATCATTTTCTTTTCAGTTTTTGTATGATAAAAATTTGTAAAATCGTAACTGTTCTAGGCACGTGACAATACTAAAAAAAAGTCACGGGCTAGGCCCCTAGAAGTTAATTGCTTATGGCCTGACAAAGCGCCAGTATTTGTTAACTATTTTGACAAAAAATTGTACTATGTGAAATAATTTTTTTTTTTTTTTTTAAGAAAGAGGAGAGATGGCAACCGAATTAACTCAAACGCAACACTTTAAAACTTTCCACAGAATTTTTCTTTGCGAAAATGAGTTAAATTTCTATTTGTGGGTTTAAAGTTCTGTACATTGAAACTTTCGATTGACACCTTTCGATTGTATCACTCATGTAAAATTTTGGTGTCAGACTAACAGGTCAGTGCACGAATACCTTTTTTACACGTCATTATCTCGGCAATGATGCACGAAGAAGGATTTTAAGGATAACTTTTCTTCCCTTGTTAGCTCATGAGAGTAAACCAAATTTTTTCCAAATCTGTTACAAATTGTTTGAGTGGTGTGGTATGTAACACTACAATACACGAAACGCCCAACACACTAAATGTTGATAACCTTTTTAACATTTTATAATACTCTACTTTCGTACCGATTTTGATGAACATCGGCTTAATTGTTAAGGAAATTTAATAAACGTGATTACGTTTTTTTTGTGACAGACCCCAAATATAGTAGATCGAGTGAAATGAGTGACTGAAGATATTTGGACGGCCCTTAACATCGAGGTATTGAGAGTCGAAGATGGCGAACCGAGTAGCACCGGAATGAAAGCGCGGGGGGAAACGGGAGATCACCGAGAAAACCCGCTGACCAACGGCTTCGTCCGGCACGATTCCCACGTGTGAAAATCCGCAGCGACCCCACCGGCAATCGAAACCGGTTGGAGGCGAATAGTCTAACCACTACACCACCGTGGGCCATAATAGTAGATTGAAATGTGGGTTCGTAATTATCATATACAAATTATCTGCTTTCATAAAACGTTTGGCTCAAATTGGCTCGATGGTTTATTATTGATACGACTTATCGTTCTTGAGAAATTACATTAAGCTTAACTGCTACAGTTTGATACGATGATCTCTTTTAGGTACTGACGTCCACAGAAGTTTGGTTCCAATCGGTTGGACGATACCTGAGGCACTATGTAAGATCGCAAAGTTCTCACACTGTACGTGTGACTGACTGGGCCAAAGAAGAGTGGACCTATTATTGCAGTAGTCCGCCAGGTGGCGATGCGCTGTGAATACGAGTTTTCATTGCGAGTGTCCCCCCCCCCCCCGCCGCCATCGATTTAGTGTTATCTTTCGTCAGCGATCGCGACCACCGAGAGGATAACTGGGCAACATCTCTGCATCATGGTTAGCACGAAGCTCTATGAACACGTTCCCGGATATTTTCCTTTCGTCAAAATTTCTTCAGGGCTCGGAGGCATTTACCCGTGCGACACGAAAAAATTCCGAGTCTGGTCCGATGTCGTATCGATGCGCCTGACGTCCGTTCGTAAAAGCTGCAGCGAGACGGCCAAGGAGGGTACATAGCTGCGAGCCCTCGGTCGCCAAGACCTTCATCAGAGTTCTAGAGATCGCAGAAAATACTGGGGCCAATCACGGATCTCGACGGGGAATGAGAACGCTTGTCGCGTTGTTTGTGAAGTCTGCTCCCCCGACTCTTCACAAGCAGTCAGAATCGGAGCTGTCAGACAGCGAGGCTACCTTGAATTTCGCGAGAAATGGGCAAAGAGATTGCAACGTGTTTTGAAACTTAAATTTGCGTTCGGATCCAGATACCGAGCAATAATCGCCGTACTGTAAGAAGACGTCGAGGGGATTGGTCGTCGTGATCTTATACGCTATAAAACAATGCCAGACATTGTTTTCAATAAGAGCTAATTCACGGATGTCTGCCAGTTTTTGTCGTGACTTTAGGTAAGTTTAGTCGGTAAATCATCCCCCTTCTCTTCATTTCTCCGGTTTAGCCTGCCGTAATAAAAAGCGGGGGCGTCAATTGAACAAAACAAATATAAGATATATTTCTGTGTCTTTTCGAGACGGTTAAGCGAAAATGTGCGACGAAAAAGAGAGTAAATGTGGCGCAAACGCAACTGGGTCATCCATCAAGACAACCTGCCCCTCCCCTCCCCTTCCCCCTCTTCAAATACCCGCAATACCACTGAGCACTGAAAAAAAAAAAAAAAAAAATTGTCGTCACATAATTTGGTACTCACCCAGCTAATTTGTTTTTCTTGCGGTAATCGTAACATTTTTTAGTATTCCCCAATAAACTTATGCAGCCTCTAAAAAATATTGTTTTGGCTTCAAAAAATTTGTGTTGACCACAAAAACAAAAACGTTTAGCATTGTGAACATCCAACAAAAATCTTTGCGACCGCGCCTAATTTTTTTTTTTTTTCAGTGAGTTTTTGACGAACGAGGTTGTAATTTACTACCCTCCATGTTCCCAGGAACTAGCTACATGATATTTTCATTATGGGACAAAGTACCTAAACATCACCCGACATCCAAACGGAATCGTAGATGATATTCGACATCACCCAGGAAACATTCTTATAGCCATGGAAAATCCGTTCTAATTAACTTTGTACGGCAACTAAAATTTGTGACAGATCAGCTTAAATTCGTCATTAACACCGCAAGCATTTTCCCATTGCTTCTTGTATGATATTTATTGAATAAATTTGAAAGGGCTCCACTATGAAAATAAGTAAGCTATGTGGTTTAAAACTAAAAAATTTCTTTGTATTTTTAGCTACAATAGCTGTGTCGATTTTGGTGAAGAGGAAAGTGGATATGGTCTCAGAACACACAAGAAATGCTGATAAGAAGTTTCCTGAAATGTTTGATATTTTTTATTTTCCTTTATTAGTTTTATTGTGAAGTGGTTATTTCAAATATGAACTTTTACCAGTATTAACATAATAACTAAATTCGTTAAAATTTCATAAAGGAAATTTGCTACCAGAAGACCCCATACCTGTGATGGTACGAGTGTAACCAATGCCATAACGCGTAATTAATAACACCAAATATAAGGCGATTGATGAAAATGGAACGTTATGTATACCGGGAAGTATTATTCCCATCAAGGCGAACCGGGTTCGATTCCCGGAGGGGTCACTACTGGTTTTTGTTCGTGGAAGTCGTACCAGACGGTGCCGCTACGTGGCGGGTTTTCTCAGGGTTCTTCCATTTCCTCTACATTTGAATATCCACCAAGTTTCACCCTCACCGGCTCTCAAGTTATCGTTGTTAAGAGTCCCCCAAACCTCTCAACTATAATCCTCTATTATTATCTAATAACGATAATAAGTTTATGTAGGGCGAAAATTAATATACACAAATATCGAAGGCTCATAAGGAATTAAACTGATCTTAAAAACGAAAACCAAACAAACGATTAATTCTATACTACGTGTAAAGTTAAATACAAAATATTCATTTTCAACTGATTAGTGTAATCTTTACACGTTATTGTACGCATGGCGAATTTCTGTCGTATTTTCAATGTAATTAAAATTTAATTAATCTCCAGGTTGGATAGAAAATTACTTTTAAAAGGGAATAGGTATTCTCAGTGAAATAATTACTCCCCAATTCACAGTGGATCAGCTAATTATATATTTTACTTTAACAGCCATGTTTTATAAGGCAACGAAAATTAAATGTAAGTTGCAGCTGTTCGGATATACCAATAAAAAATTCTTATTATTAAAATGAAAAATCAATTAGTGATCTTTCTCCTCAGTACGAATGTGTCAAAAATAGAAAGAAAAATAATAATAAGCGCCTGCCAGTCTTCACGAGTCAACATTCTCGCCGAGACTGAAGTATTAGCATTGAAAATTTCAATAGTATGTCTATTCCATCAATCGTTGCTGTACAATTTTAGTTATCGCAGTAAATGAACATTCCCAGGCTAGTACTGATATTGCATAGCAGCGTTTAATATTGTTTAAAAACGACATTTCTGCATTACGAGAAAGCCCGCTGCGTAATGTAAAGTTAAATCCACAGAGAAATACATTCGTATTGGCTCGGTTATCGAAGCTGGTGTTACAGATCAAAGAGATCGTAAAACACGTATTCAACATTTTATGTCGACAATATTTCCCTATATAACGTAAGAAGTTAAATTCAGAACATTTCCTAACAAACGCGTGATCTTATACAGTCCCACCGCCGGTTAAATTAATAGAGAATTGCTTGAGAATTATTAATGATTTAAGCAAATTATACGTTTATTCGGAACACTGCAGGAGCAAAAAGCCGAGTTTTGTCAAAGTATCCGGTCGTCTTAATTATTTCTGTGTTTAGTTGTGTGAGGGAAACACACAAATGACTAGTTATTACATTAGAGTATTTTTAAGAATATATTTTCGTTATAAAACGTACTGAAGAAACTACAATATAAATAAGAGCTATATCATGGCTACGAAATGAAAATTGAGCACTACCCAGAATCGAAAAAGCTTACGATTGAGAACTATCAAACAAGCGGACTTCGAATGCATTCGTGATCGACTCTACTTACCACGTGATGGCAACCCAAGCAATTTCAATACCGAGAAATAAATTATGGCACATTCACATTTTTTCCTGTCGCTAGTTGAGAGGCCATGGTAGTAGGGTGTTGACCCACTTCTGGGACACTTTGTGCAAGAGTGGCCTAAGTTGCATTAGGTGTATTTGTGGACTAAGTGGCAAATCATGATATGCAAATTAGGTTTATTAATTGTTTTATCAATTGAATAATGTATTATATTAATTAACCTATTAATTAAATTAATAGATTAATTAAATAATGTTTTGATACCAAATTTTCTTATATTAAATATTTCTTCGATATGAAATAATGTTTATTTATTTATTCATGTCATAAGGGTGATTTTCGCAGAGCAGGTTAGGTGTCGAATCTGTGAGATTCTGAGGCCGACTGACCAGAGGAATGGGTTGTGATTGCTTGTATAGGAGTTACTGTTGGTGTAAGAGTGTTAAAAGGAGACTTTTTTGTTTTTCTTGTTTGTGACTTATATGCGGAGCAGACTACATGGCCAGGTCGAATGTCTGGAAGCATACCAAATATTTAACTAGTTTAGATAGGGGAGAAATGTTTTATTTCTGGCGAAGTAAATACTTCTTAATGAAAATAGAGGTTGAAAGAGGTTACCGAACGAATTACTTTAATCACTCTTCGAATAGTATAAGAGGATCGAACTATTTCGGCGAAGCAAATGAAATAAGTACGATTCATCAACCAAATGACTTGAAACAAATTCGTCAAACCGATTTTAATCTAGCATTGAAACTGTTTTCCTTAGCAAAGTAACTGATCTCCACTTTAATCACGTAACATTGAATCTATAGACATGAATTTAAGCGATTACCTAATGGAACACAAGATCTACTTAAATTAAAGAAACGCCAGCTAATATAAAATTACAACCCCCCATCACGAAGTCACATGTACTCCACCCTATCGGCTTTATAAATATACAACGGAAACCAGGTAAACTGATTGATTAATTAAACCGCATGCAAATTTTCTCGTAACACAACTACAGAAGAAAATCGCTTTACTTTCAACACCAAGTTTAAATAAATGTATGTATTTTAATTGTGATGGCTACTTATATGTGACACAAATTACATAAAATGTTATCATAAAATTAAATAATATATACAGTCCTATTTACATTAAGGCACGTAATTTTCCCTAATCATTGTGTAAACATCCCTGTTGAGAATGAGAGTTTAGCGAACCAGCCAACCTAAACAGTGTACACATGAGATGTACTCGCTCGTTCGGGGGAAGGTATGCTCTGCTCGTGAAGGCTGGCCGGCCGGACTCTGCTCGGAATGGGAGCGAAGCGGATTTGTGAAGGATGGTCCCTCGAGGAGAGAGTGTTAGTTCGTGCAGTGTTGGCAGAGAGCTCTGTCCTCGCAGGGCAGACAGTGTTCTGGGTACTTCCAAATGCCCCCGACAGTGAGCACTTAGCTCGCCAAGCTCTTTCTCCCCCTCCACGCTCATCCAACATGACTGCTGTCGCCCGTCGTGTACACGACATGGTCAAAGAAATTACGACAAGTTTTAACACTTCTCGAGACCACCCATCTCGCTGTTTAATCCCCACCTCCTTGAATGCATACTAGGAAAGTGAAAGTCTTTCACGCCGCTAAGAAAGTGATATATTATTCTGCCCCAAGCAGCACGGGGGCAACACAGAACAATGAGGGGGAGAGTTTCGGAGACAGTATTCCAACATCCCACCCCGTTCCCCAACACAAACGCCTCTGCTAAACAAGTGCTGGAAAAATTGTGGCCGACACTATCCCTCACCCCACCCCCTCCAAGAACTCCACATCGCACGCTCGTCAATACAGCATTCGGTGTCGTCCACCAAACAAAGACCATGCAGGACAACATCACACCATCTCCCCAGTTCAACACCTGCACTCACAATGAATCTGCCCCCATTACTTGAACTGAGATAGGTGGAGGGCGGCGAGCGAGCGTCTAGGTAACTTTGCTGGCAATGGGAAGCAGGGTTTCTGACCAGCAAAAGTCAACTGCTTGGGAATGCTGGCTCGATGAGGAAAATTTCAAACACAACTAACATGTTCCCTTTATGGTAACAGTAAAACACATTTACTCCTTCAAAAGTCCAAGAAACTCTGCCCTAAACAAACCAATTTGAGGTGAGTCTAAGAAACAATCCAAATATTATGTTGTTCAATGAACAAAACTAAAAATGTGAAAAATCCATTTTCCAGTCTTTAATTTTTTTTCTTGCTATCCAAACATTTTGCAGCTAACATTCTCAAATGTTCCTGCGTATATATTCTGTAAACATGTTTTCCCTACGAAACCAAATCACTCTTCGTAACTAACAAGTTTATTTTATAAAGGCAACCAACTAACATTTATATCAGAAATGTATATATTTGAGCGAATATTACCACATTTCCATCGAAAATTAAACCAATAGGAATTTGTATCAGAGTTGTAAAGTTCCAATATTTCAACAAAATCACCGACAGATATTTGAAAGTTAACTAATGTGTGTGTATATATATATATATATATATATATATATATATATATATATATATATATATATATATATATATATATATATATACATATATATGTACACATATATATATATATACACATATATATATATATACACATTTCTGCTAATAGTTGCTGGACATATTTGTAAAATATCCTTATTACAGACTCAATTTGTCTTGTTATATATAATGTATGTGTTATATATAACAAGACAAATTGAGTCTGTAATAAGGATATTTTACAAATATGTCCAGCAACTATTAGCAGAAATGTGTATATTCTGGACAAATATCTATATTTTGAACAAATACCGCAGTTTCAGCCATAAATTAGTTTTAGAATACCAAAGTGGACTACATTACAACAATTTTTCGAAAAAGGTCCGATTTAAATAGATTTTAATGTGAAACTGTGGCCATTTTGAATTTGTGTATTATATAAGTAGCATTATATTAATTTCTCTTTCAGTCATAAGCCAGCAGTTGTCGAAATCAGATTGTGTCGGGAGTGTACCACCGAGTGGGTGTATTAATAAATAGATTTCACCAAGACATACTGCAGATTTCACAGAGAGGTTTACATCAACAGACTTCTCTGATATGTTCATCAGTCTACAAGCTTCAACAGCAGGTTATATGCTCATGGCCACTGTTGCGAAAATTGTGATGAAGAATGTGTTAGAGTGTTTAATCTCATTTTAGCATATGGTCAAACCAAGATGCTTTTAAGCCTTTACATTGAGAATCTCTTGTTGCTACCTAAAGAATTCCTTCTAACATTTGCAGGACACGAAACTCAACATGTGTATCCATTCCTTTCTGAGGATTTAAGAGGCGATGAGGATATAGTCTTGTATTTGCCTCGTGATGAAGATTGCCTGCATGGTACACCAGTATTCTTTAATCAGCCAAACACTGTACATTTGAGGAGAGGCTGTGTGATGCGAAGGTGGCAAAATGTTATGGAACTCGCTAATTATCCTGTTTTACCAAGAGATGGTTCCGGTATTGATGAAGTTGATTCAGAAGCAACTATTAAGCTTTTGCAAACCAAACTAGACTTTTAAAATTCTGTGATTGTAACTTGTAATTACAACCATGATGTGTTTTGTGGAAGGCTTAGAAAATATAAAGACTATTCTTTTATAACTAAAGAACTCGCAATTTCTTATGCAACTGACGATAATGCCTAAAGTGTTGTCTTTGAAAGCGCCGAAACCTTGGTTTACCTTAAATCAGGAATTCAAAATGTGTTTCCGACATCAGACATTTGAAGTACACAGTTTGAAATGGGACTTTGGTGATATAGCTTATGATGACCATTTTCACTATGTGAATGAAGCACTGCTCGAGGACTATCCTGTATACAAGCTGGGAAATACGCAGAAAGAAAATTAAAAAGCCTGATTAATACAGAAATTGTAAACATCAGACGTTATGATGGCTGTTCACATCAATTCGCTAGTAAAACAATATAATACTAATCATTGTGATAAAAAAATGCTCTGTTCGCAATGCAAAAGTGGAACTATAAGAGAATATTTGTTCCAACATCCTATGTACATGTAAAGATAATAATTTGGAAAGTTTATCTGTTCCAGGTCCAGACCTATGTAAAAACTTACAATTGAAACATTCAATTCAGAGCAGACATACTCCAGTATTACTCCAGGTTACAGGCGAGTGTGGTTTACATCTCTGAAGAACACACACTTACAATTCCAGATACGTAATGGAGATGATCATTGGAACTTTGCACAATCTTTCGAAGGAAATAAATATACAGAATGAGTATTGTGTTATGAACAAGATGACTGTCCGGTGTTTAACATGCGACCTGATAGTGAACTGTCTTATTCGTCTTGGGATCTGGGTTTAAAAACAGAAGCCAAGAAATTACAAAAGAGACTGGATTTAGATAAATTAAATATAAACTCAGTAAAGAGTTTTATGACAGCCTCATCATGTGGACTGAAACATGTAATAACAAACAACACAGAATGCAAATGCAACGAAATAGCAGCATTAAAATATCGCAATATGATATGTGGGACTGTGAGATGTAGCAGAGTATTGTTCCTGTCTGCAAGTTTGATTAATTAAGATGACATTAAGATTTTAAAATTTTAAAATAATTTTTAAACCCACTCGGCGGTACACTCCCGGCAAAGTGTCAAATATATTCATTCTTTGAAAATCAATAATTCTTTGGTGAAAAATTATATATATATATAAGTAACAAACATACAGTAGCACGTCAATTACAATGGAGAAGTTCGACTCATCACTTCAATACACTAGTGCTACTCCAGGTTACAGGCGAGTGTAGTTTCGACACAAAGAAGATTATCCACTAGAAATTATAATGTGCAACAGAGGAGAACATTGGCGTTTCTCGTTAATCAGACCAACAGAAAGTTTTAATGTGTTCCATGTTTTTTATGGGCGAAATACTTGTGATTTATATAATTTATTGGCCTGACAGCAAGCTACCTTGCAATGTTGCAATGACAGTCAACTAGAATTTGAAGCATTTTCTAAATTCATAACAAAACATATGTCCCACAAGAAAATTGACTACTTCATGCAGAAGGATGTTGATGTTCTATGCCTATAGTGTGGACAGGGCATTGTAACAACAAGGAACATATTACACAAATAGGTAATAAATAATTAGTCACCATGAGGCATGTGGCAATGCAATGTTTTTCTAAGCAAGAACAACTAAATGACAGACTATATAAAGGAGCGTGTTTAATATTAAATTGTCAGTCATGGCTAGCATCTTCGCCCCTACAGTCGCATATGAAGTCCTGCAAGTAGGCTATAGAAGAGTATTCTTTAAGCCATACGACGGTATTCTACAAGTTCAAGTGTGCAACAATATCGAACATTGGTGCTGATCTTTCGATTCCAGTGTCGGCATTCACTTTGGTGAAGGCTTAGCATGCAACAATTGTGCTATAAGGTATCTCTGCCCTGACAGTGAACTTCCATTAACATTTGAAGAGCTGATATCAGCCAACCTTACTAAAGAATTGGAGGAAGAACGCGGCAACGAGGTAGTCATATACCAACTCACCAGACCTTATCAGGGAACTCCAATTCATTGGAAGGAAAATGTATAATGGAGACATCCACAACTTCATTTTTGAGCAAGGTGGGTTAGTTTTTTTTCAGTGTGTAATATATATGTGTCTGAAGGTGCAAATTCAGAATAATGGTCCCAATGTTCTCACTTTTCCCAACGATATACAAATATGCATTTTTACTAAAGGTTTGTATTCTCTAACTTACAGTTTATTATATTCACATTTTGTTATAAAGGAAGTGTGAGTCAGACATTCATTTCAAATGTACGTATTTTCATCAACTGTTTACAGCACACAGTAAACCAACTACTTATGATTCCACTTTAACTAACTGCAACAGTTCTGAATGTCCTGTAAACCACTATAGACTGTACAGAGTAGAGCATAAGCACAAACTTAAGGGTGAACACATTGTAATGTCATATTGTGAGGAAGAAAAATGTTTGAAACATCTTGTTTATAATACAGACACTGTTTACCATTTCAGTATTTCGAAGAATGTGATAATATTCATACTTTATATTATTATAGCAAAAACAAGTTTCGGTATATGTCTCATACTGGGTGTAATTCATCAAAATGTTACATGCATCGAACCAATTCAATTATCAAAAATAAAATTTTGTCCTCAAACACATTTTAGCTCGCAAATTTAGAGAATTAATTATCAATATACATACATTGTGCCTATCTAATTGTCTCAATTGGGTGTTGAATAGCAAACATGTAACATGTTCTGTCATCCAGGAAATCCCTATATTACTGTGAAACCAGGCAAGTCTAATGTATCATATACATTATGGTATTCTGGAATTCTTCAGTGATTTACAGAGTCCTGTCACAGAATGTTTCATTGGTTATTTATTTCCTGCTGGGAGATGAAAAATGCCACAAATTAATTCTGTGCAGTGATATGACAAAAGTATCTGTTTTTTTATGTGACTGCAACCACACCTCTTCCATGTAGTATTGAATATATGCACTCACATTACATTGAGACATACCCATACTTGATTGAAAGTGTTGTGTTACACTCCTCTGAATGTGAAGAATTGTCTATTCAAACAGACAGAATAAAAACCAGGGCATAAGAAACATTCTCTCCTCGAAAGTAGACTTCATCAAGGAGATCTGGATCCAATTATACAATAACATCTCAAAATATTGAACTGAAGTTGCAAATAACTTATAACTCTTATAACAGCCTATATTTATGTTTGTGAAAATATTTTTGGATCACCTTGAGTTAAAATATTTGTGGATCACCTTGTGTTGAAATATTTGTGGGTCATCCTATACATACCTGTGTTAAATATTTGTGGATCACCTTTTGTAAGTTTTTCTGACTATGTTTGTTCCTTACAAATGATGTGTATATTTTGAAACCTCTTATATTTGTGTGACATTGAAACACTCTATGTTTAAATCTCTGTTTATGTATATTTTGTGAGGCATCCTGAATTATGTGAAATATTAGGTGTATTTTGAAATTATTGCTCATTTGCATTTAAAAAAAAAAAGTTTAAATGTGTTATCTATTTTGAAACCTCCTATAATTGTGTAATATTGAAATAAACTGTGTTTAAATGACAGTTTGTGTATATATTGTGAGACATCCTGTATTTTGTAAAATATCTGATGTATTTTGAGACATCCCATACTTGTGTAATATTAAAACAAACTCTTCAATGAAAATTCCAATTTTTATACAAATTATTGATTTAATATGTGTCTTTTAATGAACACATTTGTGTATATTTATTTTGCCTTTAAAAAAAAGTTTTGCTTTCCCTAAGGAAAAGATTACTCTGGTTAATAAAATGTGATAAATGTTTCGATTTCCCCAAGAAAAATTACTCTTGTTAATAAATAGAGTCACTATTAAAATCATATGAACTATGAAAGTAATAAGTGAACACATAATTCTTAACTAGAAAAAACACAAACTTGTGTCTTAAGAGTAAAAAAATATATAGTTGAATGCAATTTCAAGAAAAAATCACTAAGGCAAATTCACACCAGAAAGATTTGCAGTTTTAAATTTCGCATACTATCCTTAACAAGAAGGCTGAAATACTGTATATCAATTCTACGGGCTAATTTTAAAAGAGCTTTTACATAAAGCTCTAACAAGGCAACATAAAACAATTTCTAGTATTGAACCTTCAAGGCTTCAGAGTGAACCTTCTTGGGCACAAATTTTATTACAAACTGTACTCGGGAACAGGGTACGCTTTTGTTACTGGTGTTTTTCAATCAACATTAAACAGAGAATCCCCCCCTCTCACAACTAGGACATAAGCCTACTACAACAGGAATGTGCAATATAGTCCCTAAAATGCTCAACAGACTACACAATATTTAAAATTACTGGAGCTAAGCACTCTAACCATTTTGGAAAAACTTTTATTAGAAATAGTGTATAGAGAAAATAATATTATTTCAAAGAAACTCTGCCATACCATTTCTGTCCGAGAGCAGAGCTAATAGATTTTGTGCCCACTGAAAGCATTCTCCACCAACATTTCTGGCCAAGCTTCTTCTCTGTTTCCCAACCCTCCTCTGTCTTCCTGGCTCGCCAAGAGCGTGAAATACCTTTTCAGGGACACCAGCAACAGTCACATTCCCATCCTTCCCCGCCCCAACTCTGTTACAAACAGCTCTTCTACCAACATAAAATTTGTTCATGAATAATTTTCCAACACAAGTACAAAAATAGTTGTGTTTCATTGCCAACCCCCGTGGCAATGTCAGATTATGCCACAATGTGAGTTCAGGGTTCGAATCCTGGGTAAGGCATGGATAATATAGATTCTGGGTTCGATTCCTGGCCAAGTCATGGTCATTATAAGCTGGGTTCGATTTCCGTGTAAGACATGGGTTTGTTTCCCAAGTAATATAATTCAGAGTCCTTGCACAATATTATAAGAATAAACTATACACTAATGCCCTCAAGGCTTGTTACAAAATTACAATTAATAGATATTTCAAAATAGTATGTGTGCATTACAAAGACTATTACATTCTGGAATTGTATCATATAGTAAAATACATACAAAATCGGTAAATAAATGTTTTTTGCAATAGCTAACACCGAAGAAATATGCATCTTTCACATTAAAGTATATACTCAATACGATTGCAAACGAGAAAATTCAAAAAATGTGTTAATTCGTTAAAAATCTTTTAATTTTACATTAAAATCATTTTATTAATTAAGGAAATCATATTTACTTTAGTAAAATAATGTTTTATTATGAAATCCGACCAATTGCCTTGTTCATGTAGGTTCCCAGGCAGGAGAAGAGGAGGGTTTTGGGTTATATATACGCACACACAGGAGCGGCGAGCAACATTCTGTATCCAGTCGCCCTGGAGGACAAACCTCTTCTCTGCTTCTGTGCTTTGGCCGACTAATCGCCGCCTGCTGCAACCCCTGGCAGCCAGCCAGGACGTGGCTAGCCGATCACCGCTTCAGCCTGGGCGGACAGCCATCTGTGGTGGTCTGCCGTATTCCTGCTGGCCTACCACGATTTGGCAAACATCTACCCGCAGCTCTTGCTAGCCTGCTTTCAGCCTGGGTGGACAACCAGAATCGCTTGCCTGCCCCAGCCTAGGAGGCAGGCAGCCACCAGCAGCCAATGCTTAGCCTCGCCTGGGCTGTCAACTCTTTGGCCTGGGCAGGCGGGCAGTCGCACATACACCACCTTTGCTACTGCACTTAGGTTAGTAAATTGTGATAACACTTAGAGCTTTTCGATATCATGATTATATGTTAAATTAGTTTTACATTTTTTTAAAACAAATTCTTTTTAATAATCGCGCAATTATTTTTTTATGTACAATTTTTATCGGGAGTATTTCGAATTCTTTTTTGGAATTTCATAGATTTTTTAAAATTTTCTATCAATATTTTAATAAAATAGTATTGCTTTGTTACTAAACTTCTTTTTTCTTAATTTCTCCAACTTTTAGAATTTCTACTTAGTTTTTTGTAAAATCTTTTCCCATTTAGTAACTTTTACCGATTTTTGGAAATGATTTAATCTTTTAGTAACTTTTAAACAAACTTTATGATACTTAATCAACTTTTGATGCAAATAGTTAAACATTTTTATAAATTGCTTAAAGGTTAATAATGTTGGTGGTTTTACATAGTTTTAAGCATTTGACAAAGTTTTAAGTATTTTTGTTCATGGTTAAAGTATTTTTTAGTAGTTTGACATATTTTTTTAGGGTGTTAAAGTATTCTTACGCAGTTTGAACTTTTTTTTCGTTGTTTAAAGGTGGGTTGTTGTATGTTTGGGTGTGAATGATGGAGCAGTGAAACATAAAGAAGGAACCAAGCCAGGCTATTCCAAGGGTGCCTGACTGATTCACTAATTAGAATGCATTTTTTGATTGAAGGATGTCTGTGTTATGGATGTTTGGACCTTGAGTAACAAATGAAACAAATGAAATATTTCGATGTGTGTTGGGGTGGCTTGGGTATATAATTTAAATGTAAGCAGTTTAAAAAATAGGTATTTGACTGTCAGTGTGACTACAGGGGAAAGGTGGGAAAATTTAATTCTAGATGTAATTTTTATGTACATTTGAGTTTATTTAGCAGATTTGAGAGGGATATACAGGTAAACCAACAGTAGCAGCTACTGCACTATATGGAATAAGGCCATGCTTATAGCACATACCTGGTCCTCTTTTCACAGTTTAAATATTCGCAAAGTATGTGAAAAATATCTAGAATATATCGCAAGTACTCTGAGGAAAGTAGGTTGTTGACTGTCAGTGAGAGTGCAGGGCAAAATTGTGTCTTCATTTAATTTAGTTAGTTAGTTTTAAGAGATTTAAGGGTGGGCTGTTGTGTGTTTGGATGTGAATTATGGAACATAGAAAAAGATTTGGGAACTATGACAGGCTATGCCAAGCGTGTCTGGAGGGTGCAAAGCCTTGCTCGTGTCTGTTCTGAATGTGTTGTTTCAATGAAGGATGTCTGTGTGATGGATGTTTGGACAATGAGAAACTCTAACAATGGAAATGTTTTGATGTATGATGGGGTAGGAATTTTGAAGTATGTTATCTAGTTGTTAAAGAATACAATGTTAAAAAAATTTTAAGACTTAGAATTTTTTAAGAATGTTTTTAGAATTCAAGTAATTTTAAATAAGTGATGTAAATGTGCAGTAGTAGGTTAATTCCCCTCGGTAAATTGAAAAAAATTAATGTTTAAAGTTTTGTTTTCTACAAATCATTTTTGCTAGTCAAAATAAAGTCATTAAATTCATTGTAAACACACATAGTTCTCTTGATTTCAAACACAGAACCGATATGTCTCATTAAAAATATATAAGATAGAAAACACATTTTTAAAACAGACATTTAAAAAATTTTCTGTAATTTTTCCCTGTGTTTATATTAAAATAAAATATATATTCACAGTTACAACACAAGTTTGTTTAGAAATTTATAATAATGTTTGTCATCTATTTACAGCACTACACAACCTTTTCATATTTTTGGTGGTGTTGAAGTTATTGGTTTGGGAAAAAATATATCTTGCATCATTATGAGTGAGGGTAAATATCAAAGTTTTGCTAATTTGTTGGACCATCTTTATGTTAGCATTGCAGAATCTGAATCTGAGTTGCAAATGAAAAGAATGCCTAGGGCTAACTGTCAGGATGTTGTCGTTGTTTTGCCTAAACAATATTGCTTCACTATTTTGTTGGACAATTTATACTGGAGTGATTCAAGCACTGATTCACTCACGCAAAGACCGTCAACTGCAACAGATCGGAACAAAACCGTTTCCCCCAAACACAGAAAAGTAGATTTCCTAGCAGACTATTTGTTTCTATCTGACATGGAATATTCGAGTGATTCGGATAGGGCTTTTGTCTGTCTCACAGCCGACTTTCGAGCCAATTAGGGAGACTCTGCCAAGGGCAATGGAAAATAATTAATTTTCCAATTCGTCTAACTCAGTGGAAGCTTCATTGCCTAATCCGGTGTTTGCATGTAGACTGACTGATGTGTGAATATGTAATGGTCAAGTAGGGTGTGATGCCGATTTTTAAAGATTTTTTACAAGAAGCAGGGTCCCTTTATTAGAGATACCAATGTCATCACCCTGGTCATTACACTTAGTGTCAGCATAGTGGTTAAATTCTTGAAATTTATTTTGGCTGAGGAAGGTGCTATGCAGATGTTTTACTTTCAGAGTGAATCACTTCCCGTCCTCCATTTAACTGATGTGGGTGTAATATACAATGAGACAATTTGGCCATATCTCAGAAACAGGATTGAGGAATTTATTGCTCATGGTAGCAGCTGGAGTCAGATTCTAATTCTGCAAATGGATGTTCACATATCGAAGTTTAGAGCAATCACCATCAGTGCTGCTCACACTATGCTCCACAAGTTCATTGCCAATAGGAAAGCCTGCATTAATGGGCAGTGTCCTGAGGGACTGTGTTTCCATTATGCAGTTATATCAGCTTTGTTTCCTGCTGCATAAAATGTCCACAGAATGATTTCATATCCAGATCCTTGCAAGGTTTTGGATTCTGAGGTTTGTCGACTCCTGTAGTTTTTCAGGATATTCGAAAGTTTGAGGATAACAATTATATTTCTATTAATGTCTACTCTGCAATAGACAAAGATAGTAATATTATTGAAGAAACTTTCGATAAGCAAGGCGTTATCGTACCAATGCACATTTCTCCGGTACGACATGCACATCATGTAAATAATTGGTCATTCGTGCTTCTGGCAATGAAGCCTAATTGCATTTTGTTTCCACTAAGGATTTGTTAAGGCTGCTTAACAGCCAGTTAAGGAAAGATAGGGATAGAAAATTTGTTTACGATTGTTGTCTTCAATACTTTAGTAATGAGGAGAAAATCGCAATATATAATGATCTCCATCAGCAACATAAGGCTGTTCACAGTACTTTCCCTATTGGGGACAAGTAATTGCAATTTCAGGGATATAACAAACAGCAAAGATTGAGTTTCGTTGCCTATTGGGACACAGAGTCATATTTGAAACCCTTGTCCACTTGCCTTCACAATGATAATGTGAATAATACGAATACCATCAACCAACATGTTCCACATGCTTGTAGCATTTTGTTGGTTTGTTTGTACACTCCAGCATTATCAAACTACTTTGAGTTTGTGGGTGATGATTATTGAACCAGTTAGTAGATAAATTGGTTGAATTGACAAAGTGGGTTGCAGGAATATACAGTGTGACTGTTCCAATGCAGTCAAAAACCCCTACTGATGAAGCTAGGTTGGCGGTTCAGAAATGATGTCATATTTGTAAGAAGGAACTTGGCACATATAATATTGTGGATGACCATGACCATCTGACCGGGGAAATCAGAGGGGCCACATAAAATAAATGCAACTTGAACTTCAGACTGACCAAGAAACAACTTGCTGCTGTCTTTCATAACCTGCAAAGTCTTTCATAACCTGCAAAACAATGATGCTGACTTTCTCATAAAGCCAATGGCTGAATATTACATAACAAAACCCAATGGAACCATGTTAATCGAAAACCTGGGTAGAATCGAGGTGATTGGAACGACTCTTGAAAAGTACAAGTCCATCACCAAACATATTCCCAATGGGATTGGCTCAAATGGAAATGCACAACAGTTCAAATTGTGTTTAATTGATTCTTTTCAGTTCATGAGTGCCTCACTGGAAACTTTGGCAGGTAATTTGAAAACTGCGCAATTGAGTATCACCTGCTCGATGTTTCCAGACAAAACCCAATTTGAATTGGCAAAATGACAGTCTGATGTGCATGTCACTCCCACCAAAGGACGTATTTCACAATGTCTTGAAAGGTGAAGGTGTTAGCGATGAGGATTATGCTCATGCCCAAGCTGCATGGGATGCGTTCCACTGCATAAACCTGCCGCATTACACCATTCAGAATTTATGCATGGATACTTTTAGCTGGCAGATGTGTTTGAAAATTTCAGGGCTGTATGTACGGCTATTTATGGTCTTGACCCTGCCATGTTCGTCACAGATCCATCGCTTGCATGGGACACTTTATTGTTGATGATAGATGCGCGGTTAGAGCTGTTGACCAACCCTGATATGTACATTTTTGTTGAACATGGTGTTAGAGGTGGCATTACCCAGGTTTCCAGAAGGTGTGCGGAAGTCAATAACATTTACATGGGTGAAGAGTATGACCCCAGTGTGGCATCGAAATGCATATTTTATTTCGACCTAAATGGCCTGTACAGTCACACTGTGAAGAGTAAGCTTCCTATTGGTAATTTCGAGTGGGTCGAGGCTGAAGTGTTTTCATCACGGGATTTTGCAAACATGGTGAATGATAGGGACACATGCTTTCTTGCAGAAGTGGATTTGTTGTTTCCAGATGAATGCAATGATGTGCTATCAGATCTGCCATTGGCTCCAGTAAATGGCATATCTCTTAATGGCTGTCATGAAAACTTCTTTTGACACTCGTGCCACAGAAGAATCATGTGATTTATGGGGAAAAACTAAGGCAGTACTTGATGTATTGCACCAGACTCAACTCTGTTCATTGTGTTTTGCTCTTTGAGCAGAAGGTTTGGATGGCTTCATACATCGAGTTTAATATTGAGAAACATGCCCAGGCTGCGAACGACTTTGAGAAATTGCTTTTTTATTTAATGAATAATGCCATATATGGAAAAACTTTGCAGAATGTTCGCCGTGAAAGGGACATAAGAGTCGTTATCAGGTATGGCACTATATATGGAGCTGTAGAACTGATTGGGCGTCCTACATTCCAGGCACGGCAGATCAATGATGAGAATCTTGTCCTTATCGAGATGTCAAAGAGCTGTATTACATTTAAGAAGCCTTTGTACACTGGTGTTGCCACTCTTGATATTTCCAAATTAACTCTTTACGAATTTCATTGTAAGTACATGTGTAATAAATTTCCTCCACCAGCCTTGCACCTTTTACTTTGAGATACCAACAGCCTCATCTATGAAATTGCCTGTAGAGATGTTCATGAAGTAATTTCCCCAGATTTAAAGATGTGGTTTAATACATCCAACTATGCGCTCGATAACCCGCAAGTATTCTTGCCCAAGAACAAAGGCCGTACCAGTGTGATGGATGAAATTGCTGGCCGCATCATCATACTCTTTTTAGGTTTATGGCCCAAGCTTTATGCATACATTGTTTCGAATGAGCATTGTAAATGTAAGGCGAAAGGTTGTAACACCTAATGTGCTGCAGTCCCTCCGATATGAGGATTATCAAGATTGCCTCAATAATTTCACCAGGGTTCTGGGGACCCAATACTAGTTCCCTTGCGTGGTCACGAGGTTTACTCCGAATGCATAACCAAAGTATTGTTGTCAGGTTTAGACAATAAGCGCTTCATTGAGCCGGGTGGAGTTTTGACTATACCATGGGGGCACTACAGGATTCCAAAATAAATTTTTCTTCCCCAACACAGTAATTTCAGCACCATTTAAATATAGGGCTACCATCACTGCTGTCAGCACCCAATACCACACGTTGCTCTGCACCACAACCTGCTCCGCACTGTAATCTGCATCACAGCAGTCCTCAAACCTACTGCATCGACATCTTTAGAGATATTTCTTCAAAGCAGTTGCTTTGTCATAACTGCATGGCATTTAACATCGATGCAATAACCCCTGTTGTCCTTTGTGTCACCCATGAATTACTCTTCCCAGTGTGAGATTATATCATTTTTAATCTACGAATATATGTGCTATCTTGAAGCTACGGGTGTGTATGCATGGAGTCATTGTAGGTGATGGTGTTGTGCCATCTGAAATATGACACCAATTTTTATGTGCATTTTTATTTATGCCATTTAGAAACAATGTATCTACAATTTTTGATGCGACTATATTAATGTTTTAATTATGTCACCTATTTTTTTCTGTTCAGTGTGCCTCTATGATTTTTTGCAATATGTGTATCAATTTTTGATGTCTCATTTTTAAACTTCTTTTAAAACATAATTTTAAATGTTTTTATAAATTACTACATCACAGAGTTATCATTGTCCCTCCCTCTGCTAATTAACTTAATTTTAATTATTGTCGGTGTTCAAGTTAATTGCCTATATTCTGAGTTTTTTTATCATATGTCTTATTACTTATATTAAGTTGGTAAATAATACTTGTATACTTATTTTGAACTACATATGAGTTGTCTGATTAGCAAGTAAAGGTTATTTCCTATATATTTATTTATCTCCATTTTCATTTTCATGAAGTAACTTATATACTTTTAACTTTGGATTGTCTGGCGATACAAATCGATTAATTGGTCTTATCTCAACCTACTTCATATGAGTATTAATATTTTAACATTGAGAGCCTTTTTTTAAAGTTTCATTTCAATACTGTTCAAGTCGTACTTCGAAAGATTCATTTTCAAACTTGTTAGCAGCATCGAGAACCGTATTTCAGTCCTTGTTTTCCTTTTTCACCAGACATGCACGTGAAATGTAGCACATACCTTTGTTTAACTGGTCATAGCCCTCTTCAGTGTGCTTTTTTCTGCCATAGGTTATTCATCATTTTCTTTTGATCACACATCCTATAAAGAATGCAGTATTTTCATGTGTTCTCGTACATCGATGCAGTGCTCTACCTCCTTTTGCACAACTTTTGCCATCTAGTGGCGATTGCAGTACTATGCTTTTCTTGTGTCTTACAGCTCCACCATCCTTCCTTCTAGACATTTGACTTTCAGGCTCGCTGCCGTCATGGCGCAGTTGCACCATGCGGCGGCCATGAACGTATTTTCTGGGACTTTGAGACCTTTACATGTGTTTCTACACACACATAACATCATGTAGTGGAGCCGAAAATGTAGTTTTTGTTGTGTGGTGATTTTTTTAATTGTGTTCTGGTGTTTCTGTCACCATGTAAGGATATTTTGGTTACCTTCGTTGGTGGGCACTGGTCTAATTTATTTACGTCGCATCTATGTGACCCCGCCAGATTCCCTTTATTAATCATTTTCGTTCCTTTGTGTGTGTGTTTTTTTTTTAGAGAGGGTCACATTGTTCCAGGGTTCCATTTCATTCTACCCCATGTCATAGCATGGCTATTTACATGCTGCATTTCGGTTCTTCATTGTATTTATATGGCTAAGAGTCTACCAACTTCTACATTCTGTACTCCAGTATAACTTTTCAAATAATGCATATCACTACTTCTCGCATCATGCAGAGCATCTACTTCTCGCATATTTTTGCGAGTTATACTTTCCTCAATTCTTTGTTTGCCAGCCAAGTCTAGGAAAAAAATATTTTAATAAACTTTTAGTAACATACAAACAAAAACATATTGTATTTCCCTAAATAATGACAAAGTTGTACGACAATTATATTCTTATTATAAGTATTATATCATAATGTAATTTTTTGTCATATGTAACTATTGTAAGATTTTAATGACCTATTGATTAATGTGAAATATGTTTTTTATACAAAAGCCTCCATATGGCAATCTAATATATATCAATGCATACCAGTTGTATACATGAACTTTCTTGTCTGTGTACAGACATTCAAGATCCTCTTTACTAACAAAATAATGCAAATTTTTTTTTATTGTGGTAAACCTAAAGATATTTTATATTAGGACTATTCCGAGATTCCTAATCATGTTTATCTGAAACTATTGTTACCCCAAAGCATAAGAACATTTAGATTATTTTTTTTGATATTGTTTTCTATGCTGGTATTCTGCAAACAGTGATATTATTGATAATACTATTTATAATGATTCATGTACTCATGTCCTACTATGTTATAATAAAAAATAATGTACAAAGAGTGAATTCAATAAATATACAAAAAAGAGATTTTAGCACACCACCACAATTAATGTGGTTTTTTATTCATAATATTATGTGATGATTCTTTTTCTGAGGGATGAGTTTTTTCTTTTGAAGTGGAACTACTTAATTTTTTTTTTACCTAAAATCGTACATGGGGGACAGTGTGTCTGGGAAATATATTCCTGGATGTGACATGACAGGTGTTAACCCGAACGCCGCAATGGACGACAATTCTTATCACAGTTTTTCATTGAGTGTAAATTTTTAGTTTTAATAAATGTATATATAATACAATAGCTGTGAGTTACACGGATGACACTCCGAATCGCCTTTTGCATATATTTGTAAAATTTTAATGTTTGTAAATATTTTTGTATGTGTGTGTATGGATGTTCGTATAAAGATTTTTAAGGTGTTTTCATATGTAAATATAATATTAAGGAATGTTTTATAGCTGATGGTGAAGAAGTTGAAATGTTTGTAAATGTAATATTAAGGAAAGTTTTTGTAGATGATTGTGAAGTTTTTGAAATATTTGTAAATACAATATTAAGGAATGTTCTTGTAGATGTTTGTGAAGATGTAAATATTTTAGAAAAAAAAAAAACCTTTTTATGTTATGAGGAAATAGCGTGACTTGTTATTTCATACTTTGATTTCCTTTTGTCACATTTCAATTTTTTCTTCAGTTTTAGTACTTTTTAGGTGAGTTGTAATGTTTTTTTACACTACCAAATATGCAAATGGAAGTATGAAAATGAATGAAGTCTGAAAATTAATGGAGCGAGAAGGAATCTCGAGAAAATTTCGTGAATGAACTCTGAAAGGAAAGGAATGAGGGGGAGTTTGAAAGGCTAGCTGAATTTGAAAAACTCACAATGGTGGATCAGGAGGCAAGTTTGTTTGAAGGGAAAGTGAGATGGGACAACTTCAAGTAAACTGACTCTTGCCCTGCAGAGCAAGGTTAAGGAATGACGAGCCTTAGTAGCTGGCAATAACTTTGTCTTGCAGCAAACAAATCATATTAATTTTAACAAGTTTCCAAGGAAACAAAACTTATGATTTTTACTTTAACATCCAAAAGAAATAAATTACTACAGCTGTGAATCAAGGCATTGATGTTTGCTGTGAAGTGACATTATTCTTCAAATATATGCTTTTATTTTTTTGCAGCAACACTTTGAAGAAACATTATACAATTGGCAAGACTAAGTCTATACTTGCTCCTCAGTTAGCTACTCCTCCTCCTCCTCTTTCTCCTCCTCATCCACATTCGCCTTAACACCACACTACCTCCACAATCAGCTCAACAGAGTGTACCACTACCACCACATGGCACCACACCTTGCTCCACAATCTGCTCCTCAATTAGCTCCTCATTTAGTTCCTCTGTTAGCTCCTTAGTTAGCTCCTCACACAGCAACTCATATAGCAGCTCACACAGCACCTCACACAGCACCTCACATAGCACCTCACACAACACTTCTCACTATAACACAGTCAGCACCACAATGTTGGGGTAAGTTAGTGTATTAAATAATATTGTAAGGCTTTGCTTGATGCATGTTTAGAGAGCCGATGAAAGTGACGTACGTGTGAGTATGTGTGGGAGGGGATATTTGTCAAGAGGATCTGGAGTACTTGTGAGTTGTAATTTTATATTAGCTGGGAATTTGTTTAATTTAAGTAAATTTCGTGTTCCATTCTGTAATCGCATTAATACATGTCTGTAGATTCAATGTTACATGATTAAAGTGGCAATCAGTTACTTTGCTAAGGAAATCAGTTTCATCACATGATTAAAATCGGTTTGACGAATTTGTTTCAAGTCTTTAATGATTCGTACTTGTTTCAGTTACTTCGACGAAATAGTTCGTTCCTCTTATGCTATTCAAGGAGTGATTAAAGTAATTCATTCGGTAACCTATTTCAACCTCTCTTTTCATAAAAAAAATATTTATTTCGCCGAAAAGAAAACATTTCTCCCCTATCTAAACTAGTTAATTATTTGGTATGCTTCGAGACATTCGACCTGGCCATGTAGTCTGCTCTGCATATAAGTCACAAACAAGAGAAAAAAAGGTCCTTATAACACTCTTACACCAACAGTAACTCCTATAAGAGCAATCACAACCCACTCCTCTGGTCAGTCGGCTCTAGAATCTCACAGAGTCCACACCTAACCTGCTCCGACAATATCACCCTTATGATATGAATAAATTAATAAACATTCTTCGATATCAAAGACATCTTTAATATAAAAGAAATTTGATATAAAACATTCTTTAATTAATCGATTAATTTAATCAATCTTTTTATTTATTGGTTAATCAATGTTTAATTAACCTAATTTGCATATAATGATTTGAACTTAGTCCACTCTTACACCAAATGCAACTTAGGCCTCTCTTACGCAAAGTGTCCCAGAAGTGGGTCGCTCGCCCTACTCGCGGTGGTATAATGGTCAGACTGCTCGCCTCCCACCTATGCGTACTGGGTTCGATTCCCGGCTCTTCGCATTTGGGAGTCGTGTCAGAGTATGCCGCTGGTCAGTGTGTTTTCCATGGGTTATCCCGTTTCCCCCGCCCTTGCACTCCGACGTTCCTCTAAACTCACATATCTTCACCATCATCGACTCTCAAGACCTCCCCACTCCACCCTCCGCTGTCACTATTTGGCAAGTACACATACTTTATCATTCCTCGCACTTTTCCTTGTCACACAGTGTGGCCATGCTATAAGGGTTTGTGGCATTAGCCTAAAATAGTTTAGTCTAGAGGCGTTTTGCGTACGTTATTTTGTTTAAAAGATGCTTCGTCTTAACGTAAATGCTGTTCACGATAAATTGAGAACTTTAGATATGAACCTTAGAAAACTGTCTCTGTCCCTGTATCCGTATATTTTAATGGGCGCACTCAGTGACATTAGCCCAGTAAAGTTGGCAGTGATGGCTGGAAAGTAGTTCTATAACTTAACGTTGAATAAAAAGTTAGGTGAATATTTGTGATATCTTAATATTATTTATTTCGTTTCCTATTTTGTTTTAATGTAGAGAAGTGTAAAAATTAGCAGATTTGTAAAGTATTACCTTTTGTAATAATTTTACAGTTTCACTTGACCGACGCACGAATAAAGTGATGAGGCTCATGGCAATGTTAATTTTACATAAGGCGGGGGAATACACAACGTGCGTACAAGTAGATCTTCAGCAGGGCTATCAAAAGTGCTCATTTTACCATGAACAGCCTATACAATATGGCACTAGCATTCTTACCACATAACATATTTTAAATATGGAGGTATCATATTTACTACTTCATGTTTTAACCATTTAAATCATTACGGAACTGCCCAAGGGAATGTTTGAACTGTTCAATAGATGGATGTTAGGGCACAGCACAATTTTGTCGTGACGCCTAACAAGAAAATAGAGAGTATAGGTGATTCTCAACACTTTCGAATGGAGAGTAACAAATTGTTATTTTTAATGTAATGGATTAAATTTGTAAAATGGCTAAGTTGTAACAGTCCCAGAAGAAATTCTCACCGTATCTAAGGTTAGTTTTAATATAAACAGAAACAAAATTGATTACTCTAAAACAGAGTCTTTGTTAATTTATGGAAAATCACCAGTAATTTACTTACGCACTGATCAAAATAAATGGTTGAAAATCAACTATGCTACCGCGTCCCGAAATATAATACAACATCTCGCTGGCAGTTTCGGCTCTTTTTCTAAAAGAATTCGATGACAGCAAAAAAAAAAAAAAAATGGCAGCGGCAGTAGGTATTCGAGCTTTATGTACGACGAAACTCTCTTGCAATTTTTTTTAGTTATTATTAATGTAATGTTTGTGAAAAAATTGACATCTTTGTACTACAATGTTAAAACTGAAGACTCGATTTGAACTATGCGCATTTTTCAATATCACACTGGTTTGCGAGGAGTTTTCAGTAAATTATATAATAGAACTACTAAATCCACAAAAGTTACAATTATTTACAATTTGTCTCAACAACTGATGTGCGTATCATAATTCACAAATGATTCTGTCAAACCGGATAAATCTGGTTAATGTTACGATAATCTCTTATTACAAATTATTAACAATTTTCGCTCGTTTTAGTTTAGAAGTAGGTCCCAAATACATAATCGGAAATCGCAAAACCCTTTCACACCTTGAACTCAGACATTTGTCACAGTGCTAATCTTCCTATTATGTACCGAGTAATTGTTTCACGTTGTTTTATTAATAATTTACAAGCAAGTTTAAGTTCGATTTGATATACTCGTACGCCTACATTAATTCAATAAAACGCTGACTAAAAGAAAATTAATTTCTCCATTTTAATACATATATTATTTCTGTGTGGACTTATTCTTTTAAAATCTTTTAGTGTGGGATTTTGTTCACTTTTTCGTTACTAGGATGCTAATTTTTCTCATTTTTTCATTGCTAGGATGCTAGCAAGAAGACTTTAGCCACGATATTTTAAGTCCGATTTACAAAGAGCCTCAGAAATTATGAACAAAAAGCCGATATGAATCTACTCTAATCCCATTGCGTTGCCACCTTTAGGTCTGCTGCGAAAAATCATTTGAGATAAAGACCAATTAAGAATGAAAATACGATGATCAGGGTAATATGCTACTGCAACTTTTTTTTCGCATCTACCTTGCATCATTAAACAATATTTTAATTTTTTCCCCGTATACTAGACACCGAATCAAAGTGGTGGGTAGAGAGTTGTCGACACAAGGCTGTATGAGGCATAAAAAGAGTGGAAAATAATTCCCCTTTAGGGCTTTTCTTCATAACATATTAGGCAAATCAATACACATTTGTGATTTCTGCTAATATTTTCAATGATTTTATTTTGTATTATCGCTCTTTACGACGCACCAGCTTATATCGGGGATTGTGCTAAAAACGAACTAATCTTGCATCTATAAACGGCACCTGCATATATCGTTTACTCCGAATTTTATTGCAGAACCCCATAATCAAGGCAATCTCCTAACTCTTTCGGCTTTATGTATGTCGGCTCCTAAGGAATAATATCGAGCGAAATAAATTAATATGCGTAACTATGGGAGGACTGCTAAAAAATGTTTAGATGAACAAAAAAATTGTAGAAAGGAAACAAGACATCGTTCTCTGTCCACCAGGTTGTTTCCTGAAAGTAATCACTGCAGCATACTATTTCCACTGAGTATCAAGTTCGAAAAATATCAACGAAACCGAGTGCAGTGCAACGAATGTGTTTCCCTTGTCTACAGACAACGCAATACTGATAGAACAAAAAAAAAAAAAAAAAAAAAAAAAACAGCAACGTAATTGAATTTTCATCTGCACTGCCAGTACAACCTATCTTGCAGTCATTTCAGGTCCTTGCATCGTCTGTAAGTTCATTAGACAAACTTGGGCACATTCGCGTACGTGTTTTTGCCCACAGTGCTGTCGCACAGCGTCATACTTTCTACCGTGAGTGGAATATGCATCTCACAGGTTCTCCGTACAAACGGTTCATCAATTACTCTCGCTCGGTTGGGAAGCGTGCGGCGTCCTCGCACTGGCTGCTGCAGATACGGTATTTTATACAACCATGTCTGCGTGCATAAGACTTTAATTTACAATTCAGTCTACAAACTCATGCCTGAGTACTCGCTTGTGGTCGTTTCACACGATCGAATTTTTTATTGTAATCATTTACTTGAATTCGATTTATTGGACCGAAAATTCACTTAATTTGCCTTTCAATGAATTGCATTCAGTAGGCTTTCAAGTCTCCTCATGAAAATTTATCGCAAACGTTTTATTGAAACCAGTTTAAAAATACCAAAAGTTAATTTTTATAAGTATCTAAGACTCATGCACGACACGAAAATAATTGGTTAAACCAGAACATATCTTCTTCATATTATTGTACAAATTATTTTAAAAAATGCGAATTTTTAATTTGCAGTAACTTTAAATGTGTGCACACAACTTTATTATTATGAGATTACTTCCATTAATATTGTCAGAAAAGCTGTGATCTGCCAAATTTTGGATTCATGAGAATATAGAACATGTTCTAAAAGAAAATCTCGAAGTTAAACGAGATATTCAAGAAATTTAAAGATACTGGCTTAGATTTAGACGTTTATATGACGTCATATATCGTTCAATGAATTGAATTCAATAAAAATTGAAGGTAAATTGAAGAAAAATTTGAAGGGCCTTTACTGTGGCAGACTATACTAGCCTATTTCCGTACGGAGGGATACTGTATATGCGGAATTGTAGAAACCCCGCCTTGGCTCATACTTACACGTACAAAGAAATTTACACACCTGCTTATGAGTTCTAAAGCTGACTAGCAGAGCACAGCACTTGTTATTGATTAAAACGAGGCTTATCAAATTGACGAGTGCACAGTCTATATGTAAGAGAACTAACTTTCTGCACAAAACTCCGTTGCCTGTAAAACAAACGAGATTAAAAAAAAAAAACTTGTTTTATGTTAAATTATAAAGTGCATACCTTCACTGTAGTAAACAAATTTTCTCAGAAATAATTAAATTATTGAAATTGATAGTTTCTGTACTACTTAAGCCAATATTTTGGAAGTAATAGTCACAAAAGCAATTTGCTGCCCAAGAAACTAATGTTACGGTTTTTTTGTGGATACTGTTTTGGAAACATGTAACACATATACTGCGTAACGGGCTATCCCCCGTAATTTGTAGGAAAGATTCTTGTTTGCCCGAGTTTATAAACGACCAAATAAGTTTTTACGCAGATTGAGCTGCAAAAAAATGGCAATTTTGCCCATAAATATCAAGTTTTCATGCGAAATTTTAAATTTCCTTTTTTTTTCAGCAAGTAATCGGTGATGGTGCCTGATTATTATCCTGCCATGGGTGACATTCAAAATTTTGTCTCCCAAAGGTTGTTGAAAATTCGCTCAACAGAATGAAGAGGTGGCCATGTTTCTTGATGTGCAACATTATTAATGGCAACACTTGCTGTACGTAAATAGTTATGTTTAAAAATGTTTTAAGCATTTTAAAACTTTAAAAGTCATGGGTTTTTCATAATATTGTATTGTTCTGAAAATGCACAATTTAAAAACGCTATGATTTTTTGTAGACATTCCCGCGTAATATGCGTCGAATTAAAATATCTGGGTTGGTCGCTGTATTATCCTAGGTACATCGTAACTTCTACTTAACTTTCTCAAAAGATCTGAAAGTTTCTTGTGCAGATAAAATGAAACAATGATGAACGAAATTTTCTATTGTAAAGCCTACCACTCGCACTGCAGTTAAAAAAGGTGAATCTTTCATACCAAAATTTCTTGTTTATGTAAATGTTGAATATTAATGTAAACAGTCAAATTAGTAGTGTTAATGAAAATGTAAATAAAATTATTGGTGTTAGTGAATCTGTAAATAGCCAAATTATTTTTGTTGGTGAACTAGTAGACAAGAAAATATACAATGTAAATGAGAATGTAGACTGAAAGATAGAAGATGTAAGCGAGTTAGTGAGTGAAGCGATTTGGGCGGCTCCTACCAGCGAGGTTTTGAGAGCCGAGCGAATAATTAGTGAACAATAAAAGAGAGTAAGTGGACAAGAAGATCGACAGTGTGAGCGAGAGAATGGACAGTCTGAATGAAAAAAATGGACAATGTCTATGAGAGGACGGATAGCAGAAGGAAAGGCTGGGCAGTGTTAACGAGAGGTTAGATAGTGTCGAGGGTAACGTGGAACAGCAAGTGAGCGCCCTTAAAAGGGAATGGCAGAAATTCCAGCAGCAGCAAAGAAGAAGACATGCAGCAGCTGAGGAGGAGCTGAGATCGACCCTACCGAGGGGAGGCTACGAATGTGGGCACCGAGTAGAAGTTGGATGATACCCCCAATACAGCCATCGTAAGAGAGGACAAGCAGTCGAGCAGTATGAGTACGACTTAGCAGGGGGTGGTTGAAGGTGTCGTTATAAAGTCCGCCCCCTACGATGGACAGACACCTCGGAAGGAATACCGGCACCAGTTCGAGATTGTTGCCACCCTGAATGGCTGGACGGAAGAGTAGTAGGGATACTACCTGGCGGCTGTATTGATGGGACCTGCATTAAGCATACTGCAGTCGCTGCCAGAACGACATGACTAGAATACTCCACACTGGTATCATCTTTGGAGCTGCGATTCGGCGACCGATAATTGCGTAGTGCCCACCATGCCCAACTGCGAAGCCACATCCAACGACCAGGGTAATTACTTCAGGAGCTGTGGCAGGACAATGTGAGGCTGTCACACCTGTCTCTGGAGTGATGCTCTGAAAAGGCAAGAGATGTCATCGCAGTCTGCTTCTTTGTGGACGCTATCGCTGATACCAAGGTGCGGCAAGCTGTACACTTGGCTGCGCCTCACACCATGCAGGATGCCTTGGCCCGAGCACTGGGTTTGGAGTCAGCATGGCAGGCATCAGGGCATCGATGTCCAGTGCGGTCATTGATGCTAGATGAAGAGAAGAACGATTGTCAAGATTATGCTGAAGGATTTGCAGTCGACCATGAGGGACATCGCCTCCAGGGTGCACCCTACAAAGACTCGCCGTCCCCCACACAAATGGCCGGAATGTCCTCAGCAGCAACAAGGAAACAAGCAGAAAAGGGCAGGCGAGAGTGCAACATATTCGGGAAACTAGTAAGCACTGCTCTTGGGGGGGGGGGGAGGTCGGTGATTACTGGAGGGGAGGCCCCAATGTTTTTACAGGTGTGTTAACTGAAACAGGACTTGGATGTCATAGTGGTGAAAAGGAATCTAGGTGAAGTTTCTTGTCAGATGGTTGTTGACACAACGGTGACTATAACAGTGGTAAGACTGGGTATTCTGGGGCCTTTCTTTCAGTGATCAACCAATAAGGGCAGGGATCACTGCTATTTAACCACAGCAATGGGTGAAACCACACCAGTCTAAGGCAAGAGAAGGGTACTCTTACAGCTCGGTAACCTTGAGATAGAGCATGACGTATAGCAGAAAAAGAGGACGAATGCATTTTGGGTCTTGATGTACTATGTAAGCTGGAATACTTTATCGATACTCGGCTGGGGCTGTTATGGGTGGGTAATATCTAGTTGGTAGTGTCAACATGACGAGATATATCTTCGCCAATGAGCTGCGTAGTAGAGCGTAATCAGTCGACTGTACTCCCTGCTAATAGTGAAGTTGTTATTCCAGGCAGGTGCCAGGGAAAATTTGTCAGGAGGTTAGGCATAATCGAACCAGCCCAGAAAGATGGAATTTTACCAGATGGTGTCGTTGTAGCAAGGGCAATGATTTCTTACAAATCGGACAGTTTGCCTGTTAGGAAGATTAATTTATCTGACTGTGCTATCCATTTTGAGGAGGCTGCAAAAGGGATTTGCAAGCTGGTCTCACTGGTAATTCCCAATGTTCCAGAAACTTTACTACCATTACATGCTGAATGTCCTCTTCCAGATGCTCTGCCGTAACTGCTGACAAGAACAAGAGAAAACCTCAACTGGCGACAGGAGAGGGCAGTTTCATAATTACTACAGAGAAATAGAGGTGCTTTCTCCTGTGAGCCCAATTACCTTGGCAGAACTAAAGTTGCATGCCACCGCATCGACACAAGGGATGCCATGCCCATAAATCAGTCACCTAAGCGACTATCTCTGGTTTCATATAAGGTGGTTGACGGTATTCCTAAAGAGACGAGGGATTTAGATGTAATAGAGCCATCAGTAAGTTCATGCTTGATAAAAAAAAATGAGTTTGACTGTGCTGGGAACACCGCCATTTGTTTTGCGAAAATACATCTACATTGACGCACTCGGACGCCTTGATATTTATTTTACGTTCCTGGCACTGCTTCTCACGATCATATGAGGTTTTGTGGGCACCACCGGATGCTCTTTCCAACCGTATACGATTTCCGTATTTCAACTTGGCTTTTTGACGAGTATAGGCCAAAATTGTATTGAGTTTTCTTAATTTTTTACATTAAACGCATACCATTTCACCATAACCATGTCGCATAAATGTTTTTATACACACAATCAATTGATCTTGATGAGAGCTGTTAACTGAAACTTAAACGAGCATCGTAGCTTCTCCTAGTCAAAAGTTATACTACACAGAAGTTATGAGAGGCGGAGAAAAAAAATCAAAATTGCGGCGCACCCCTTCCCCTACCCCCCTTCCACCCTTCCACCTACCAACCACAATGCTTTGCAATTCTCAGTCAAAGTAACATATTATTTGATCCTTTGGCAATCGAGTGGTGTAATTCGGAGCTGCAATGCCAAACTGTATTCCCCGATTTTGTTATCATCGGATTTTCTGGATTGCTTCCTACTATGGTTGTAAATTTAAAGACGTATTCACGACAAAATGGCTCCATTAGATCTTGTGTTGATTACTGCCAGCTTAATAATATTACCTACGAATATTCTTACCCACTCCCTAGGATAGATGAGACACTGAATATCCTAGCAGATTCAGAGTGGTTTTATACTCTAGACATGAAGAGTGGGTATTGGTAAGGCGTGATGGTCCCGGAAGGCAAGGAAATATCTGCCTTTGTGTCCAAGGGAAAGGAACCTGGCAATTCAAAGCTATGAAACGCCCCTTCCACCTTCGAACAACCGATGGTGAAAGTTCTGCCCTTAGACATTTGTCAGGCGTAACTAGACGACATTGTGGTCACAGGAAGAACATTTGAAGAGCATCAGGCACACTTATATTCTGTGAGTCTGAAAGTAGTTGCGGTAAACCTGAAATTAGTACCAAATAACTGCCACCCTTTCCCAAACAAAATTAATCTCTTGGGCATGTTGTGTCGGTCCACAGTATTGAAACAGACCCTGACAAGACAAGAGCAATAAAATATTGGCCTCTATCAAAGTATAAAACTTAAATGCGAATTTTTCTAAGCTTATGTGCTTTCTACCATCCATTTGTGTCCAGGTTCGCCGCGATCGCCAAGCATCTGCATGAATTGACTGAGGCAAAAATAAAATTTTATTAGACCCCAGAGTGTGAAATTGTTTTTAATAGGCTAAGGGAAATTTTGATATCTCCCACAGCACTGGGCTTCACGAGTAGAGAGGGTGAATTAGTTCTGGATACTGATGCTAGTGATGTTAGTATCGGGGTTATGGTATCTCCGATTCAGGATGGAAAGGAGATGTCATTGTAATACTTCAGTAAGGTGCTACACATACCCGAGAGGAATTACTGTGTAACACACAGAGAGCTTTTGACAGTGGTGAAGGCAATTGTAGGTTTTTCACCCATATCTTTATGGCAGACACTTCATCCTAAGAACTGATCATGCTTATTAAACTGGCTGCTAAAGTTCAAGAACACCGAGGTCAAATAGCCCGGTGGACAAAGCATCTACAAGAATATGACTTTTAAATACATGACAGGTCTGGATGCCTTCATAGCAATGCAGATGCACTCTCCAGGAGACCATTGGAACCATTCTGTCGTCATTATTAATGCCAGGATGAGGAAAATATTGGTGTATCGTGGAAAGCAAGGAGGACAAGAATTCAAGGCCGTGTAAGTAAGATGCTTGACAGAGTCCGAATGAGATTCTATTGGCTGCATTGTCGGGAGGATGTTGATAAGTGGCACTGTCTGTGTGATGTACGTACTGCGAGGAAGGGTCCGAGGGTTAAGGAACGAGATCCCCTTCAGAAATGCAATGTTTGAGGCCTATTCGAGAGGATGGCCAGTGGACATTCTCGGACCACTACCAATCACCGAGAGGGGGAATAGGTACCTTCTGGTAGCACAAGACTATTTACAAAGTGGTCGAGGTCATACCGGTGCCAAACCAAGAAGCTGGCGCGATAGCTGATGCACATGTAGAGCATGTTTTCTCCAGGTTTGGAGTGCCACTTGAACTTTATTCTGATCAAGGATGAAATTTTGAAGTAACTCTTTTCCAAGAGGTGAGACGGATTTTAGGAATGTAGAAAACCAGTACCACAGTGTTACACCATCAGAGAGGCAAAATCGTACCCTGGGACAGTAACACGTGATCTTCATAGAAGACAATCAGAAATATTGGGACCCTAAGGTACCATTATTTCTCCTGGCATATCGCTCGGCGGTCCACGAATTCACAAGGTAATACATTCAAGAATGCTGTTTGGGAGAGAGTTCCACCTGCCTGGTGGCCTGCTGTTAGGACATTCAGTAGAAGAAGAAGCAGTCACCCCAGAATATTCCATTAAACTATGTCAAATGTTAGTTTACATTCATGAGTTTGCACGGAGAAGGCACCTTAAAATTAATAGTGACATAATGAAAACACAATAACACTGGGAAATGCCTGAAGAGACTTTTCAAGGACAGCTGGTATGGTTGTACAACACTTAGAGGTAGAAGAGATATTTCCCGAAGCTACAGAAATGTTGGGAAGGCCCATAAAGGATACAAAAACCGATAAACGATGTTGGCTACCGGATTTGTCGCCAGAGCTCTCGAGCGAAGCCTATGGATGCCCACATCGACAGAGTGGCACTGTACAAAGGTTCTGAGATTGGAGAGACTGTTCGGGACGAACAGACTTAAGGAGGGGGCAGTGTTACACGCTGCAGCTCGCACTGACCGCGAGCTCCCATTATTCACAATCTGGCAGTGGGTCTCCCCTCCTCCAGGCAGATGCGCTCACAGCCTCCTCTCCCCGAGGCAGCCGGTGAATGATTTACACTCGCAAAACATGGCTGGTGTCAGCGCTCCTCCTCTTTCCCTTTTGAAGAAGCCAACAAATGTAGAGGAGGTCGGAGAATATCCTGGGAATTAGGACCCTCGGCACAACATGGGATTTAGAGAAATTCCTGGGCGATAGCCTATGACACTATAAATATTGCAGTGGCTTAATGGAGTCAACTTTGGCGGAGGCCATCTGGCTGAGTGTGGAGTGCTAAGTTGAGTGCGGGACAATGGAGGAGAGGTATTCGTGGGGTGATTGGCCGAGATGGCGTGATATCCGATGAGTGAAGGCTACTGTGCGCGAGGACGTTTGGGGAACTCTAGAACATAGCGAACTGGCGGGAAATTGACTAAACTAAGGCGGGGCTGAATGAACATGTAATACGGAATTTTATAGTAAATATTGTAACTGTCAAATATGGACATATAATTTATAATTGGATAGGTTTTGATACATTATATATTGGGACAGATTTATAATAATGTAATTCCATTAATTCCTTTGAGTTGAAAATTTGATTGAAGTTATTTATTGTAAACATCAAGTTGTATCATTGTATTGTGAGATGTTGAGTCGAGAGAATTTTGATTGTAGTTATTGTAAATAAAATTATGAAATTATTATAATAAACACTTTTACTTAATTAAGACCTCCATCCCTGCACGAACTTGGTTTAGCCCACTGACTTTGGAAAGAAAATAGTAACATTATAGATATATATTATTTACAAATATAATTCATTAAATAAAAAATGACATGAGATAATCTGATATATTTCACATAGTTTTACAGTCCACAACAATGCAACATCTCCCACCAGATTAGACAACGTATCCCCCCCTCGCCTCGGGAGCTACAGTCAAATGCTTACATGTATGAGAACACACTTATATCTCAAAAGTGCAGTTCGGATTTTCAAAATAATCACGTCATTGAACTCGTCCCTTAATAACATGTTATGCTGTTGGGATAAACGAGTATATTCCCATTTGAAAACCAAAGTTGATATCGTTATCTCACACAGCAGGTATCTTATGAGCTCTGTAGTGTTATTTACGAACCCGAAATCAAATTTTCGTTACCTTTAGCTATTCGAAAGATGTGCGCATAATGTTTATAAATGTTTAATGGGAATAATTTGTGGTTTCACTGATGTATCGATTTTTGCGAGGAGAAGGATATTTTATCGGGAATTACTAAGTAGCTTGTCTCAGTTAACGAAAACTTACATACTGTGTGATGGCTGTAAGCCCCGCCATTTTGTGAACTACAGGTAACTTGCGTATGTGTAAAACTAATTACATTTGAGGTTTCTGGTGAGCTCTTTAATATCTCAGGTCGCAGGAGATACTCTACAGAATCAATTTTTTACATGTAGTAAAACACAAAATGAATGCATAAACAACAAGATTTGTATGATTATTAATTTTCTTTAATTAGAATACTTTAATTTGCTTACAAAACACTGGTTAGGAAGAATGGGAGTGTAAATTCTTTAAAATAAAAAACAAAAACCAGAATCTACTGCAACCACGGCGAGATGCATCAAACCAGTCTGCGAGATAGTGACTTAAAACACATAACCGCCATCCTAAAGACCTTATATAAAGAGCCAGTGAACTGCATTGCTCCTTTATTACACATCATTAAATATTCATAATTTGGTAATACCAAAAAGCCATAGTGCGCGAGTTGTGCGTATATGAGGATAGATGGACAATTTATTTTTATGGGAGTTGCGGCTGTGGCTGTGTCTGAGAGTCGGTTTTTGAGGATCGTTTATTCGTCGGACTTACAGCTTCGACTCGACTAGGGATTGTCAGCCATACCCGACGAGGCTCAACCATTATGCCTACTAATTCTTCAAGGATATATATGTTTCTGAGAAGCCGTCTGCCATATTGGCTCTGTAGGCATAGTGTATGTGAAATCGAAAATTATATTCACTATCCGATTTTAAATATTATTATTTTTTTTAATTAGAAAATTAATATTTGTTTAATTTCCACCGAAATTGTACATAGAGTATTACGGAAACATACAAAAGTATCTCATTCATTTACTTGATTTCTGTCTCCTCTCTTAAATTCTAATTATTGCATGTCAGAATCTGCAAAATATTCACTGCCTTGACTGTTTTGTAGACATAAATACACTACTCAGTATTTTAATATATTTATATGTTACCATCCAAGCCCACCATACGACCAGCGACACTTTGCATAAGTATGTTATATTTTATAATTATGAAATGGATCAGAATACTCAAGCACTTTCTTATGCATAGTTGTATATGAATTTACGAATCAATAGTGCTGGGCCTTTGAGACTGACTTGAAATATACAAGGCCAACACGGAAGCTAAATAGTCTGATCTTTTGTGCTCTTCTCGTACATTAGTACTCCTCTGTAATCTTCAGCAATCCTCCTAGGAAATCCTCTGCAATCTTCAATAATCGTCCTCACCAATCCTCAGTAATCCTTAGTAATCCTCCTCACCAATACTCCTTGGCAATCCTCGCCTAACCTCACCAATTTTTCAGCAATTCTCCTCTGCAATACTCAACAATCCTCATGCAATCCTCATGAATTCTCTGTGATCCCTCACCAATCCTTAGCACTCCTCCTCAGCAATCCTTAGCAATACTCAATAACCCACAGTAATCCTCCTAACCAATCCTAGTTAACACTCAGCAATCCTCCACAATCCTCACCAATCCTCAGCACTTCTCCTCCACAATCCCCACCAATCCTCACCAATCTCATCCTCATGCCAATCCTTCCTCAATCCGATCTCACATCGTACCAAACCTTCGATTAATCCAATCCTTGTTCATCCTTGATCACCAGCTGTCGCGTCTACCAAATTTCGTTACATTCCAATGCCTTTGTTCGATGATTAATATTTTGTTTGCAGTCCATTATCCATGCATTTTTATACTTGGTTTTCATTAATATTTTCCATGCGGATCTTTACTTTATAGTCAAGTGCTCATAGAACCACTTTAATGTTATGAGGAATAAAATTATACAACAAATAAAAAATTTAAATTAGAAATATTTTACTGCAAAAACTTTATTTGTAATTTACACATTATAATTTCAGAAGAAATCAGCACATCACATCATGCGATTTAATGCCTGACTTTCAGTTCACAAATGATTAAAGATATTTCGCTATTGTGCGAGGAATCTCCACCTTGCTGCAAAGCAACCAAATGTTTAAGCCTATCAACAAGTTCATTTGTTTCTTCAAGAAGTATGTAGGCAGTGTTCTCAGCATCTTCTGCCTGCTTCATGTCGCTCGTAGCAGCAAATGCGGTGGAATGGTGTGTCGAAGAATAGGGAAAGTCGCCATCGTCTTCAGTATCAACACTGTTATGGTCAATTTTCATCAATGATGTCTTCATAATCATCTTCACTTCCTGTTTTGTAGTTGGCATTGAGTTCACTTTTCTTTGTAGCAGAAGTCGCATGGTCATCAGTATTTAGAGCTGATTGCTGTTTATTTTGTTTGTAATCGATTTCACACACACCTTGAAAGTGCACATTTCGCACAAACCGACTCTATGGTGTGTCGAAGGTCTCACATTCGATCTTTATCATTAATTGTCTCGTCATAATCGGCTGTGGAATCAGTGCATGTCGATGTAGCAGGAAATATTATGACACTGTCAAGGATTATATTGTACGATGTGGTGAACTTCTTTCTTCGGAAATTGTTGTGCGTGAAATAAAAATAATTTTTATTAAATAAACTAATTTCATTAAAAATTTTGTGTGTGTCGAGCATATAATATCTTTTAACAAAAATTGTGGCTGCCACACTCCGAAGCCTGGTGTATATGAAGGCATTATTTAGGTATATATATGTCTAGTCCAAGCTTCTATGAGCTACTGAAGATGGCAGAACCCATCGAGATACCTCCATATTGCTCTTCTCAAGGCAAACTACCTCTCCCCTCACCAGAGCGATGCGTCATGGGGTTACTCATCCCTCTGCCCTCGATTGTCAATTTTTCGCCACTAAGGCAAGATGGCGATGATTGGCAAGAGAGCTTCACATCGCCCCCGCTCGCCTGTAGGCATCCCCTACCCTTCACCCTCGTGAGAGAGATGTGCCCCGAGGTCAAGAACCCAGACCATCCCTCCCACCCCTACTCCAGAAGTTGATTCACACACAAAGTCAGTTTCTCCTCCAAGGCCATGCATCCCCAGTACAGAATGTATTTTTTTTTCGAATATCTCGAGAGCTGGCCTGTCCACACAACCTGCCCTCATTGCCGATCCAAGGTCACACAAAAGACTGATGTATTTCTAGCTAATTAAAAAATTTCACAACTCCTGCCAATTAAATTTTATATCCCTAAAATAAAGTTTCTTTAATCCTCAAGATAATCCCCATATTTAACACTCGAACAACAAGTGTATATTTGAATCAAACAAACTATGATTTGAAAAAAAAATCACACAGAAATACAAGACATATTCGATGCATTCATAAAAAAAGTGTTTTACAGGTTTTGAAACAAGACATATCTATTTGTCTAGCAGACATAAATACGCATTTCGTGTGCAGTTTTTTCTAGACCAGAATTTTTAGACAGTACTCTCATATAGGAAAATATAATATAATCTTGCTAAAGTTTCATAGTCTACATTCAGTAATAATTAGTTCCAAATTTATTTGGGAAATGTCGTCGACTTCAGGGACGAGTTTTTTTATACAAAAGATACAGGGACGAGTCATTCTAAAACCTTGTTGGACAATACCAGGTATCAGATAACCTAGAATTGGGTGTGATTGGGGAGCGAGCGAAATTTAGTTCTCGAGAATTGCTGAGGGAACCACACGTGGAGTTAGAGCAGGATATGAAGTGAACGGAAGTTTAGAGTGTGCGGGCTGGGAGTTTGGGTCCCAAGCGGGTGGGAAACGTGCACAGCACGTAGCAAGTGAGGGAATGGTTCACTAAACTGTTGCTGCCTGCTCCGGGCGACACTATCGATACCCACCTGCTTCCATCTGCCCGAAAACCATTCCTTCACGCACAGAGCCTGGTAGTTGTCTCCGCACATGCATGGCAGCAAGAGAACTTCTCCCATCCCTCCACCCCCCCACCATACCAACAAACTACACTAGACATGTATCGCCCTGACTCAGCTTACCTACACTTTACACATAGATTTTCCTCGACCTGGCTCGCCTAGTCTGCCTTTCAAAAAAGTTTTACATTTGGAGCAAGCAAACTGCATTTACAATATTACATTTCAGTTTCAGCCAGTTTAAACATAATTTTAGTGAGAAAAACAAATCTACATCTTAAATGCACTTTTTTAAAAAATTTAATCTTTCACCATCATAGTAGTGTACATCATAAAAATCCTTTACACTATAAAAAACATTTACAAATTTTTTACTGTAAAAATCATTTACACCATAAAACTTTTTATAAATTTTTAAACTAGAAAAATTTAATAACGATTTTCATGTCAAATTTTTTTAGCATGGGGAATACTATGTTGCTCTCTTAAAACTAATCAATTTCAAAAAACTGTATCATTACAAGCAAATAAATATAACCTAGCACAAACAATTATAATACCCAGAAATGTATTCCAACACCTAGCCATCACTCTAATATCCATCAATTAAAAGGGATCAATTATGTCACAATTAAATAAAAAACACGAAATACCATGGTAGAGTAATCTGAGAAACGAATTCCGGGAAACATTATCCAAGTTCTAAGAAATAAATCATGTTACAAATTCATTATAAATACCATTAAAATGGAATTGTGGCCAAAATACCTTTAAGATGTAAAATTTCACGAAATTTTATCCCGATTCCAAGAAATGTAACATCAAAATGAATCAATTACATCAAATTCTACGGAATACCAACAAAAAAAATTGTTTAACAATACGTATCAAACACAACAAATTAACACCTAATTGCGAATTTCCAATTAAACGATTCTGTCACAGATACCGATTGAATTACATGTAAAATGTAATGGATTATCACATAAATGTGAATGATATCACAATTAAAAGGTTTTAATCATACTGGAATATCGCTCAAATGCTAATCCAATTAACAAGGGGATTGATTACACAATAAATTGTACATTAAATTCCCATTCAGAAGTTTTTTAATGAAAAAAACAAATCAAATATTATTTTAAAAAATTGTTTATTTGGTATCGTAATTTTACAAACATTGTATTGCAATCTTTTAAGATCTTGATTCTTAACCCACGAATCGTATGCTTTTTAGAAACCCCTCCATCGAACCAAGGACATATCATTTTCTTTTAATGATTTTACCAACCAAATATTCATTTGGAGAAGTAACTTTTTGCAATTCATGTTCATAAAATCCTCATTTTATTGGCTCTCCATCATATGTTTATAGGTAATACATTCTGGGACATGTTTGTCTACTTGAAATAATTTTAAATATTTCAAAAGACCAATTGACCATACATTTTTCTCAAAGATTCCTTTCTGCTTCGAGATATGTATAAAATACCCAACTTTGACTTTGGTTTTCTTTCATAGATGATTCTAACATGATTGTAAATAATTTTTCATTAAACTAATATCTGTAACTTCTTTAGGAGCCATCTTGATAGTTATATGATATCTGGAACTATAATATTTAACTTTTTCAGGCAAAACATCGACCCATTTGTTAGGCCCTCTCTATGTGAAATGTTTATATATTAACTGCTTAATCGATATTTCGTAACATACCACAATGCTGGCTTAAATATCCGAATGTGTTACATAGTGATTAATATTACATTCGACATTAGTTTCCAGAATGGTGCAGAAATATTCTGATACTCTGTCAGTTTGGAGCCAATTGGGTATTCGCTATTTCAAAACTATCTACATTGCATTGGTAACCTGTTTCTCAGTTTTGTTTTTCAAAGCTATACCTCAACCATATTTCGATTAAACATCCATTACAGTTAACATTTATCTATATCCGTTATTGTAATTGGAAAGCAATGTCATTTCACACAAATCAGCTTGAAAAAGATCATTTATACAATGAGTTTTAATTCTTCTTCTAGGATGTATTATCCTTGCGGGAGAGTGAATCTCTTGAGCAATATTAGTAAACTTTATTGGTAATATAACTGTCTTCTTTCAACTCTTAAATAATAGAAACAATTTCATTTGTAAGTGAATTATTCCCACACTCTCTCGAAGCGATGTTAAGTTTTAATATATCGAACAATTCTTTAGGATTAATCCAATATGCAGGTGAAAAGTGTTTGTTAATTTCATCTCTATATATTCCCCTTCTGACAATATCTCCTATTACATGTATCTTTGGATTATTTAATCTCCTGAACAAATGATAGAATTCGTTCGACGAACAAGTTATTTATATTTCTTTAAACTAGTATCAGAATAACCATTTGGAAAATTTTGAAACCATAATTCAAACAATCCTTACATCAGTTACATAATCACCTATTTAAATTTTGCCAGGAAAAAACATAATCACCGAATCTCCCAGCAACCAGACTTTATCATGTAGATAAACACCAAATGTTGTTATACACATAGACAAAGATTGTTTTGAAGCTAAATAATGCTGTGTTAAATGAGAAATGGTTTGCTTTTTACTATTCTTTGTTAAAGGTTCTTCTTTTCCAAAGCTGTTTCTTTAGGTTTATTCACAGAATGCAATGTATCATTTATACTTGTAACAAGTTTAAACATTTCTTCATTTAGAACCTACCCAATCCATACGAGATCATTTGGCTTGTAAATATTTTTTCCTTCTCAGCAGATATAAATTCAATCTATTTATATTTGAATTAAGTTGTTGCTTTCCTAACTGATGTAGTAGGTCGATTATTTTGAGCTTTTCCAATCTTATCGACTTTACTTAAAACAACATCTAATTTTGTTAAAGATTTAACTTTCAAATCATTTATAAAATAATTGATTTGTGTTTCCATATCATAATATTGTTTTCTCAAAACTGTTTGCATAACTGATCCAAATATTTTATTAATCAATTAATTTGTTATATATTGTGTTATTTGTTCCAATTGTGTTTCAAGTTGTTTTGTAATAGTAGCGCTTACCACTTCATTAATTACAAATATTAAAATTTCTTGCATTTCTGTAAGTTGTGTTGTAAAAACCATGTTTGTCATATCATTAAAATCGTTACTAAACCCATTTAATCATGCTTCTGTTCTAAATTAATTACTCTGAAAATTAGTGCTAATATTGCTTAAAATGTTTGCAATTACAGTCACATTTTTATAAACATTATCATTCAAATCAACAAACTTTATTAATTTCTTTTGAATATAATTTGATTGAGACTTAAAACAATAAGCTTAATAGTGGGTAACTGTTCCACGTGACGTTTATTTATGGCATTCCTATCTTTCACAGCCATATCCATATTACATCATTTATGTCCATTCAAATCTCAATTCCCATTGTGATTTATGGTTAAACAGTTATTTTAATGATTGTGTTTTATACCGCTATGTTCAAACTTGGAAATACTTATTACTGTTCGCCTGGAAGTAAAAAACTGTCGAAACCAGACCTTTATATAGGGTAAGTGTAGGTATAATAACCAAAAACCATTTTTTTCCAACAGTAAAAACCCATATATTTAAACTTTGTTAATGTCATATCGCCTAAAACATGATCATTGTAAATATGTTGCAGATTCATATTATCCATTTTAAACACAATTACCATGTTTGATTATCACATAAATTATGTTTTGGTACATGTGTGCAATTTTGCAATAGATAAAAAACAATCAACGTTTGAATGTCGACCAAAACTGAAATATTGCTGTACTTCACTCTGCAGTTCACACCAAACATTGTCAAAAGTAAATACGGAATTGGGAAATACTTCATTCATAGGCAATATATCTTCTTTATTTGTGAAAGGGAAATATCTCATTCCTTCAATTTGGCGACATAATGATCTCTAATTGTTGATATTTCTTGTGTAATATTATTTTGGAGAACACATATATGTTTTTAAAAAATTTAAGTCCATTCGGATGCTGCAACAGCGACATAATAACACACGTTTTTTCCACATGAAGAAGGATCCCTTATTATTCAATGTATATTTTATGGTAAAATAATACAATTTTTCCGTTCAATTATATTATCTTTTGTATCTACAATTACCCGTGATTGTACATTTTTGTTTATAACCTTAATTTCTACACAATTACACAGTATTATATATATTCACTCTCAGTTGAAAATAATGGTTGGTCCTAAATGTATTAAAAAAGGACACAGTGTATTGCACACATTGATTATAAAATACCATTTCAATTACATTTAAAGAAATACAATTATTGCGGACCAGGTGCTAAACTTGCAAAACAATTGGCACGGAACGATCAATGAATAAACTCTTTGGAGAACACATGTAAAGAACAGAGTATAGTTTACTATTGAAAAAACAATTTGAAAGAAAGACATATAGTGGATACAATTCTAGCCAATAAAGCAGCAACTATAAGCAAGAATCCATCTACAGCTACAAGTGAAAAGCTTGGAGCTTGCATTGTTGATAAAGTTATGTGTGTGAAGGTGAAGAGAGGCTTGGGCTTAAAATTCAAAACCACATGAAAAACAGAGAAAGGAGGAATCATTCCATTCATATTTCCAGCATTAACAGCTCATGCATCAATTCTCTGAGGGTTTCGGCAATTAGTAGAGCAGTTAAATCAATAGGCAAAGGAATGTATTTGAAACTCTATAAAATTGGACAAGGACAAAAAACTCCAAATGTGGAAAAAATGCAGAAAGTTCTATATAATCTTCCAAAATGTGCATTAACAAACAAAGATATTAATGTGTTTGTAAAGAGACAGAATATTCCCTATTTCCGAGGTGTGTATATGAGTGACAATTGACCAAAGAAACCAAATCTTTGTGAATGTATGATTGTTAATTTAGATTCGAAACAAAATGAAAGAATGCTATGGGTTGCATTAATAAAAAACATAATTCAATCATTGTACTGCGACAGTTTCGGCAATTTACGTCCTACAATTGAAATACGTATTATTTAAAAACACACAATTGCGGTATTATTACAAAATGGAGCAAATACCAAATACAATCAATTGCAGACATTTATGTTTACATTTTGTGGCTATAAATAGGGTATGTAAGTCATTGTAGTAGTAAAACATATTAGTAATATGTATATTACATTGATATTATGTGGAAATTAGTCACAATTGCGTGCGGCATATTTCCCTGTATTGGAGTTAGATGGAGAATGGCAAATAAGTCTAATAGAATTCGTTACTTACAAAAGTATACCAAACATTGATACACATAGCCAATTGTTTATCGCTAATATTGGTGAAAAGCCTACACAATTGTGATACCAGTAGGATCTTATGAGTTTGATGACCTTGAAACAATCATTAAAGCTGCATTACCTGAAGATGTACATTTCCAATTACGTGCAAATCCAAATACATTAACTAGTGCAATGTATAATAACATCGATATCGATTTCTCGGAAAACAATTCAATTGCAAATATGTAGGGTTATGAATGGAGATTATATCGAGCTAATCAATTACACAAATTTTCAAAACAGATATATATATATTATCGGTAAATGTATATTGCATAAATGTTATTATTGTAGGTGGTTCATATTTGAATGGAAAACCGACAAATACAATATATGAATTCACATGTGCTGTGGCTCCAGGATATAAAATAAATGAAAAACCTAACACATTGATATATTGTCCAGTAATAGTTAATTGTGTTGATGAAGTAATTGTTTCAATTGTCGATCAAGACTGCAAACTAATTAATTTTGGAAACAAAGAAATTACCATTTGTTTAGATTAGAAAATCTATATAAACAGCTGCATTCCGTTGGCACATTACAATCATAAAGGGTATTGTGTATAATAGTAAATTCGGATGTAAAGTAGATGGTTCTTTTAAGAGAAATATGACATTATAGAAGGTATTTCAAAGAAAGGAAGTATAAAAGATGTAATCGTCAATATAAAACGTTCACTTCAAATAAGTTACTCGTGAAGATAACACGAGGCAACAAATTGAATTTAAATGTATTATAATATACTCTTAATAGAAATGGAAGACATACTTAATGTTGAAGAACCCATCAGCAATGGAAATGCAATCACCAATATGGAAATATATGTGTATGAATCATTCCGTGCAGGTCCATACATGTTTCCATCGGAAATAAGGTTAAGGTTAAGATGAAAAATTAAAAAGACAGCCAATGTAAGTAATCCAGCAACTACAAAAATAGTAAGAAATGAAACAATTCATTTAATCGACAGAATTGGATATCTGCAAAATGGTGTGAAAATTGATCAAACACGAGGTGTTGGAATTAGTTACATGATAAAGAACTATCACTCGGGAATTGTAAACAATCTTTATTCAGGGCTTATGGTTGGGTGGAGCAGTGCTATTGATTACTCACTACAAATAAACCCAGGTGGAAAATATAAAGTTGTTATACTGTTAAGTATGGTTTTGGGCTTTGCTGAAGACTACAAACACATCACACTAAATGCTAAAAAATAATTAGTTATTCAATTTGGCTATACACATTTTAATGCCATATACAATAGAGCTAATAATGAGGAAGGTGTAACATTCGAATTAAGCAGTGTGGGATGGTTGATGTGCATATTGATATTAACACTCATGAACATATAAAGTTTTTTAATTTACTGATAAATAGACGAATCTAGACATTGCATTCAGATTGTGGGGTTTGGTGACATTTCCAACTGTACCATTACCTCAAAAAATAGTCTGGATTGTGATATCAAGTTTTCCTCAGAAAAATAAATATATGTTGTCATTAGTTTTCAAACTAATTGTTAAAACAATTTAAAAGCTTATAGATCAATATTCGATAATTGTGATATGAAAAATATTTAACTCTATCTAAACAGTCAAGCTTACCCCTATGTAGATTTAAATATGAATTTTGTCAATGGGGAATTCCGTATTTTATATATGTATACAAAGTTTCAGGAAACATACTATAACAAAAACAGTTCACCGATTCTAGAACCCAAAAAATTTAAAAGTAGAGGAGTGTTATTTGTGTTCAATGTAAGCAAACAGGAAAACACAATTAAAATTGTGTGATTGATTCATGAAATGAAATCATTGCAAATACGCCAATTCCAGCAAATATGCAAGCTTATGGCTTTATAATTCACAATAGATTTGCAAGTTACAATGTAAGAGTTAAGCTGGTAAAAATAATTAATTGAGTCAGTAGCTATTGAATCATGGTTACAACGAGATGTTTTGCAATGTGCAAGGATTTCAGTTTGCTGAAAAAACTTATCATTAAAGAATTAGCTATTTCTGATATGGAAGAACACACAACTGTATTCATCTTCAAATCACTGTCTGACTGGAAATATCTATCTCCCAAATACAAGAAAACTAATAAATGGGTTACTTACCATCACCATGGTTTAAAATGGGAGAGTGGATGTATAGAGTATGAGAATGTTGAAGATATTCGCAAAAAATATTTAAATAATTGTGAAATATATGTAGGTGGAGTTGAGCAAAAACATATTTTCGGAAGTGTCTATAACAGGAAAGTAATAGATATTCAAAAATAATACAATTGCCCCTCATTCAAATAATTGTGTAATATATATGGTTTTAATTCTACATTCTTCACTCACAGAGGAAAACTCAAAATTAATGCTAACTTGGGCAATGATGCCTGACTGGGGTGATACAGATTATAATGATTCGCCTCCCTAATCACATGGGGATATTATTCGAATCATATGGCATTATTTAGGATTAGTGAAATATAAAAAGTATTTGTTTGTATGTAATCCAATATTTTTTACATATGGCCAACAAGACAACAAATCCACATGCTTGAATATACATAAATCAAAATGTAAATTGAATATCAGCCAATTATTAGCACATAGGAGTAAACCATTTAGAGTTCATTTCATAAAGAAATAATTTTGTGTCATTGTGTATTTGTTTATGGCATTACAATTTGTCTCTTGAAAATGTTGTAAATACATTGTGAATTCACTTGTGTTTGTTTAACATGGAAATGTTTGGAGCAAGTTCTACTTGCTAGTTTTAAAATGTTTTGTGTTATCCTATACTTATTTGAATCTGTGTTAAAATGATTTTTTGAAACAAGTGTGTTATTTGTATAAGTTTTGGAACCAAATTTTCTACTTGTTTAAATATGTTTTGAAACATTGTATATTTTATTTTGTTGAAATATTAATAAAAATTATATTTGTATATATTTTGTAAATAAATATTATGTAAACTTAGCCCCTTTTCCTAACCTATTCCTTATTAAAGATGAACTTGTTTTGGTAAGAAAAATATTTTCTCAACTGAGAGAGAGGGAAAATTCTGAAAGAGATCACTGTAACCACTTTTTTTAAAATAAGTAAATAATATACAATATCGGGTAAGACATGGTTAATATATGCTGGGTTCGAGTATCAGTTAGGTTATGCATTATTGTAATATTGGAAAATGGAATAACAAAAGTAGCACTGTTAATTAAACTATTATAAATTTGTCCATGCACGTGAAAAAGGTAGATATACTCAATTGTATAGATGTCTAAACTTAAATGAATTGCGTGGAATTTTTCCAACAAAATGTTATTAACTTAGTAATTTATACTCACTTAAAAATCTTATACTTGTAGCATTTGCCAATATCTCAAGTCGTGAATAAAACCATTATGTTTAGAGATATGAGGTCTTAGCAGTGTTACTGCTCCCTGTCCAGAGTCATAAACCTTCAAGGTTTTATTAAAATATTTTTCGAATAATACCAACTAAAGAAACCGAGATTTCAGAGGTTGCCAGTCTAAGGCCAACTCTAAGCGTAAATTGTAATGAAAATAAAATTTCAAACTTACAGTGATGCTTTCTGATGCACCATAATTTAATAATTTAATATTTTCTATATTTTTACAATGCTTAGTTTATCCTAATGTCATATGGTGTTATAGTTTGCAGGTGTAATATAATGTGTATTTTTTTTAGAAAATTGATGATTTTTCACAGGTAAAAGGCTGAGGAGTTTTGATGACTCAAAATATAAATTTGTAACAAATTTAAAGACCAATAATTCATTTTGATAAAATGTTTTATGATTCTAAAGACTTGTTTTACAATTTCAAAGACCAATTATTCAATTTGAAAAAAAAAAATACTATTTTAAAGACTTATTTTATGATTTCAAAGATCATTAATTCAATTTGATAAAAATTTATATCAAGTCTTAATAGTTTTGTTAAAAGTTAAACGAAATTCATAAAAATGTTTAACGATTTTATGAAAAATTTGATGATTTATCACGTAAATATTGGAAAGTTTTAATATACTATATGATTTCAAACATAAAATGATTAATGATTTTCTGTCATAACATTCTCTATTGTGATTATTTATACAGTTTTATGATGTAAGATGGTGTTTGTGGTTAAAGAGCTTGTATCGCTTTCACATGTAATGGTAAAAAAGATTAATGCTTTTCTGTTGTAACATACTCTTATGTGATAATTTTTTAGTTTTATGGCATGAGATGGTATTTTGGTTTAAAAAAAAGCCTGAATGTCTTACAGTCCAAACATGTTGATAACATGTTTGTAATAAATTAATTATATATATTATTTGTGATATAGCATGAGCAACAATATTTGTAAAGCTTGTAAGGTTTTCATTACTACCATGTTTGTTGTAAATATGTAAAGAAATTGTTTTACGAATGTTAAGTAAGCTGGTGTTATGATTTTTTTTTAAAAGAAAACAATTAAAAAAAATTTCTATATTAAATTTGAATGCTGTGAGTTGTTATTTATTAGTTTGAAAAATTCCCCATATCACTAATTGTTTTCAATAATTTTTAAACTTTGATGGTAACAGGCTAAGTATATATCACAAAATAAACCTGTACTAGAATATATAAGTTTTATGCAAAGGAACAAGCCAGCAGGTTAAAACCTTCGTCCACTCTGGTTGCTTAATTCAATGTTGGTGTAGGAGATACAACACACTGCTGGCAAACTTTTGTGACATCCCAGGGGGACATATTGAAAGCAAGACCCAAATACCTTTACAGAGGCAGGTACAAAAATACCTCTGACTGCCCTTGATTACAAGAACTTTTCTCAAGCTAAAACTTTTACATCTGTACCGGACAGAATCCAGCAAACATTTTAAATATAAAAAAATATTTCATTTTACATACATGCAAATTACAGCTCTTCAAGATCCAGCACGATGATGTCTGGTGAAGAAAACAAATACAACAATTAATATATGTAAAGTGTTTTTTAAATAAAAATATAATACAACTCTGTCACAAACATGAATTATTCTACTTGCAAGAGTCTGACCTACACTTCGATGCTAATTGATTATTTTGAAACAAATCATTTGGGGTAAAATTTTCTATCGTTAATTACTTTCTTGTAGATTGTAATATACTTAACTTATCAGAATAGATGTATGCTATTGTGTTAGTTAAAAGTTGTTGTAAAATGGGAATAAAGTTTAAAATGTCTTGTAAGATTGTTGGAAACAGGAATAAAGATTGCTGAAAATGTGGGGAAAAAGTTTGGTGCAAAACTGTTTATATTTTTAATCGAATTTATTGTGTGTTAAAAACTTTTGGAATGTATTTCGACGTGATGAGGAAAATAAAGTTATATCTGTGGTATTTGTGAAATTTTAACTAACTGGGAATGCACCAACTTCTTGCATCTCGAAAAATAGGAGGAAGATTCAGTGTCCAATCGGAAAAATCATTTGGTGGGGGAGAGGGGAAATAGGCCAGGTCAGTTAAAAACCCACTGCTGCCTCCCTACATAAACCTTCACTTCGACCTTGAAGCAAGCCTCCATTCATAGCCTAGACAGCGCTCTGGGGGTGAAGGGCCGGACCTCCGTAGATTGGCCAGTTCACAGGATATCCGAAAAAAGGCATAACTTGAGTGCTGTAAGTGAGGGCATAGTACATGGGCTTGAATCGATAGCACCCTCTGTGGACAGGGGCAGTCAACCGAAAAAACACTTTTTGACCTTGAGGGGGCCATGGCAAGGTTTTGGGAAGCGCAGCATTGGAAGGGGCAGTGCTTGGTTTGTCTAGGTGGAGGGGTGTTTACCATTAAACAGATTTTTGGAGTGTTGGATCGATACCAGGTTATATGTTCCGGAGCTTTGAAGAGGGCAAAAACAAACTGTTGGTGAGGGGTAGGGAGGGGACAGATCGCCGAAGACGCGGTCATTGACAAGGGCTGGGGGACATCGACTGAGCATTTCTCCGCAAACACGTTCTTGGCCTTTTGTAAGGGGAGGGGTGGTTGGTCTTGGACAAAGCGACACAGAGGTATCTCGATGGGTTCCACCATCTTCAGTTGCTCATAGAATCTTGGATTAGATGGATGTATACTTCAATAGCTCCTTCCTATACACCGGACATTGGAGTGTGGTAGCCGCAATTTTCGTTAAGAGATATTATATTCTCAGTGGTTCAGATCTCGTTCACAATATTCGTAAATTATAGTGTGAAATATAAGTTTTTTAATTTATCGGAAAATATATAAATTTTTGTGCGATAGCCCGATATAATGCGTTCGTTATTTTTATGATTGTCTCAAGTATGTTTCTGAGCTTGGTCGATGAATCTTCGCACCATTTCCAACTCGTGTTTGTGTTAACCAGTGCAGTGAATTTCACAGACTTTATGGGAAACATTTGTAGTACATACGTTGTTTAAAAATAATTCACTTTTATACATTCACGTATTGTACAACAAATCAAGACGTTAATAGTAGCTCGGTAGGGAAATAGGTTCTGTCAGTCGTAAATTTCTACTCAGTTGCCTTTAAGATGCCGGCCATACTACACATTTATAAGCAGGCGCACCTCATACTATCCACTCATTCATTGAGTGACCTCCAAGGTGGATGGACATTGACCGCACTCCATGTATCTAATCGTGCTTATAAAGTCTCCACAAATCATATACTAACGTCATTACATCAGCAACCTCGCAGCTGGACAGATTTCTTTTGGGAGAGGTGCAATTTTATTATGTGTGTTAATCAATTTATTTATTTTTACATGTGGATTACGTTTCTAAAGTTACTCCTCGCCAGTCTCATAGGAAGATGGGCATGTAAGATATGTGCAAGAGGCATCATATATATCTTTTCATTGTGTTTGTTTAATTTATAGGGACATTTTGTTGTAGATCATAAATTCCATACTCACGTAATTGTGTTCATTTGTTATACTTCTCTCATGTAAATTATATTGCTAGCATACAGCTCAGGGTAGTAAAATCACATTACATTTAATTACATACTGGAGATTCACGTAATTACATTTATTAGTCATATAGTCATTTGAAATTTTCGATTCGATGCATGTAATTTATTCATACATAGGACACACTGAAATCCTCTCATGTGTAACATTTAATTGCATTCGGAAACAGTCGTCGTCTATTTAATCGTTTGTCATTACTAACATGTAAGTCACATCTTTCAAAGTCGCCTATCTCCCACCACCATCTATGAGCAATATCCTCCAAAAACACTTAAAACTTACATGTAGGTCATTCTTAGAAATCGTTAGACACTCTGGAATTCTCTCGTGTGTTAAATACATTTTAAAAAATTCCCCCATCTACCACCAATATCCTTACAAACACATCAAAATTGAAAAAAATATGCAAAATGACTCTTAAATACACTTTTCCACTCAACTCAACACCTATATAACATATTGGAACCCACCACTCTGGTCAGTCGCCTCGAATGCACCAAAGCGTCAATATCGTACAGAGCTCCTGCTATCCCCTCCCAAAACGAAAGAAAGAAGCACAACAAAACCAAGGAAAAAAATAAAATTCCCCCTTTCAATACATTTAACCCTTTCAATAAGTTTAACCCTTTCATCAAATCTAACTCTTCCATTATATTTAACTATTTAACATCATCCCTTTTTATTAATCCTTTCATTAAATTTAATTAACCTTTTGATGCCTATTTGATATCAAATTAATTGGGTCAATCAAAAAAGGTTGCATCCCTTTGTATCTAGGATCCCCCGGTCCTACTACTTACGTAAGCAATACTATTATAGTACTAAATAATCGATAGATGGTACTATGTACATTTTAAATAGCGCTTTATTTTAAATTATGTTTATTTCTCCAACATCCATAGTTCTCTTGTTTTTGGACTAGCATTTCATTTCACTTTCTATTTTAAAGACATACTTATTGTTTACAAACAAAAATATTGTAACTAAACACTAGTTCCACGCTGAAGAAGTGGCGGGGGAAAGCCAGTTGTGTATAAAAGCAAACAGCCTAACTTTGGGCTCCACGATTCACACGCGCCTTCTCGCACACCATGTGCACTATTACGTGCATGCACTTGCGCACGTATATCTGGACGCACCTTCACGTGGCTCGCTGCATGAAGTCACCACGTATGAACGGAACTGAGTACACAACTGCCGTCTATCTGGCCAGACATGTAGCAGAAAGGAAAACTGGAGGTTCGCTCTCGGCTTCGTTTGTGCTAAAGTCTATTCGCACTATATTCACATATTTTGAGATAAACCTTTGAAACTTATCTCCTGTGAAACGTCTATCTTTCCGTTTCCTAAATAAGTAATACCTTACAAGAGTTTTATACTTGTGCTACTTTCGGTTTTAAAAATGTATTTATGATTTGTCTAAAAGTTATTTGTGCCATAGGTAATGTGACTTAAGACAGGCGGATAAGATGTGCATTGGTAATGATTAATAATGAATTGTCCGTGTTAAAACATCTCTTACTGACATATTTGCATTCTGTATAAAACTATAGGAAGCACATTTTATTATTATGCGTAAAAATGTTTATTTTTCACTCTCTCTTTCTCTCTCTGTCTGTCTCTCTCGCTCTCTCTCTCTCTCTCTCTCTCTCTAGCTCAAAAATGTGGCGCGTTGCCCGTCTCTTTTGGTATATTTTCTAGACTTTGATATTTCTGTTTACAAAGTTGAATTTTACTCGGATTTCGGGAGAGTTGGAAGTAATCATGAATTGTGTATAAAGTATATTTTTATAATCATTGGCAGTATTCAAAGTTTTCTTGTTGTAATACGCCTAATACGAAGAATAACAAAAGAAGCGTGATCAAATGATTACTACCCTTCGACCAACAATTGCCTGGTAGGGGAAAAAAAAAAAACATCATTATTAAGGTCTTCAAACTTTCCGGGTTTTTATAAATTGGAAACTTAAAGGGGAAAGCTTGAGGTTTGAATTTAGTTTAAAGAAACGCAACTCCAGGAGTCGGTGGCCGCTGGGCTAGTAGGCTGGTCTTCCACCATTACGATCCCTGTTCTATACCAGGTGGAGTCACGCATGACTTCAATGAAACCCATCTTTTCTACAGACTGTATTTCCGGAACATTTATCATACACTGGCCGTCATACAGTTTTTCACCGTGTACTTAATCGGAAACGGCTGTATACTGCAGGTATAATCCATTCACGGTTATTTCCACGCTTTTATGAAGCCCTGCTAAAGTTATACTTCCAGGATATTCCTCCGACTCGTGTAAAGTAAGCTTAACTATGTCTAGAAAATTACACCAAAGGGCAACGTACCAAATTCGTGCTCACTCAGTTGTAATAATATTTGGCATGAGAACTATTTCTTACTAGTTGTTGCCAATATACCTATTTTCTCACCGTTTTCATCCATATTACTTATAAACTCAATATCATAACTTATAGATATAATGTAGGTAAAACTTCAATTTAACTAAAAGTGAGGTACTTTTATATCAACAGAAGCATAAAACGTTTACGATACATGGAATATTTAGCAAATAACTAAGCACTTCAAGCATGGGGAAATTTTTCAAAGGTTTGATTCAAAAAGTGCGAAGAAACGGATAATAGACTATAGGTATGCTGATAACATTTTTATGATTGCATTGACCATGAACTACCTATACAGCTAGGGCTCTTAATAGTAAATATTCGCAAATTCACTGTTCTGTAGGATGGCCTTCACAATTGGTTATATACTATCCATTGGTTATTTGCTAAATCTGACAGGAAGTGTCACCCATATACCAAAGACGAGGTAGACTGATTTTTCGTCTTCTGCGCATGCGCCCAGCATCGACCTACGTCACTGCAATATGACCATCAGTCACATGGCCAAAAGTGTTAACGTGTTTAATTTACAGAAGACGAAACCTTTCGTATGAAAGAAATCTTTTACCAATTTGAATTTAATCTTATTTGCATTAAAAATTGTTCACAGGAAGAGTAGAAACGTCTCAAATCCTTTGTTTACATAACAAATGCTCTAACCTTAAATCATATCCACACTGCTTTTGATAGTCGTGTTGACAGAAAAGCCGCCCAATGTTGGAATACAAATAATGGTTTTACGCAAATAGTGTGATCAACCTACCTCGTATTCACACTACGGTGTCAATTAAGCAGTGGACCGATTTCAAGAGTAACACAAACGTACGAGTTTATGAAGTCTGACTCGTCACCAAATGAAGACACGAATTTTTCAGGTCTGTAAAAGTGACATTCACAATTTCTCACTCACAATTCGTGGAAATTCATTTATTCTTCAATGGATGACCAGTGCTTTTCACAATTAAAAAAAGGTGGTGATCGCAAATTCATATAGCAAAGCTGGCAATGTTGTGGCGAATGTATTTATGTTAGGCCTACTTCAATCCCCCAGGATAAACTGGCTCGCCGATTCCGAAGGCCTATCCCTCTGGTTAGTAAAAGCTGATTTGGAGTTAATGGTTTTGGTGGTCTCTGTATTATTATATTAAGAAGCATTATATATATGTATATATATATATATATATATATATATATATGTATGCGTGAGCGTGTGTGTGTGTGTGTATATAAATTTCAAGGGTGCGAACTTTGGTTCCACACTCTCTGCATGTGGAATTTTGTCGAAATACGAAAGCGATAGTTTATAATAATCCAGGAAGTAAAATTGCAGAAATAGACTTTATTACGTAATGAAATGTTTCGACAATATTTGATGGTTATTGTGTAAATTTTTAAAGGAGTATTGAAAAGACGCAATGGTCAGAAAAAATGGAAACCTTAAATATACATTTTTTTCAATAAGTTTGTGTGCAGTTTAACTATTTACACATTTTAGAATTCTAATATTGAAAACAAAAAACTGGATTTATAATTTAGGAGGAAAAAAAAACTGCTGTAAAATACGATTATTTTTACGTGACACTTTTATCGCCTGATGTATCGTAAAAAATTGGCCCGTCTTGGTCGATGTGCGTATAAATAAAAAAAAATTATACTGTTAACGTACTCACATGAACCAGAGGCACTTTAGAGGTAATTTAAATCACATACAATTGGGATATACCAACAGAAAGTGCATCACCTACCATAGGTTCTCAATAATTAGGTTCTATTGCTATTAGAGCGTGATCATATTAAATTCATCGTCTAGGGGGTTGTTACAGCAGTTGCAAAACATCTTATTAAACACTTTAAAAGCATAAAGGGAAGCTTCAAATCATACAGATATGTCATACACATTTTTATTAATGTCATTTAAGAAACACGACGAAGCCCTTCGTAGGCTATACGTAAACTGTGGCAGATGCACATTATTGAGAGAACACATGTGCTGTCACCTGTATAGACTAAGACAACACACTGACAAAGACGGACCTATTAGCAAAGTGAACGTTCTCCTACTTACGTTAACAAAAACGCTGGATATTTTCCGGGACCCGACTTTTCTGTCACCTACGATGGTGGAGACGAGAGCTGCTTTCGCCTGCTCGAGAACGAGGGAGAGTACTCTCAGACTACACTTGCTGCTCGCGTGATGAGATCTGCTCTGCCGCTGGAGCACGTCGAGGGTTGCTACACGAGGCCGCGTCTCGACGTCTACTCTCGCTGACGCCCGGGGGCGGACTGGAGGCCTCGCAGCGCGTGCCGTGCTTTGGAAGTGTTTCCCTTCTGCTACGCCTCTCAGCCACTAGCGGGCAGTGCACATTCGGCCGCGGCTCGGCACGGCCCGTACCCTGCGCGCGCATGCGCCTAGACGCCGGTTTTCGAAGAGATTACTCTCCTCTAGTGGGCTTGGGGTTTTCGAGACGCCGCGTCGCGTCGGCGACGTTCAGGACGTCAAAGAGAGAAATGATAAAGGCTATTCACGATGAAGTGAGCATTTCTGAAATCAACTTTAGAAATATGTCACTGTTCCTACATGTATATTTTCTAACTAGCGCAGCGAGTGATAAGCGCCCAGTAAAGTTGGTAACTATGGAAGAAAATAAATTCCATGTCCAAACGTCGAATTAAAAGTGTTAGATAACCATTTTTGATAACTTAAATGATTTATTTCGCTTTCTGTTTTTTGAATCCACCGAAGTGTAAAAAAAAAAAAAGAGCAGATTTGTAAAATACTTACTGTTACGATAATTTCACTGTTTCACTTGATCGACGTATGAATAAAGTGATGAGGCCCACGGCAATATTAATTTCACATAAGACGAAAGAATACACAAGGTGCATACAAGTAGATCTTAAGCAGGGCTTTCAAAAGTACACGTTTAACCGTGAACAGCCTATACTTAAGACGCCCGTCTACCTGAGAGCAAGTTCGCCGACCCGGTCTCGCGGTCAAGCCAGCCGTTCGGACGACAGCGGCTGCAATTGAAACTACTGCCTCTTCTTCCCGGCTCTAGCTTATTCCACCCCCTTCTTTCTGGAGTGCCATCGTTCTGGAGTAGGGTGCTTCCCAAGCGTGCTGTTGACTCCTGCTTTTCCTTCTATGGTCTGTTCACGGTAAAGTGAGCACTTTTGAGATCCCTGCCTAAGATCTACTTATATGCACGTTGTGTGTCCTTCCGCCTTATGTAAAATTCTCATTGCCACGGGCCTCATCGCTTTCTTCACGCGTCGGTCAAGGCGAAGCTGTAAAATTATTAGAAAAGAAAATATTTGAAAAATCTGCTAATTTTTACATTTCGACGCATTAAAAAACAGGAAACGATAGGAATAATTTAAATAATCACAAATGGCTACCTAAAACTTTTTATTCGACGTTTAGATATGGAACTACTTTCCATCCATCGTTACTAACTTCACTGGGCGCTCGTCACTCAGTGCACCCGTTAAAACATATGCAGGTAAAGGCAGTTCACAATAAAATGAGCACTTTTGAAAGCCCTGCTTACGATCTACTTGTATGCACGTTGTGTATTCTTCCGCCTTATGTAAAATTAACATTGCCGTGGGCCTCATAACTTTATTCATACTTCGGTCGAGTAAAACTGTGAAATTATTAGGAAAGTAAATATTTTACAAATGTGCTAATTTTTAAACTTTGATGCATTAAAAAAAAAAAAAAAAAAAAAACAGAAAGGGAAAGAAATTATTTAAGTTTCACAAAGGTTTACATAACACTTTCTACCCGACGTTAATAAATGGAACTACTGTTCAATCATCATTACCAACTTTACTGGGCGAATGTCACTCCATGCGTCCGTTAAAATATACGCAGGCGGGGGCAGTGACTTTTTTCTAAGGTTCGTTTCAAAAGCGCTCACTTTATCGTGAACAGCCTTTGCGAGGAGTGACTTTTTTCTAAGGCTGATTTCAAAAGTGCTTACTATATCGTGAACAGCCTTTACGAGGTGTGACTTTTTCTAAGGTTGATTTTAAAAGTGCGCACTATATCGTGAATAGCCTTTACGAGGTGTGACTTTTATCTAAGTTTGATTTCAAAAGTGCTCACTATATCGTAAACAGCCTTTACCTGCAAAATCGCTACCGCGTAGAGACGAGCGCCGAGCGCTCATGACAAGTAGCTGCCTTGTGTTCAAATCGTAGACGCAGGGTCTTATATATTTAACATTTATCGAGTAGGAACTTATAGAAAATAACATTTAAATACAAATCTCTCATTAATTCTATTTTCTTACAAGGCCTTTCAATAAGGCATAGGTGATGTTACGTAGTACACTCATAATACAAATATGCGTGCATTTTTTTAACAGGTAATGTCAATGAGCCTCTGTGAGAGAACCAGACATGCCTATTTTACAGGAACGGTTCTTTCTTTCCTGTTCAGCAAGTACAATTAATGATATTAATGAGTCGAGAGTAGCAAAATAGTATACTATGGTTTAAAAACGAGTGCCATAGTAAAAATAAATTTATTCAAGAAAGAAATTATAAAATTTAGTAGCACGATGCTCATCTTCAAAGGCAAAATATGTTTTGGGCAAATACCATAAACACACTCTATAATACCAATAATAATATTATTGATGATGAGATGACAACCAGAAGGTTGTTTTGAGCCCAAGAACATTATTGGGGATGGAAGCGCGCCCAGGTTGACTACGAAGTTGATTCTGCGGTGGTTTACCATTGCCACAATTTAAAAAATACAACAATAAAAACGCGGCTTTCACCTACATGAATGGCCTTACCTTATGCTAATCGTGGTCGTTAAAATATTTTACCGAGCAAGAACTCTTTTGCCACTCGAAACGGAACAACCGATATTTTACAGTCAATTTCTTTACTTCTATTACAACTAATTATTCCTTCAAATTAGGAGCGTTGACGTGGTTCAGTGTCTAGAAGGGGGATGGCGAATTTTACGTCAACATATCTTCCTGAATATGTCAACGATTGACACAGGCACACCACTTAACACTTTTCTGTTTGAAGCTTTATAAATGTCGTTAATAAAAGTAAATGATTTTTAATCTAAAATACTTTTTCTTTTCGAAAACATAATTAGCTTCCGGAAACATTTACTTCAGGAAACTATACATGTTTACATTGTGCAATTCTGTTCAAGAAAGGTTGACATTCACTTATCGCAAATGAATGTATCCCCTCTCCCCTTTTTTTCACGCGTATTTTTAAAATAACGCCGGCGTTTAAAAAGTTATGCATTGATTGCCCATCCCAAGAATATTCACACGAACACTCAGTAGCAAGCATTAGTGACTGACAGACTGGCACGTGCCCAACACTAGGCAAACAGAGCATAATTGAGTAAGCATATGGAGTAAATCAAATACTAATGAGTTTAGCAATTTCGTATTGTACAATGAAAATACATGTACTACTTTTCCAGATTTAGAAAGAAAACTGTCGAAAAGTGTAATATTTAAGAGCAAGTTATTAATACGACTAGACTACAAATAACGTATATATGAAGGCCATTTGATTAAGAAGCATTCCTAATGTTATACATAGATACAGACTCCATGAAATTGATGTTGTTGTTTCATATTCATTCAAAAATAATAAATAATTTGCCCCCTTCACCTTTTGTTACTATTCCCTTGCCCGTGTCAGTGTATATGCATATGATACAATTGGACACAGACAGTATACAGCGAAAAAGTGCAGAATAATAACTTCGCATATAATTTTATATTTCACATAAAAAGTTTCTGTAATATACGAATATTCTGTTCTTTGTAAATTCTGAGGAAATTATAACATATGTACTTGAAAATTTTAAAAAGTAATAAAATAAAATAAACAAAATTTACATGTATATAATGTCTTGATCAGTTAGGTTATTGCCCCTGTAATATTAAATCTCCATTTAGTTAGGCATATTATTTGATTTTATCGCAAAAATGGAAGATATGTTGAAATACTTAAACTTACAACATGCGTATTTATAAACTATAATTTAAACATAAGATTTTTTGACACTGCGTAATATAAAATAAGTGGAGCTCTATCGCATTTCCTGAGTATGGGTTTTATTTATTGTATTATAAATTTCTACACCTCACATATGACGGCTAGATAAGTTTGCATGGACTTTTGATGTAATGTTTTAAACATATGTATCGCTGAATTTTTCATAAATGCCTCCGTAATTTTAGTATGCTACCATCACATATGTGGTGTCTCGTGCAGGGCTATATTTGTATGTATTTTTACGAAAACTTTTGAAGATAAGTGTTACCGAACCTGACAGTTGCAGATATAAAGACACTGGAGTGATAAAATAACGATTTAAATTATAGCTTTAGGATAGTTTCAGACTTATAAAATTATTTTCCTGCATGACCGCAAACGCTGCTGAGATATTGTTAATTGATAATTACTAAAGCGTGACATGTCTGTATATATGTATATATATATATATATATATATATATATATATATATATATATATATATATATATATATATATAATTTTAGAAAACTGCATGCCTCTGTTCGGTGCTTTGTCACGTTCCGTTCAACAACATTACTACAACGGAAATAATTATACCGAAATTATAAGTTCAACGGAAAAAACATATCCGGGCTATAATTATACTACACATTTTAGCCATAAACTATGTAAAGCAAACATAGATGATCGGTTTCTCTGAATTGGCACTTAACGGGTTATGCTCAGTAAAACGACGTTTTCAAATTTATCTCAAAATATGAAACATTCAACCATTTGTAAAAAAAATTAATTGTTCTTGGAAGCAACAATCATTCAGACTTACAAAATATATTTTTCAGCGTTATCAATATTACTCAATCAATTATAATAATTAATACAGGTTAATTAATTAATTTAGCATTCTGTTTCTGTTGTCCCTGCAATATGTTGTAGCACTATTTGACTGATTATTTTGAAAGCAAGACACCCATAGACTAAAAAATCAGAAAATAGTACAACATTTTTGCAGTGGGGCGATTTCATATTTACAACAAAACTACAACCGCAGCGTGTGTTTTCTGATTCGCACCCTCTGCTCCCGAAGTTTCCCCTTATTAAGAGTCGATGATTACTGCTAATTCCTGATTCAAAGTAACGATTCATGGCCGTACATTGTATGTGAATGAATCCCCGAACGACGCGTTCCGAAAGCCAAATAATACTTAGTGTTTCACAAACTTAGAATAGGCCTCTATTGGTTGCGAATAAGTGAAACAGAAACATCCCACATGAAACTAACGTGTTTCCACAAAAAAAAAAAAAAGAACTGCTACAAAAATCATTTTTGGTCGGAATAAGTTCCGTAAACGTTCTTATTACGTTGCCTAAAAATTAAACGTAACCTAAGGACACCCGTTAAAATAATAAATGAAATTTATAAAATACTGAAACTTTCATAATTATATTTAAAGAGAATTCTTGAAAAAGTTAAATATAATTACAAATAATCAGAAATAAGCATGTTAGTTGTACAGTATACTAATTACAGTCTAAAATTGGAAATTTATTTACTACATTAAAAATGGCGTCTTAAAATCTTTAACGAAAATTTCGATGTAATATGTTATCCTTACAGCATGACGAACACAATGAACACTGCATATAACGAACTACAAATAAATATCGTTCTAATGTATTCCAATTCCACAAAAACGAAACCTATTTCCTTTAGGTTTTCATTTTAATTGCACAAATTCCTAGTAATGTTGCGTATTAAAAATACTAAATTTTTAGGCGATTAAAACATAAAGTACATAATATAAGTTCTTACATTATAAGAATGACATGCCGTTACCGGTATTTAACGACACTTATAAAACCTACTTGTTAAACGGAATTGGCAGAATAAAAAATTAGACCTTATTTTCACTAAAGATTTCTTATATACACTGAAATAAGTTACATTTTTTGTATTTTGAAAATTGCATTGCAAAAATAGTTAACAATTAAAAACACCTTTATAAAAACCCACACCACAAATGATCGTATGTTCACATACAGTTAGTAACTGATGGAAATAAATGGAAACGGTAAAACTCTAACAATGATGGGCGTTCTCCAAATCTAAAAAAATAAAATAAAAATAGTTTCAATGACAATGAAGAAAATAGTTTCAATGACAACTTATATACATATCACAACTCTTGGCACGAATACCTGTGAATGAATTGTTATTTTTAATTGTTGCTGTATAAATCCACTTCAACACTTTTCGATATCTCGTAAAGGGAGTTCTTTAGGGTACTGCGGGTCAACAAGTTCAGGCAGCATAAAATCCAAGTAACATTTGTTCAATTTATGCACCAATTTTATTTTCCAAAATTCCGTATCACGCTCAATTTTCTGGACAAGCGTGTCTAAGGGCGTACAAATGACAAAATAGCACATCTTTCTTTGCGTGATGTGCAGTTGCCCCTTAATTTGATACGTGTATCTGTTATCTTCTTTCAGGGGAAGTTCCCACGATTCGAGACGATAGAACTTTAATTCATTTTGTTCTATTTCTTGTTGGGGAGTGACGCGTGACGCAATGAAAGGGCATTTGTCCTCGACAATGGAATCACTGTCTATCAGACCGTCTGGGGTAGCTGCTAACCAAGGCATATCTTTATCTACAAACAACCCTGATGCCATCACAGTTTTACCTAGTGCCTTTGCTAGTTGATCAAGAGCTAAATGCTCTTTTTTCCAATCCGTACTTTATGGCCTTTGCTCCATGAATACTGTTGTAAATTAGAGACTGTTGTAAATCACAGTCGACGACTTAATTTTACAAATGCCTCCGAAAGACGAAGCTGTTAACCGTTTCGATCGTTTTGTTAGCTAAAGACAAGAGTTGTCTTGTGTTTTTGTATTGGCCTGAAAATAATTTCCGTCACAGTTATTAAGACTCAGCTCTTGCAGAAAATTTTCTTTTTGACTCCGAAATTCTTCCTCGGTCATTTCAGGTTCTGAATTAACATTACCAAAGTGACAGTCTGGACCAGCCATGTTTTTAACTTCTTACGTTTAAGTTTTTTAGGGTTTCCTTGCTGTCGCTTTCTCCTTTTTCTGCGCTGATGTTTATTTGTTAAGAATATTGTTAGCACAATCTAAGCCTGGGCATCATTTGAGTTCCCTCTATAGTGTCATGTTCGATAATAGAGATATTGCATCTTGTATAGTACCCACCTCGCAAAGAAGGAAAGTCCATCCTCTTACCTCCTACAATTTTGCAAAGAATCCAGTTGAATCTTTCAGCATCATCTGAAGAAACGTTGTGAACAAGGTTACTGGTGTGTTGAGCAACAAGGTTCTCTGTTGACATTGTTTTATCCTACATACCTACTGCTTTAAGTTCCTCCACTACACATACTTCGCCATACTTTCGTTCTTTGCAAAAATAACAACTTTTTTGGCATCTTCCATGTTCACCAAAACCATGGAAAGGTCCATTAGGAGTGTCCCTTTGCAATTCAATATTTCTTTCTTACAAATGCAAATTCTGAGTGCGCCTGTATTTTATGTCAATTGTCACTGCGACACGAAGACGCAAAGATGGTCAGGATCTAAAACCTATCTGACTGCAGTAGGCACCGGGCCAATTGTATTTTTACTTTTAGAAGCGATGTCTCTCAGTCTGCGGTTGTAGTTTCTCATAATATGATTCTTACATTCAATTTTTGTGATGCTGAAATTTGGTCCGTATGGTTGATTTTCGATCAGCTGTTTCATCACGTTACTGTCACCATCACCTATACATACGAGGAAAACAGTGTTTTAGTTAAGGTGTAACGTTTTTATAGTATAAAATATAAATTTTTTGGTACTTCTACAAAGAAAATCTCTGGCAACCCTTTTGCCAAATGAGTCCTTAGAAGAACTGCAAACATTTTTCTTGTAAAAAATGCAATGACTTTCTAAGCAGACTTGCAATACACACACACACACATAAATAAATAAATATATAAATATATATATATATATGTAAAATTACAAATGACACTCTTGTATATAGAATTCATTGGTAAGTAGCGAATCTAAAACCATATTGTTTAGTAAGCTTTCGAAAACAAATTAATGTATAAGAAAGCTATTATACAAAAATTAACAATTAACATTCATATTTATTTAAGAAAATACAATGACAACCAGACTCGAACCTACGCCATTTTACTTTTGAACCTACGACCTTAACCACTACACCTACCCATTACACAACTTGCATTGTTGTTATACAAATGAAAAGTATATATGTGTTTACTTGTCAAAAACTTCAATATTTCATTTTTTTTTTAAATTCATGTCTACATGCAGACTGCACATTTTCACGTTCACCGTTGCATAATTTCTACGTATAGTCTCGGATGAAGCGTTGAGTCAGGATGACATTTCCTGGCATAATACAGCCAGAGAATTTTATTATAGACTATTAGGTTAGTTAGAAAATATTAGGAGAGGGAGAATACATAGACATAACCGCATGAACGCATACCATTTTCTCTCCTGGGAAAGAATGCTAAAAATTCAATAAAATTACACTACAAGGAAACACAGCCTTCATATTCGTTTTATTTCATGTTCATTATTCAACTTCATTTTATTCGCGCGGACACACACACGTCCACATGTTTTAACTTTGAATACAATAGCAGAGAAATGATAAGATGTGCTCAACGGGTCCCGGGTCTGGAGCCGGAGGAGGCCAGACAACATGCTGTGACGTCACCCGTCCGCCATCTTGGAAGTCAGTGTCCATTGGCTGTTGAATTTGACCTTTAACCCATGATCCATGACCTTTGACCTTTAACTACAAAACCCGAAAAATCCAACAAATCCGAAATATTAATATTAACAATTATTTAAAAAGTATAAAAAAGTTATTAATAATTATTTTTAAAATACTTAAAAAAACTTATATACATTACGGGAGGTCGTCATCTTGATAAGCGTCATGGCCACCATATTGGTAGGCTGTTTCTCAGGTGTGTTCAACTGAAATCTTGGCAGGCTCTCACCTGCATTCGACCGACATATTGGTAGGCTGTTGCTCATCTTCGTTCTGCCGCCATATTGGTAGGTGTTTTTGACCGCCCTATTGGTAGGCGTCACGATCACTATCCGCCATGTTGGTTTTATGCATTCGTCATGTTTTTCGAAGGCTGCCTCACTTTTTTCGACCACTATATTGGTAGGTGTCATTTGTTCATATGTTACTGGAGGCTGCCATCTTGGTAGGCGCAACTTGTTTTATATCGATCGTCATTTGTTTTGGTGTTATCTCTCACCTTCTACCAATTACTCACTTTCGTTTGACTCCCAGCAGACGACTAACCCTCACAACTTGCTAATAGCTGTTTAGTCACCGGCCTCCACCTGCGCCCCTATGCTGTCTCTTCATTGGATAATTACTCAGTTTCGTTCGACCAATTAGTCGGGTTCGCTCCATCCCCTCCAATAAAATTTAATTGGTTAATTTCTCGGGTGTTTCGGAAACTTTCGTTCGTCCAATCGGTTGCCTCCGTTCGAACTCTACCAATGTTCCTCATTGGCCAATTGTCCCCACCCCAATTTTCCCATAGGCTAGTTTTGTCAGAGCCAATCAGGCACTTCGTTCGACCCACACCTCGGATTCTCACTGGCTAAATATTCACGTGTCAATCTCCCCGACCAGTCGGCGACCTGCTTTAATCACAGAGAGTATCCCCCCCCCCTAAAACCCACTCTTAACGGGCCCGCCTACCAAGCCGGCAGCCGCGAACTTCAAATGGGGAATCAATGCTAAACGAAATTTCTTCTCATTGTGCTAATTTTGAATATAAATATTTGAAACAAAAAGAATTCTACATGAAATTTCTTAAGTAATGACACTACATTAAACTATTTTGCCAATTTTTTTGTTTAATATGTTTTTATAAAATGTAAATATTACAATTTACATATAATAAAAAAAAAGATAGATAAACAATTTATTTATTTAAAAAAAAAATAATTTTATGTAGCATTATTGTCTGAGAAAATCGCGTCAACGTGTTTTTTGCTTGAAATAGTTATCTTTAAAATTGACGCAATGAGAAGGAATTTCGTTTAACTTTGATTCCCCATTTGAAGTTCGCGACTGTCGGCTTTGTAGGCAGGCCCCTTAAGACACCCCCCCTCCCGAGCCCCTATCAGGAAAGTAGTCATTTTTACCTTGATCTTGGAGATGTACGCATGTAGTCCGAGAAGTCATAAAATCCTATCGGCGATTTTGGCATTTGGAAGGGTGCGCTCGCTTAATGCCTTGGACAAACGGGGACGAGTTGCCGTACCTGCCGAAAGAATTGCTCCCGATCTACCCACCTTACGAAATCTCGACGGCATGCAAGTAATATGCCTGCCTACCTACAGCAGGACGAATACATACAGTACTGCCTCCTGTGAAAGGAGTGTTTCGAGGGCTGCGCCACCTCGGTTCCCGACATGCCGCATCGCAGAGGCTGGTGCAAGGCCTGCCGAACAGCCGTCGCGACGTTCGTGGAAGACGATGTGCTAGTTTTCTACTTGCAATCAGTACCTACAGAAGATAGCCTCGCAACGTCTGCGCCCTTAGAAGACGTCCTCACGACGTCGGTGAAGCCCGCCCCCGTGGAATATGGCATGGAAAGTTTTCTACTTTCAAACAGTACCTGCAGAAGATGCCCTGCCCTTAGGAGGCGACGTGCAAGTTACTTCCTGGCAAGTACTACGCGGCGTCGATGAAGCCAGCTCAGAACACAGGGGCACGATCGACAAAGTGTTAAATGACTTTGTGATTTTTTTTTTTTTTTAATTTAGTGTATGCACACGAAGACTTGAAATTATTTTTAAATAGTTTTGCAGCATCCAGGTTTTCGCTCGCTGTACTCGTACACCATGAAGCAGATTGCCACCTCGTGCAGTGACAAAGAAGAGGAAACCAAAGTGTTTACGTTTTTGCCGCCGTGTCCATGGAAGAACTTCGCCCGCACCATGCAACAGGCGTGTCGTCTACAGACGTACGAAATGCACGGACTAAGGTGGGGCGAGAGAAATATTCTGTACGAGGACATTCGCAATGTATTAGACTCTGCCGTAATTCCCAATAGCCCTGTCTACGTAAATCGCCAAGAGTCGGAAAACAAAATTGCTCGTAAAATCCGAACCAGTGTACCGAATTATGTCAAACAAACAGCAATGTCGCCACAATTATAGCAGCAATACAATTACGACAAAGAAATACAAATATGAAGCATGATTAATAATGTTACAGTCATCACAGACAACAACCAAATACAGATTTGTTAACCTGTATATTGGGTCATAAATCAACTATCAAATTACAACAATAACCCACCACAAGGGCGTATTCCCCCTAATAAGTTCACTGTCAACTGTCAGTCACGTATGTGTATTTATAGGTGCTGTTATAACTTCATATTTCTGGGTCGTTTAGTGCAAGGGTCTTGCTAGGGGTTATACTTGCTTCTTTTATGGCACCAACGATATATACAGGTACACCACCAACATCAGACGAATATATGTTATCTATGGACTAATTTAAGAAAAGGAAAAAATGTAATAACAAAACATAAACCAATTATTATGGCAAAAAACAAGTATTATGGATTAAAATACAATTTAGCATGACCATGAATATGCATGTCGCCAGTCGTACCAACCAGTTTGAGATACAACCAAATTTGATCACCAAGTTCAAACTTCAGTTCCTTACGAGAAAACATGGTAGCGTTACCAAACACGTATTTCACAGGCATTTCCGATGCCTGCCGTTTGAACAGCTCGTCGACACGTATAGGAGAAAACCCTACATGTGCGAAAATCGAAGCTATTACTGTGCTCCGTACAACACCCAAGCCTTACGACTCTGGACTGATGACAATCTTTGGTAAATTTAAAAAAAGATTACATGTATGTAATATCCTCAAAGACTGAAACACGTGTGTGTGTGTGTGTGTGTGTGTGTAATGTCTCCAAAGACTCAGACAAGTGTAAAAGAAAGCATTCCTTTGTATATGCTATTCATTGTAAAGTGACCACTTTTTAAAGCCCTCGCAACATACATTAACCACTAATAAATATATCTTATTGCAACCTTAGGTTTTAACTTATGAGAGTGGAGAAACGTAGACACCGTGTTTATTGGTCACATAGCAATGTTTATAATAAAAAGCAGCAGGAAGATAGAAATTAGGTGAAAGTATAGATTTAGAAGGGCTATAAAAAGTGCTTACTTTACCGTGAACAGCCTATACTTGTCTGCTATGCAGAAAAATATTATTGTGTTAAAAATAAAATGTGTTAAAAAATTTTTATCTCGAGTCACATGCTCATATCACCGATGACAAGGAAAAAAGTTTTATACCTGCTGTGTTATATGTTTAAAAAAAAGTTTTATATCAGTTTAGGAATATTTTTTAAAATATTTGTTACATATTAAAGACGTACTCAGTTTTGTTACATTTTAAAGTAAAAGACAGAACCTAGCTGCCACAAACATAACGTACACATATATATTACGTGTACGAATGTAGTTGAATTTTTTTTAATGAAGGAAGCATGTGCAGCTTAAGGCAGGCTGCGAATGTCGTCTCTAGACTTTGATGACACAGGTGGCCGGAAGGTATTCGCAAACATAAGAAATCTGGACGTGGCACCTGGGCGGAAATTCAGCTGACAGCGTGCCGAGATCCGTGTTACAGAGACAGCTTCGCACCAACCAACATGGCCTGGAACATTTCATACTTAAAGTCTAGAATACATGTTTAAAATTCCAACAGAGAGAGCAACCACGTATATGCAATCAACATGTAAAATAATTCTAATACGTCGGGGAACTCTAGCCTAGTCGAGAATAAAGGACACGTCAACAGGAGGACCAGGTTCAACACCCCGGACACAACACACTGGGAGGACAAAAAATGCACGTGGGGACATAACTGAGTTATGGAAAAAATTATATGCGGTACAATACTTATGAAAAAAACATCTCCGTTAGTATACTGATTTACAAAAAATTATACACGGTACAATACTGGCGAGACAAAATACATGGTACAATACTGGTGGGATAAACTGATGTGGAAAAATTATACTTGCTACAATATGGTGCGACAAACTGATGAGAAAAACATGATACAGTACTGGGCAGAAAATTATACACGGTGCAATAAAGAATTATGAAAAAATTATACGCCACTATACTGGTCGGAACATGCAGATGAAAAAAAATTATACAAGCATCCATCACAATACTGATGGAAAAATCCCAGTACATACCAATGAAAAAAAAAAAAAAAAAAACACTCATCACAACATTCCAAACACAATTAAAGCCAGCGCACAGGGAAACTATTATGTATGAAGGACCCTATCATAAATCACCAAAGCACTCCCTATACATGCGCATATATGGTTAAAGTATGTTTGTCGAATTAAATTAATGTAGATTTTCCTTCAAAGAGTATTCGTGATGGGAAAAGTATGGGTGAGGCATCATCACAATTGTAACACTCGCTAAAACCCAAAGACGTTCTTTAATGACGAAAAAAAAAATTATGTTCCATCCATGGCTTTGATAACTGTCACAATACGTTAACCATCCGAAAAAAAAACTTTGGCCAGTCGCTATGCGGATCACCGAAGTAAAACTGATAGAAAAAAAATATGTTTAAAAATACGTGTACATCCCAAGGTGCAGAAAATATATACGTATTAAATGTTTCATAGTTTTACTCGGACTGTAAACAATTACATTTCTCACACCATGAGCAGATACGTGGTAGCTCACGGACATAGTGGAAGATGTAACAGATTGATTTAATAATAAAGAACAAAGATACACGATAATAACATTATTAGATGCAGAAAAAGCTATTGACAAAGTCTGGCTACCAGGATTAATATATAAACTGATAAGCTATAATTTCCCAGCCACATACGTAAATTTGCTAGCACACTAATTAAATAACAGAGGATTTTACGTAACACTAGACGGAACAGACTCTAATACTAAATTTGCAACAGCAGGAGTTCCACAGGGATCAGCACTCTCCCCTTGCCTATACAGTATCTACACGGCTGACATCCCTATAACATACGCCAGAACTAACGCTAATATTCAAATGTACGCAGATGACACTGCAATGATAAAACAGCATTATAATGTAAAATATGACTTAGCAGCCCTACAAAGACAACTAACAACTCTGGAAAAATGGTACACCAAATGGAGAGTTAAAATAAACCCTGGAAAATCCGAGACAATAATAATCACTAAACTGTTACCAAGATCACCTAAAGAACTAATACTGTTTAATCAAAGTGTCCCGTTTGTTAAAACTGCAAAGTATTTAGGCATGACATTGGATCATAGATGAATTTGGCAGCCACACATAAATAACGCAAGAAATGCAGCACTAGGCAAACTTAAACTACTATACCCCATTTTAAATGCAGATAACTTTCACTATTACCAAAAAACTTTTAATATATAAACAAGTAATACTTCCAGCTATGCTATATGGATGTGAGGTATGGGGACATGCCGCAAAATTCAGATTAAAAGATTTGCAAACTGTATAAAATAAATATTTGAGAGTGATAACTAACCAAGACAGATTTACAGCCAATCAAACTATCCATGAGCTGCTCTCCGCCAAATACATTAAAGAGATAACTGAAGACAAAAATAAAAATCTGTATAATAATTTAGAAGGGCATGACAAAATTATTAAAAACTTGGGTAACTATAATCCCGCAGGCATAAGAAAATTCAAAAAACCTAAACTTATCTGAACTCTGCGAAAGTAGGAATGGGCCCGCCCGCTGGTTGGCTGGTAAAGCCGGCCAATCACAGCGCACGGCCCCGCGAAGCTGTAAACAAGACAGCGCTACCAAAAAAATCCGGCATTTGGAGAGCAGTGAGCCGCGAGGCGACAGCTGCAAAGCGCAAAACGTAGCACACACGGTCGAGTATCTCTTTTCAGAGCTGCTCGTTCAATGAAAGGTAAACAAGTGTGGGTAGCCCGGGAAAGACGGCCAGGCGCCTGCGTCTGGACCGCCGACTCCCCACCCCAAAATTCGGGAAGCATGCGTCGGTAGAGCGCGCATGCCGACCGCACCACCCAAGCTGTGCATTATATATTCACTACACTCACCGCACGATAACTTCTTACACGCACAAACACGACAAAAAGGAAGCAGAGGCGCGCTGTTTCAGGGGGTCAACTGCGTGGATTCTCGGGCAAGGAGACCTGCCCCACCTCCACCCGGGAATCAGGCCTAGTGGCACTCGCACTCGCCCAGGGAATAGTGTTCATATGGGCAATAATCACAACCACCGCTGTAAATATCACTTAGCTAGCTTTCAACTCTGGACATACCGGGATAGGAAATTAAAAACTAAAATTATAGAAAATCATTTTTAAAATATATATATTTATACATATGTATAAAATTTAAAAAAAATATGAAACCATATTTTACAACAAAAAGAATAAAAAATATATATTAAAAAAAAATTAAAAATTTTAAATTAAAAAAATTCGAAAACACCATAAAATACTAATAGTAGCATGTACGCACAATGACGCACCGACTTGATAGTCTGTTTCGGGTCGGGGAGAAACTGACTACCAAGAAGTAACAAGGTATGGTACCAAGGGCCCCCTAGAATATGCGCTAACAACGACTACTTTTCTTTCAGGTTTGCACGCTCAGTGCTCAACGAAATGAAAGGGGGAGAAAAGGAAAAAAAAAAACATCAAACTTTGCTTCCCCTCCCCTCAATTTTCTTACTTAATTATAGCAAAAAAAAAAATATTATTTTTCTTCTCAGGTAGCAGAATGAAAAAATATGGCACATAATTAACAATACAGTTAGCTTTTATAACATACCCACTTTGAGTCATATTTCGTTCCGAAAAAATATAAATAAATTAAATTAAATTAAATTAAAGTGCTATCAGCACCAACACAGAAGTGTGCCATAAGTATAAGTAAAAGTAGATGATAATAAGTATATGATATCTTTGAATAAGAGCCATCAGCGCAAACACATTTGACTATGAATTTTTAATTATCTCCTACATTACACATTGAAACGATGAAACGTACCCTGTGGGCTGCCCCCGGGAGACTAGGGACGCACCTATACAAAAAAATGCGAGTTTAGTTAGCACACTTGCAAACAACAGACCAACATATTAGACAGACATCACGACACTAACATTCACTCCAGCCGTGTGGCTGGAGGGGAGCCTCACTCCCCCGCCGAATACAACCACACGTAACTGAATTTAAAAATAGGCAACAACAAACAGCCTTAACACGGGTCCGGTGCCCAAGAAACCACAGCTACACGGCGCCCCGCTGCCTTACCCAATGATTTGAGTACTTGTCGGGGTGCATTTTGTCTTTACAAACACCCTGTGAGTTATGGGTGTCTAGGCTCCCGGTCTCACGACACACAGGCCATTCGGGGGCGTATGAGGGTTCGGCGGCGGCAGCGGGAGGGTTATAAATCAAAGAAGGAGCTCTTACACACAAATGTGACAATTAATAAACTTATATTAAAAAGTTATACATTCATATTTACTAAAACTTTTAGCATGGTTGTTACATAAACATTTCTTTATCGTTAATCTATTAATCATCACGCCTCGAGTGACCCAGCCATCGCATGTACACAGAACCATTACGTCGTTTAAGCACATTCTCCACGAAATACACGACCAGAAAAGCGTAGGCCAGATCTCTTTAAAATACTCCAATGATGGGTTCGCCACAGAGGTCCTCGTGGTAATACATGCGTGGGTATGCATGTCGTATACGCACCACCTTGCACAGCTCTGCAGACCAGTTCTGATAGAAGCCCTTCTGGAAAATTCCGTGTTTTTTTTTTTTTCGAAATCCGGACCAAATCACCGATTTTGGCTTCAGGCTTTTGTGGGACCCTCCTCTTTGGAATAGCATACTATGTTCGAAGCAGGGAAATTTTTCTTCACATCCTCGGGTTTCATGCGAGTGGTGGAATGAACAGTAGAATTATACTCACATGCAAGTTATAGGAGTAGTGTCAACATCTTGCAGTCTCCTTTCGCCATGAAATGTCTCCACAGTTTAGCTTTGAGCGTCCTGTGAAAAAGGTCGACGATGCTAGCCCTTGAGCACAGAGTACGGAGAATAATCATTTATGCCGTACTTGTTCATCAGTGCACGGAAAGTTGCGTTAAAAGTATTCTTTACCGTCATCAATGTGGAGATTTTTCGGCACGTGTCTTTAGCGCAATACTCTAGCCACGGATTTCGCGATGTTGCGTGCATTCTTCGATTTGAGCGGCCAGCCCAGGGATACATGGAAAACGTGTCGATTATGGTCAGAACGCTGTGGTGACATTTATTAGCACCAGCAAAATCTTGCATTTCGACCAGTTCGGATTAGAAAGTATCGTCCAGCCCTTTCATTGCATATTTTCTGTGTGGGTAAATTATCCGGGGGTATTTGTGCAGCTCATCGGCAATTGCATACTTGCTCATCTCGAACTGTAGCCTGCCTCCGCGGGTTCTTCGATGATGGAAATTATTTCGTTCGTGCGAGTGGTTTCCTGCTGCCTACGAAGCGACCAAAAGTCTCAGCCTATCTACCAACTCGTTCGGACCATCCCAATAACGATAGTCGAATTTTCTCCGCTCTCAAATTTCTGAGTCAATCCTGAACCACCAATTTCACTTGCGCTTGGAAACAGTCCGGCTATAAGGGGAAATTTTGTGTGCACTGTGTCTTTAAATCGCCACATTGAGGGGTTATTCTCGGCATAATGAGCACGACTGGATTGTAGCAAGCAGCAGTATTTGCGCAATTCCAATTTGGTGTAGTGTCCAGGGCGCTTACGAAACAGAAGTTCGCCCAATCCCTGCGTGATTTTCACTGTGTGCTTGCCAATCTGTAGTACATCACTAGGTAAAAACAAAATTTCCTTGTTTCCGCTAAACCATTTTCCACCACTTTTCCGCAAACCATAAGTCATGCCAGCAGTAGAGTCAAAGTAGGTAAATATTTAATGAGATAGAAGAGTACCCACATTGGGCCAGCGCTCTTGTGTTCGTTTTCGTTCCTATGCACGCATAAAATAAATTAGCGGCAAATCGTCTTCGTCGGTAGGGATGTCGCCTTTCAATTTGGATAGTTCCAAACTTATTTTCCATTTACACATAGGAGTCAGTTCTTCTATCTTGATTTCGTGTTTGAATTCAACGCCAGCATCGTCACCCGGGTTTTTTTTTGTGCTTGCTAATTTCGTCTAGCCGGAGTGTAATAGGTTTGAGAGCCTCCTCCCTTCGAGTCTCGGCAGCCATTCTGTCAGTTTTCGAGAGCAAGTATTTGGCCCGTACCTCCTCGATCGCCCGCTGAAGTTTGCTCATCAATACGGCTCGATTATCCATTGTTCACTGTGTGGAAAATATATAGATCGACCTCGCCTTATTTTGTAGGCAACCACTCGCGATTTTCCGAAATTACTTTTTAGAGGTGTCCACCAACACACGTATCCAATATATTCTTGCTATGCCTCGCAACATCAGTTTTCGTAGCCAGTTTGGACACTAAAAAATTCTGTAGCTTCTTCAGTTCTTCTTGTCTCTGCACATTCGATACAGTGATCAAGTCTATTATCAGCGCCTCCGCACCTTCTACATGCTGGTCGATGGCTACCAAATCTCCAACCACTTCATTCTTCACACTTTCCAATATTCGACCGATAAGGGACATTCTGGCCATGTTCAAGGTCATCGTGACGATCGACGCTACCAAATTTGGAAATGCTTCCATGACCCATTGTTGTGTTCTGAGGATGAACTAATCGAGCTCACGCCTGTACCTGCCTTTATGTAACAGACATTACTTAACGATCACCAATACACCGAACTTTTTCTTCCAGCACAAAGAACACATATATTTGAATCCTGCAAATGCCATGTCCGTATTTGCGTGTTTGTCCTAAACGTTACGTAAATTAGTGTGGTCCATGTGAAACAGCACCAACACATTAGAAATTTCGCGATGCAGCTGTTTGGGTACATAGGAATACGTTTGACTGAGGTACATGCAGTCCATGTTCGCATGTCATCCCAAAGCTAAAGTACTTCTGGCAATGTAGTCAAAGACAAGTATCGAGTTTGGCAATGCTTCGCTTGGTGGTACGACGGCTTCATTATCTCTGTATGGGAAATAACCCACACCATCTACGGCATGCAGTACCTGTGCCAATCGCTGGTATTTCGGTTGCTGGAGCGATTTTGAATAAAGGTACACATTCTCGAACAGAAGGCTGTTCGGTTCTTCCAGCAGGCTCAGTACGACACATGTTTTTTACACCCAGACGACCCGCAAATCAGGCCGCGCATACTTTTAGGCGACAGGGCACCATGGCATGATTCGTGCTTGATTTTGACATCTTCCCCGGTAATACGTTTGGGGAGACAAATGTCCTGCTCGATTACCTCCATTATACTGAAACAACACCACATAAAAGAAGAATATTTATAGTTTAATCCTTCGGTTTAATTCAATGCGCCATAAGGTAAAGATGGTGAAATCCAGCCGTGGGATCGTCGATTCACTCATAGACAATCCCCCGTTCAAAATCTACAGTCCGAGATACAGGTACTGCGGACGAGAAACAAGGCCGTCATGCAAGGATAAATGTCATAGATAAAGCATGCAAGCAACACGACATCGCCTATTTCCAGCACAAGTATCTACAAGCCATGCTGACAAGGCCGAAAATAAGAATATCGGCAGCCTCCAGACTCGGAGAAAAAGTAGCCGCCTGGGGCGTAGTCAACATCATGAAAGCCAATGTTAAACTGGAAATTGGTCTACCTGCAAGCAAAAGACAATCGCAACATCCTAAGAGAAAAGAAAAGAGTAATGTAGGAGGGTTCCTGCCCGTAATGATATCTGCAATCGGTGCTCTGGTTGATATCGCTGGGGAGTCACGAATATTGTTAGTGCTGTGAAGCGGGTTTCGAATGACTGGAAACAAGTAGAGGAAACCCGCCTCTGTAACAGAAAATTGGAAGCTATCGCTTTGGGAGGGGGGAGGGATGGCCAAGGGCTATACATTCGTCACCCATAGTGGGGAAGCGGGGGATCAATTACTGGGGTGAAAAAATAGGGAAAAATCGATGGTAATCAAGGTGACTGTCTAGAAGTCCACTGACGAACGTGGATTTGAAACTGTTTGCACACAAATTGAAGATACCTAATCTTCGCGCAGCGTTTATGAGAGATGCTTTGCCCTCTAAACCTAAGAGACACGAATGTGCAGTAATTAATTTGGATATGACAGCAGGGCCCGGTACGCACCGGGTAGCTTACGTAAAACGTGACAAACATGTGCCATACTACGATAGCTTTGGGAATTTGCATCATCGGCTCGAATTGCTAGAGTATTGGAAATATACCACACTAATGTACAACTACGAAACGGAGCAGATGCCCAACACATGAAACTGTGGATACTTGTGTCTGCGATTTTTAAGAAATCGCGATTTCCAGCGATAAACCGAAAAAAATTATATAGATACGATTCGCACGGGATAAAAAAGCTATGTCAGTCATATCGATCTCATCAGTTAGCCGGTGTCCATCATTCTGAGTGGTCAAATGTCCGAGCTGGGGGCTAGCCTTTATCTTTCCTTAGAAATGGAGCGGGAATAGTGTGTGGGGCCAGTGGACTTTCAAACTTAAAACTCCATATTCAAAATCGAGGAAAATAAAAATTCCAGTTTTCGGTATTTTGGTTATGGGGGCAGCGAAAGAAATCGCAACCACCCCCCCCCCCCCCGTCGGAGGTCGTACGAGTTGAAGGATATGTAATACTTGATAAAGAATTTTCCGCCTGACAACATCGCATTTGAACTCAACGGGAATCAGAATACCCTGAAGGCTAAAATGTTTTGTACCGTAGATGTAGATATCATGGAACTGGGCACGATCTGGCCCATTCAGGGATTGAAGCCAGAGTGTACGAAGCAGGAAAGAAACACGACTCATCGCAGGCCGTAAACATATTTCTGGTCAATGTGAAACGAAAAAACTGTAATTTGGCAAGTTACAGTTGCGTCAATGGTAAACCGAGCAGTCCAATTTACGACCCGCGCCATAGGTTCTGAATATAAACTCGTACAATGCCCAAAAATGTTCATTTACATTCTGATTGTCTCAACGAATACTCACGAAGTAACCATTTCGTTTGTGTAACAAAACGAGGAACGGATAAATGTTCGAAATGAAGAAATTGCACTATGTTTACACTTGAAATGATGGGACTACATTTCGTCGGGAAAACAAAAACTTATAAACGTGTGCGGTATATCGAACTCGAGAGCAGCACGCTACGAGGAAACGCTGCTCTAGGACCTGGAAAAGCAAAATTTCTCTGCGTCCTCGGTGTAAAAGTAAATCGCCATGGCGGACGAAATTCTCGACATGGATCAGCGCCTAGAGTCCAACGATAAACTCCATAAAATCGAAATGCACTATGAGTCTTATCTTGTCGGACATTTTGCTCTCGGAAGGGAGGTTCGAATACCTATAGAGCATCAAGATATTTACACCCTGTCTAGCAATTCCTTTGTGCACATAAGAGGCAGGCTAACGAAGGTGGACGCCCCCCCCCCCCAAACACCCTCCCCGACCATCGTCAAGTTGGTACGAAATGAGATTCTGCACCTTTTCGAACGAGTAATGTATGAGATTAATGGTGTCGTGGTCGACCAGTCGCGAGATGCGGGCATAACCTCGTCGATAAAAAGTTACCTATCGCTCACGTCCAACCATCTCTCTGCAACCAAGATGAAAGCCTGGGGAATCGAAGATGACCATAACATTCCCACTTACAATAAAGGTAGGTTCGAAATATGCATTCCGCTCTCCATGCTACTGGAAATCGCTGAGGATTATAAGCATATAATAACAGGAGCGAGGCAGGAGATGGTGATAATGCTAGCCACATCGCATTTAGATGCTGTGTTGGGAGTAGGAGACAACCCGCAGCCCGTCTCACTTACTTGAACACCATAGAACGGTTCGTCCCTCACATGACCCCTATCACTTGCGAACATATCAAGCTGTTGAATTATGCCAATAAAGACAAAGTGATCGAAGTAGCATTCAGAAGTTAGAGCCTGGTCACCTGCCTGGCTTTGCCCGCTGTTACGGGAAATCACTGGGTCGTAAAAACATCTTCCAGCATGGAAAAACCACGCTACATGATACTGGCGCTTCAGGCGAACAAACAGCATAGTATCAGATCCGACAAGTCTATGTTCGACCACTACAAGGTCGAAAACGTAAATGTATTTTTGAATAGCGATAGCTATCCTTACGTGGATTTGAATGTAAACTTTGAAAAGGTACAACACCTGCTGGCATATGATATGTATTCGCAATTACAACCATCATATTACGAATGCGTGACGTACCCCATCCTGAGCCCGAAAATTTCCTAGACATGGCACCTTTGCTAATATTCGATACATCGAAGCAAAACGAGCGCATGCAAAATGGCATGGTCGACTGCCATATCGAAATAATCACCAAGAAAATGTTCAAACGAAACACCGACGCCTACTGTTTGATACTCCATGATAGGATCGCTCAGTACGATTGTTTTTCCGGCCTGGAAAAATCATCAGTTAATTATGTGTGTAAATACGCATGGTATGGGGGCGTACGTTTCAGTCGTAATAATGTACTGTAATCTGCAAGGTTTCCAGAGCGACTACGTGCTAAAGGAAATCGTAGTCATGGATTGTCACTGCGTGGCTCGAACCTGCAACTTCCATCCTCCATACCCGTGGAAACTGTTGGATGCGAAGAGCAAGAAAACAAACGCCTGTTTGACGAAGTGCTACCGCAGACTGTGCTGGGACGAAGGCGAGATTCCATATCACCAGGTGGGAAACGTGCTGAGCAAATTGCTGATGTGAGGACCTGTTTACGTAGCTGGACCGGAACAGAAAAAAATGGCTGAGTAATTTGTGTAGATTTGGAGTGGAGATTATCGACTTACAGAGCGATCGTGGGTGTGTTTTCCTTCATAAAATGAGGAAGGAAACGTATCCGAGTTCTTTGGCGAGCGCTTCGAAAAATGTGCAGTTACTTTACGAGTGGTATGCTAGTTTCACGGAGATATGACACAGTTTTATTTATATCTCTTTGGTCGCCTGACATACGAAGCTACCTGATCACGTTACGGACAGTATGAAGTCATTCCACGATGCGAAAAAAATTATGTAGATAAATAGGACCCTAAAATAAATTAGTCGTCAGTCGAGTACGAGACACCGTGGGGGCAAATTGATGCCATTTCATTCGGATAACCTGTACGTCTTGTCATACCCGGACGACTCTAAAATCACCTATTCGTTCTGAGAGTCTGGAAAGTTATATTCCTATGAAGAAAAATTTGATAGATGGGACCACTCGTTATATTCCGTTACTCCGGGCTATTGCAAACCTACTCAAAAGTTTATAACTTGCTGCACTCCTGATAATTACTTGCTTCATCACATGAAGTGGGGTACGCCTCTTCCAGCAACCGTGGACCAGGTTCTGAAATTTGCAGGAACTTCGAGTCGAGAAATGGTCGACCCTAAGAACACCGAAATTCACGTCCCTAACTGCTCCAACCAGGTCTGCGCACATCGGAAAATAATAAAGGCGAGGCTTCGATTCAAACGGCCACAAATAAACGTCGAAGGTCGTGCCGCCAGGTCGACACCGCGATGCACAAGAACAATTCCGGGGGACCTCCATCGAACTGCAAAGCATGCCCCTGCAAACATCCACGTGTGACGTTAGCTTCTGCCACCGACATGGGTTCGTCCACGGCGGACCTTAACTTGGTATAAGACGACGCCTCGAAGATCCCCATTCTTCTGCGTCAGATCGCATGTCAAAGACTGTTAATCATTTTTTACGATGTGTTTTGACTGGTATGTGCATTTTTAAAAGACTCTCGCATTTTACGCGCATTTGTAGTTAAAATTTTGTGTAGAAAAACATATGTGTATAAAACCTGATAGTTATGTATTTTATTTTTTGAACCATTAATTTTTTTTTTGTGTAAATACATAAAGTGTGGACATATTATTTAAAGGATTAGCTCGCGGGAAAATGAGTTCCTCTTGCCACGAACGTATAGAGATGTCGGGTGGCCTGCAGGAAACAGGAAAAGCCTTTCGCGAAGTAATTCTCCAACATCCACTCAGACGTACCCTGCCATGCGTGCGTCGCAGTTGATCAAAAAAAAAAAATTGCCATTCTGGGATCAATACGTGTTTTAACTCCTGTGCATGACTGACAGTTTCATCGTTATTCTCTCCGAGCCGATCCTGGGAGTCGCTACTTGGCTCTTACGGCGGGGAACAACTCCCACGCCATTTACATGCCTTTGACCCCCCTTTTTTTTTCTCCGCATAATTACGTTGTTATTGGCGATTGACAGAATTTATTCGATAAAATATTAGTACATTAATGGAAAAAACAATACACATGTAGTTAGATAAGGAAACGAACTAATAAGGAACACGCCTACTTAGCAATAGCGAATATGTAGGAGATTTTTTTTATTTGTGGGCGAACAGACACATGCCTAAGGAGAGGCCTGCTGTATGCAGAGCATTATAGGAGGGGGTATGGACACTCACTTATAAGCTTTAGATTGGACGTCGATGCGCCATTGTTGTACTGCATCGAACTGCGGAAGGTATGTCGGCGAATATTACCAAGTGCTCGGAGGGTTTTGGAGGGTACGAGATGTGCACGGGCTGCGACTAGAACTAAATAGAGCCCTGGGTACCCTTCGCAACCGCCCCCCCCCCCACCGAGTATGGCGCGAGTCGCGTTGGACAGAGAAACGGGATACCGTGGTACCGAAGGACTTTGATGCCGTGACGTAGTGGGACACATGTAAAGTGATGTTTGGATTTTTTTTTTTCTTTAGGCCGTGGTCAACGGACGACAAGTAATTTCGCCGTACTAGGCATTACCATCCGCCACCCTCCTATTGGTATCGGAGACTTCGTGCTGTGGCTACTTGACGGACATTAGCAGCCGTCTCCGTAATGTCGATATCAAGAATTATTTATAATAATGTTCAGCAAAATCGAATTTCCAAATTCCTTCAACCCAACAAAAACCTTTTTTTATGCTATGGCGATAACAAATTTATTTAATGAATAATATAGTTTATAGTTTTAAAAACAATTCGGTTTTGAATTTGGAACGTACAGTTCAGCAGGCAAAGTCACAGTTAAGGTCATTAGTCCAGCACCACTTTCTGCTAACGGCGCCATATCTTGCGACCAAACAGTCCTTTTCCTCTTCCTAAGACAAAACAAGGAGTATGTAGACCTGCGAGGTTAAGCACATAAACAATTAAAGTATCGATGTGGTAACATCAAATATGGTAGAAGGACAATATGGGAAAATAGCCGGAAAAAAAAAAACGCGAGACACCGATGCCAGCGCTCCTAGCGGTTTGTGCTGTTCTTACGAAGATAAACTTGTGCATTGAATGGGTAGTTTGAGTATTTAGGATGCTTTTTAATTCAAATTTTCTCGCTTGCGTGATTATTTATTATGGCTGTAAAGATTTGTACAGTTTTAAGCTGCAATAATTACAACGTTGCGAACTGCAGCAAGTACTTTTTTAGATTTCCAAAGATGCAAGTTGGTTAAGTACAAGAGCTGTAGTAGATAACTTTTTCCATTGTCTTATTATTGCCAGTGTGTTTTTACTGCAAATTCAGATCACACAATACCTTAATTTACTTAAATACTGTTTTGTCAATTTGTAGGTGCAAACAATGGGTGCAGAAATGTAAGAGAGCAGACTTGGATGTAATAAAAAAAAAGGGCCTGGCTGTTTATACACGCGAACAGTGTGTTCTAACTATTTCAGAAAAGAGGATTTTCGTAACCCAAATTTGCACTCACCGGGACAACACAGTCAGTTAAGTGTCACAGCTGCTATTTCTAATCTTGAACACAGAATGGTCGTGCGAAGTTTGATCACCCTTAACGAGAAAGGTGCAGGTTTGTTTTTACTGCAGCGAGACCTTCGAAAAATAAAAGCAAACAATGTTTACATATTCAGTGTTGTTGTACTGAACTGACTGGAGCCTCTTGTTTAAGTGTGTGTATAGTTAAGCAAGTTGATCTAATGATAAAATTGATTAATTGCTTCAAAATAGTTGTTTTCATATTTAGGCCTATGTCATTGATTGCTCGTACAGTGTTTACATATTTGTTTATTAAACTGGCTGGTACCTGGGGCCAAATTTATAAATTTTGATCTTGAGGAACGTATAATGTGTATGTACTAAGCAGAGGTGTACCTTGCTGACCATTGTATAGGTTTATTGTCCAAAAAATGTGTAGCGTGCCAAGTCACAGTGTTTACATTGGTAATTTATATTGCATTTTCATACTTTTGATTGTTTTTATTTACATTTGGGAAACTATGCATTTGAATATTAATTTGTACATTATTTGGGTTATGTTTGCACCAACTACCAAATATTTTCTAAGAATTATTAAATAAACAACTGAATGAGAACTGTAATAGTTTCCTTTCTAGGAAGTCGCTTACCCTTTACACTCCTAAAGGTCTGCATATCATTATTGTTTTACTGTGCAAATATTTTAATTTCTCTACATACTTGTTTGCAAGTAATTTTCATTTGAATGAGTGGAGAGATGAGGAGTACAACTTTTGGTGGCGAGAATAATTCTTCTCCAGACAGTGTATCAAAGTTAACTCTGTGTGCTAAACACCATGTACTGACACCACACACCAGACACCACTTCGATTGCAGCAGTGGAGATGTCATCAGGTTGTCTACAGTTGGCAAGTCAGTGTACGTATTGCAGAGTGTGAACCAGCTGTCGAGTGAGGGTTACCGTCGAAATAAATCAAAAGTAGCAGCAACACCCCCCCCCCCCACCTCATCATACTACTCACATTTGTTTACACAACTGTGTACAAAACTTTCAAACAACAATATTTCACTCCTGAGAGTCATCATTACATTTCAGTCGTAAGATTATTTATTATAAATTTTTACAAATAAATAAAAGATATTTTCTATTTCACTTCCTCTTATTTACTCCCTGGAGTACCCAATATTTTAATTTTGTTCATATACCTATGATATTAACCTAAATGAGGTGTTTTTGAATGAATTTTTTTGCCACATTCTGCAATGCAGCTAAGGGAATGATGGTGATATGCACCATTTATTTTGACCTGTTAGCCTATTTATACAGTTTTGTTTGCGGTGATCGCAGTATTGGAGAAAGTACTTGCAAATTGCATTACAATAGCAAGTGTCCTTAAATATGAACAGAAAGTATGTTAAAATCATGACCAAGGTAAGTTATTTTCAGTTCAACTGCTTTTGGATTCTGCAACATATTTTGCAGTCTTCTCGCCATAAAGCATATGAAGATCTGTGGTCAAATCTATTGTAAAAAGCATGTATTCAGGTTGGTTAATAGAAGTGGCTTGTTCATGATGGAAATAAGCTTTGTAATTGAAAGTGAATTACAAAATTAAATGTGCTTAATGCATGCAAAACTTAGATGGAGTAAATTGGCTTAATAGCTTGAGTACATATGTTAGTATGTACTATCAAATATTTTGACCCATTGCATTTTCACCCTAGCGCCAGCTGTACTGCATAATTTGCATTAGTAAAAGTTTCTAAAGGGTGTGGGGGATGGTTATCTCATCTATAATCTCTCAAATGTCACTTAAGTGGCAGGGATATCAGAGGCAATGCTACATTTTCACATTTGGTATAAGAGTACCATTGTGCTGTTGAAAACTGTAAGAATTCTGCAGTCAATGTTACTGCTTCCTCCATCGACACTAGTTAAGAAAATGGATGTCTTAAGTAGGAAGTTGTGTTCCAAAGCATGTATGTACTATATGAACACACCATGTGTGGTGTTTGAATTACTCGAGTAATTACTGACGTATTTGATCATTTACCATGGAACGAAACTTTTTAAAATTTTAAAATACCAAATCGCAACCACTTCTGAACACTTGAATTAATATCATCTGAATTGAACGCTACTACATATTAAAATACTGTTGTACTAAATGGTAACTTTGAACGCAGTCTCACTATCTGTGGTATGTTTGGGTGTTGCTGTTTATTTGTACATAAATACGTAGAAATAAAACATTTTAAAAGGCGCGAGGTGAGCAGTTTACCATAATTTATAAAAACTTGCTAAACTCGACTGTGCCTTCAGTAAAATTACAAATTAGACTATGCCCAATTCAATAAAAGAGTCCAATCCCGAGTTGCTCTGTACCACAAAGATCATTTATGTTTTGTTGATGCACTAAATATTGCCAAGCTACAGAATAGTCCTTTGTTTATAATTTTTGATCATAGCCCCCCAAATGTCATAACGGGTTCAATCGGATTATGAAGAAGTGACTGAGGCTTTAAATGTTTATTACTTATGGTTGAAGCATGGCTGCAAGTGGGTTAACCATAGCTACTTGTGTTTCACTTGATGCAGTGTAGTTGTGGCATAACTGCACGAAAAAAAACTATTTATATGTGTAAAGGTGGACTCTCAAACATCCGTCGCACCTGTCAGTCAGTCACGTGATTTTCGACGAATCGCAGGGTAACGTTTTCCTATCTGTCAAATATATATCAAACTTTAACTTTCGACAAATCGACGGATGGGCCACTGCCTACTGACGACATTCTGTAGACACAAATGCGCACTTTAAAATAAAATTTAAGGTATTTATTGATCTAGGTGATAAATTCAGGAATTTAAAACGTAAACAATAATTCAGTATATATTTTAATCACGTAAAAAAATTATTTCCCCAGAATGTTTCTCTCTTGAAAATGTATTTCCAACCAAATTATACCTTCTACAAAAAAGAAAGCAGAACAAAAACTATATCTGTTAGGAATATAAATTTGTGAACAATTTATTTTGTTGCAAATTTAATGATGATAGCTTCAAAAAGCAGTAAGTTAATATTTCGCAAACTTATTATGTTGCGAGGTTAATCTTAATATCTACAAGATATTACTGCTTATAGAGCTAATAAAAGCCGCAATGTTAAATAAGTAACTGTAGTAGCGCTATTGATTAATCTTGCGTTAATAAACCACAGATAAGTTGTGGAGATCTTGCTGTTCAAAAAAATGTTTGGTTATGTTCATTCCTGATATTTTTGTAGGAATTGAAGTTTGGTAACAGCTCCATTGTCAAGAATGTATTGAATAAATGCAGTCAGTTATGTGTCTGGCAAATTAAATACTGTTTAGCATTCCATTGTCTTACTTATATTTGATTAACATTTGTCCTTTGTATCTTGCAACATCTAAGTCTGTGCCTGGTAACATGATTCTGTTACAACTGTTTATCCTTGTTCCATGTGATAGTATTTATGCTTTAAGTACTTTTTTTTAAATACGGCAGAGTAATATGAATAAGCAACTATTATATTACATTCGGCCAAACAACACGTTTTAATACTACGAGACGACAACTGCACTTAAATCGCATATACCGATCCACGTAAATTTGAATTTCCCGAGTATTCGTCAGCACAAGCCTCTAGAAACACTTTTGTAGCGTGTCTCGTATGTTGAGAATGTTAAAACGCCTCAGTTTCCCATACTGTCCTTCTACTATATTTGGTGACATGAGATGGAAATGGAGCAACGATGGAATGCTGTGGTGGGAGGAACAAAAGCACCCCCAGGAACCTCGCAGCGACCACCACGTTTCCCATTTACGAAAATCTGAGTTGACCCCGCCGGGGATCAAACTCATTCCACTCGGTAAAAATGGACTGGTATGATACCCACAACACCCAAGCTTCCCGCAATCCATAAGAATGGCAGTAATTGACACCTAGGTTGGAGCCCGGAAATTGTTAGCCACACACCTGTCACTCGAGAACAATAAAACTAAGTTCCGTTTAAAATTAGGGCTAAAAACACTCATCGGATATTTGTGTGCTTGTTGAGTTTTGCAAAATCAAAATAACGGAATGCAAATTAAAATTTTTGCCTAAAAAGCAAGCTGATGTAATTATCAGAATAAATTCACGAGGCCAATTCCTCGCTGGTGTATCGATTACCAGTAGCAGCCCTGCGACTATGTAATCCCAATTATTTTAGATAAGCGTTTTAATTTTTGTGTGTATGTATGAGTATATATATATATATTATATATATATATATATATACATATTTACATAAATATGTAATGCGATTTCCTGACATCTTAATACCTATGAGACTGTATGAGGACTTTTATGTTGACTTAATACCTATAACTTATTGCCAGAAACACCACCATCGTCATCCATTCCACTTCGCTATGCTCTCTCGATATATGAGAAGGGAACACAATAGCCTTAGTATGAACCTCTTAAATGCTAGAAGGAAGTTAATATGCCCCTCCTATACAAATTTCTCGGACGCAACTTCTAGACGCTGACGTCTAGGTATCATCTTAGAATTACAATATCCGGAATCGAACTCATGTAATACATTGATATGTCTGCCAATTTTATGGTTAACTGTAGTACGTATTGGTTTTGTGAGCACGGATGCGACATAAGAGAATGTAAACGACGTACGATCAAATAATCTACAGTGCTGAATTAATTTCGACGTAATGCTTACGAGGTAAGTTCGACTACAACATCGAGTTCATTGGATAGACATCACACATGACACACACACGACTGAAACATTAATTTACTATGTCTTGTTCGCATACTAATATGGTGTATTTGATATACAGTAAAAGAGGTTCAATGCAATGCAATGCAATGCATTCCATTTCCCTTATAATGAGTGAGTGAAGAGATTTGGGCGGCTCTTAACAGCGAAATCTTGAGAGCCGGTGAGGGTGATTGAATTGAATATGGAGCGGCGCCGGAATGAGGAGGCGAGAGAAACGGGACATCCCCGAGAAAACCTGCCGACCAACGGCATCGTCCGGTACGGTTCCCACTTGCGAAAATCCGGTGACCCGGCCTGGGATTGAACCCGGTTCGCCTTGGTGGGAGGCGAGCGTGCTAATCGCTCAGCCACCGTGGCAACATTCCCTTCTAGTAAAAAGAAAATGCACTGCCACTCTTCGCTGATTTTACACACACTAAAAATACATTAATATTCTACATATATTTTTACCTCGTTATTCTAAGAAAAGCTCTCTTTTCCGACTTACCTTTCATTTGTATTCGCATAATAGTCGTCACGTAAGTTACGACATGGCGGATAGTTAATTCCGGCCACGGAGGATTCTGAATCAGATGTTTTTGCACATCCATTATTTGCTTTTTGGTTCGATTCTTCTATACTTATCAGACGTGTTCTGCAAAAGATAAAATTATTTTAGTAAAATAGTTTGAAAAAAATTTGATGTTAATGAGTTAACATTTAATATATATCCAGGAAAGAATAATTGATAAGCATACGTATTGCTGGGGACAGCACGAAAGGGTGCCAGGCCGAGCAGGCAGCAGGAACTCGGCCATGGCACGGATAGTTGTGCAAACTGTAAGGGGAGAGACACTCTAAACAAGGTCGGGCGGTGAAGTATAAATGGGGCGAGCTCTGGTGGCTCGCGGCCATCTTGTTCCTGTCGTCGATGGAGGCTACCTGCGTCAACGTCTGTGAGGACCGTCAGTCTAGCGATCCGGGTTCGACATCCTGCAGCAACAGCCAAGACGAGTCGTGTGACGCCCAACTAGTGGGTAAATATCACATCCCTGTTACGGCGTTCTGAGGTAGTTTGAGGCGAGGGCGAGCGAGTTAATGTCTTGCAGGATTCCCGAGATTTAAGTAAAGTTGCCACGTTGCTTAATAGTTCTTTAAAGTAAATATAGTTGTTATTGAGTGTTGATGTGTCCATTAACACTTCTGATAACTTTTGTAATTATAGTAGCATGGAGCTAATAAATTTGAGTAGTTTAATTTGTCTCTACTTAATTGACTACGTTTCCCTTTAAATAATGCGTCACCTATTGGCGTAAGCGGGGTCACAGCAGTATGTAAGAACTTGTGGACTATACAGTAATAAAAGTGCTTGCCACTTAGTTTGTGACGGCTATCACTGCACATCAAACGGAAGGTAAAACCGACGGAGCCATATTAAAGTTGAGAAAATGTTGGCCTTTTGGGACGGCTTACCTTCGCTGCGACGGGGGTGTGTTTGACGAGCTACACGCCTCACGTCCGTTGGGCGGGCCTGCTGGTCTGCAAGTGTGGGCGCCGCGGGGGCGGCTACTGCCCACGAAATTTACGACTGTCTTCCCCTCCCTCGTACGTTACCTTGTCCACGTGACGCCAGCCAGTCAGTCACGTACCACCAGGGTGCCCTTCCAGTACTTCCGGATATTGACGGAGTGAAGATCATTTTGTATTGTTCTCGATGGTTTTCAATAAAATATAAATACTGGTGTCTCGCCCAGATTCGGGGAGACAGCACAGGGTTTTCACTTGGGCAGGAACTGCTGTTCCGCCAACATTTTAAAAAGGAGGGGGGCCCTTGCTGCCATTTTAGTTAAGTATGTTTCAAAGTAAAATATTTAATGTAACCTGCATATAGCTGGAAAGAGATGCAATTTTGTAAAAAATGTAAATTTTGGGGGAAGGTTTAAATAGAATTATTTTTGATACTAACTTTTTATACCAAATTTAATCAGTAGGAAAATTGGAGAATTATATTTTATATGAAGTCTACTTGTGATATTGGGGGAAAAACAACTATGTAACTGATTTGAAGTTATAATATAAACGCGAGACAACGAATATTTTCAAACCTTTCCACTGGAACCAAATTAAATAACTTTTTTGATGTCATTTTGGGGGGGGGGGGGGCTCTCAGCTGGTTTCCACCTTAAAACACCTACATTCAGGAAGCAGTTAAGACAAAGATCTCGACCTGTGTGTGTTGGCAAACACCGTCACAACTTAACTCATATTTTTTGCGTTATATTAATTTGAAAAATGTATAATATTGCGATTCGGCACGATCACAACAGACATACACACATTGCGGATCCGGCAACAGACATATACGTATTGTGGATGCAAAGAAAATCAGATTTGTCTGTTACAAATGCGCTCTTCATATCGCATCAACGCAACACATTCATATTAGATTCATAATTTACACTTTCAACACTTCAACACGAGACCCCACCCCCCATTATAAACATGTAAGAATTAGTATGCAAATGACGGCAAAACACGCAAATCGGTTCGATATTAGTTTCTGTTTTTAGAAATTATCAGAGTACAGAGCTGCTAAAATACTGACTCAAAAATCCAAGGAAAAACATACTCTATATGACGTTTATTTTATCCGAGAAATTTACGTGATAAATTTTAAATATCAAATATTTAGTTAAAGAAACGTCTTTAGCACTAAGAAGCTGAGTTTCCATTCGTGAACTGTTTGTTAATCATGTTGTGTACGTGAAAATAAAAATTATCATGGTTTGTCAAACCGTAACTAAAACGGCACTAATACAAATAGTATATTCTATTTGTTAAATTTGCATTTTTACATATTTTATTTTCACAATTTTGCCTTTATCGTGGTAGAGGTATACATTCAAGTGACGTGGTATTTGTTGTTTTGCTGCCGCTGGAATATATCATGATAGTTCAAAAAATGTGGTGGTCTCGGTATATAATACTTTGATCAGCATATATATAATATTTTGTGGAAAAAAAAGTATCACATTGAACTCATTTATAAAAACTTAGAAATAGGATTTAGTTAAAAGTTTAACATACTGTTTTTATTTTGTATCAAGTTACATGTTAAACTCCTTGTGGTGATTTTCGTGAAATAAATATCAGTATATTTGGAAATACACCTGAAAATATGATACGAAAACACGCATGTATAAACAGCACTCCCATAATTGTTTCATACACGAATAAAACCTATCTGGTACGGTCGAAATATTTAACTCTCTCTTTATTCCACTTTCGTTTCCTGCGATTTGCGTTCAACCTTAGCCTGGTTTTCTTCCCTCGTCTTCTCTTATTGTCAACATCTTTCATTTTTCCAGTGCTGCAATATAATTACTCAAAAGGAAAAAAAAAAAAAACTAATAATTTTTCACATAGCAGAAATAACTCCTGGGCTCCTTCACATGGATCAATATACTTCACGCAGCTCAACTAAAACGTGTTTACTGCGCATCCTGTGCGGCGAAAGGGAAGTGCTGCTTAGCAAGCCAGAGCTGGTCCCTTTCTCTCTCATTCCTTGCCGCACAGGATGGGGCGGTCAATGGTCCATGAGAGCGCCACCGAATAAATGCGAAACATACCACAGAAATGCATGTTTCTCTCGAAATTTATTATGGTGACCTTAACATTTTACATGTGCAAATGCTGTGCAAAACTTCAACGCAGTCCCCTATATGAGTTTCACGCCACTTTTATAAGTACACTTTAAGATACAACTTGAAAATGCCTCTTTTTTTAGCGATTTCGGAGACCTTCAAAATGATGTTTCCTTGACGCAGGGTGTCTTGAAAATGGTTTGCAGGCCTAGACTGAAACGTCATTTCTTTTCTTGCGGAAACAGATTGCGAACATGTGCAGCAGTTTCTGTAAAACACGTGTATTTCAAACACACTGCAGTACCACTCATCAGGTAGATGGGCACCTTAAATATGCTCGAAACAAGGGCCGTAGGAAACGTAAAGAGTAAGTAGTCCAGACATATTTATGCACATTCGTTGTTTGCGTGCAGTGTATCTCAGGAAATAAATGTCCTGGGAATACAAATGTTATACCAAAAAAGTTCAAAGACGGCTATCTAAACCCATACAGTTTTGTTTCTACAATATTGAGTTTGTTCTAAAAAAAAATATTAATGAAAATAGTCAAAAAAGTATTTAAAGAGCTTTCCTCCACAGCATCCTTAATAGCTAGGAGAAAAATAAAACTGTGCAATCGTAGCTTAATCTTATGGGCTTTCGCCACGTGTAATAAAACCCATTATATAAACCAGAAAATATATTGTTTAGTTCTATTAAGTAACCTTTTGATGATTATTGCATGTCTATAGAAGAAACACAAGATTTAGTCAATAAATTATTATATTTTAAATTTAATGGATATGAGTAATCTATATTACAATTCATAATATAGGCATCACCTCCAAAAATGAAAAGGACCACAGGTCAAGCACGCCCTAAACACACTTATAAGAATATTTACCTGCAATTCCCGAACAATTTGAGATACAACCACCAAGTTCATAACATAGACATCACCCCCGACGACAAAAAGAGTCGCGGTTCAAGTACACCCTAAGTGAACTTATAAATAAACATGGTTGGGTGTAATTTTCAAACAGTCACGTAACAAACAGTAAGGGACTGACATATATGCAAGTACATCACTAGAATTACATTTTAACGAGTCACAATATACAAAATAAACGATGGAACCACAGTCCATAATAGTGATATCAGTTTAGTAAAAGCTAGAATGCATGTCGACATGAGAAAGAACGAATGATAACAAGGGCCAACCGCAAAAATGACTAAAATGGATCAAGTGCGATACACATCTCGTGCTTGTAAAGACAGTGTTCCTTTGCTTGCCACAAAACAGCATACATTAAAACCATTAGTCGCGCAAGAGAGACGTCACTGCTATGTGCTGATGCAAGCAGATAAAAAAATTTATTATAAAAGCAAATAGTTATAAGCATTTACCAACCTTTGAAATCACATATTACACATGAATGTCCCTTTACGAGAGGAATTCAGTCAAGTACAAGGTAATCATTTATTTAGTTTCAATACATCAAGCTGTAAATATTAGCATGTTTCTTTAAAATATCGCTCCGAATAAGCTGTTGTCGGTAGAGGATATCGCTTCTGTCCACCTTACTCACTTTTATGTCTATAAAAAGCAGTTGGTAACACCACTCATCGCCCAGAACTTTTTTCTCTCGTCAAGAGGACATAGTGAAAATTATGGCATGCTGTTATAGTGGTCAGAAAATCTTATTGGCTATTGTGACATATGGAAAGATTAAATCACTTGCATCACTCGACAATTATACCGAGCAGCTGGATTACCTGCCTAAATAATTTCTTCTCGCATATGCACGACATTAAATAAAATCCATCTACAAACACCTGCCTGTCTATCTGCAACAGGATGATGAGATTCTTGGCTGCCTCGCATGCCTAGAATGTTTTCAAGGTAGTTCTACCATTTCAGACACATCACATCGAGAGCGAGCAGCAGCATAAACAAAAGAAAAACTAGGCACCTACAACACTGAAAGATGAACCAGTGTAAAGAAGGTGAGAGGTCGAATTGACAAATTCGCAGGGTAGACAGCGATCGACCTAATAAGGTATCATATTTCACTTCAGCAACCATGCTAACGTTTGCACCACACAGCCAGCAGTCATCTACTGAGGCAATACTAGAAAGGCAATGCAAACTAACATGCAGTGTGAACAGTATACAAACGTGTATAATGTAAAACGGATGTCATTTCGTCGCCGAGCGTGGCGATGGAAAACAGATAGTTTTAAACTACATTTATCTACTACGATTGTGTACTTTTCTACAATATGAAGACATAATAAATGGTTGAAGACTTACCACGTGTAACACAGTCGACATTGTTAACAACAAGGGGCCCTGAAGAGTCGCTACAAGCATTGTGGTATCAATGTTGCGGAAATACTTTTAATAAATGTTGTCATTCAGCCGACATAAAAGTTGTCATTGCATGTTCAGCCCAGCATACAAGTCATTCCACTGCGATAACTGCGATGCTGTATTTACCCGCAGTTATGCATCGATGCAGCTGCCAATGAGGGCTGCAGTTTAATGGTTCCGATAGCACAGGGGGACTGCAGTGGTATGGTTCGACTGTGAGGGCTAACTGTCGCAATAAACAGCGTCAACCTAACACGTGGGTTGGGGGAACATCGTGGCAACTTATTAAACTGTCCCATACGTGAAGACAATGAAGTCAGATATTAATAAATAATAAAGATTAAACATAGATGCAGTTGGGCTGCGAGCACGACGTCGTATCGAACCTCTACTATACAAAAATTATACCGGATAGTTCCACAGTGCGTAATAGCGATGTGTGTTACTATTGCAACGAGAACTTTAGTAAAAAGCCGGAATGCTCGTCAACAGGAAAAAGAGCTTATGTTCACAAGGACAAATCTAAAAAAAAATTCTACAATCTTTCCTGTGCAGTACACTATTTACCGACGGTGAAAATCTGAAGAAGCATTACACGACTTGTAAAAGCCGTGTTCTTTTGTTTTCCACTAAATATCATGCATTTGAACCACTGGTCATCCAAGAGACGATGATGCTGCTACATATTGATCATTGGATGTTGCATATTGCGCGAGGAACGAACATAGTACATTATGTTAGACCAAAAAAATTTCCGTTCGCAAAGCACTAACGCTAGAAGACAAAAATGGGGTATAGTTATAAACACCCACCAAACAAACATGTATTGTATAAGCGATGAGCACTGTACATCGCACCAGTTGTTGCTAGATTTGGCCGTGCATGTGGCAACTGACGTGGTATCCTTGGTTAGTACAGCAGAATAGCAAACTATTTCCCCCACGCACACCTTCCGACCGAGCTATGCTACAGTACAGAGGCACACGAACTAAGCTACCAACCAACGCATAACGTGCAAGCATCGAGCAACATTCATCACATTAGACTAAACTAAAATACATACCATTGCAAACAGATATAAAGAAAATTAAACGTAAAGGAAACTAATTACAAGCACTTAAAAATCTAGCACATATTGAACATGAATCGAGCGTTGTACGTAGCGTTGGATGATATAATTTAGAGTAGGCAGCCCTGAATAGTACGGTAGAATAGCAAACAATTTCCTTACGAACCGATCGGAATGAAACCGTCAAATTCAGATTACAGCCAACACTCACAACGTGCATCACTAGCGGTGGAACACACCCACACTGTCCGACACTGTGTGATCGACTATCATATCGATAATCTGAAAGGTAGCCAGGTGGTCGACCAACGGTGTAGGCACCGTGCAGGTCTCAACGGGTCGAAGGGCTTATACATACATTAGTCGAGAGTCGAGTCGAGTCAGGGTGGCAGACCAGCCGTATCACTCAGACACTATCCTTTGCGAGAGGAATTCAGTTATACAAGGCTAGGTAAAAAGTTATTTAGTTTTAGATTCTATATACACGTGTGTATTTTTAAGGATGGGGAAAAAAACATGCAAACACTATGAGAAAACCCACTTTCCCCGCTCGCAATGAGCAAGGAGGAGCTGTACTACAGTGGTGCATGTGAAGATATCGGCAACAGCCACCGCTGGTACTGACATCAAGTCTACACTGGCTCCTACTGCCAGGAGGAGATCAACAAGTGCGAGAGTGCACCCTGTCGGTATTTTTCAAGGATAAAGAAAAAACACGCAAAAACACTGAGAAAACTCCATTTTCCCCTACTCATAACAGCAGGAACAATGTCATCAAGCAACCGTGGCCTTAAGAACGTATATTTTGTTTATACAACAATCATGGGAACCCTCTGAGAAAATACATTTTCCTCACTCGCACCAGCATAAACTATGACAACAAGCAATCACGACCTTGACCTTCATATTGGATGATGTCATGCGACCTTGACCTTAACCTGACCTTGGATGACGCCATGCGACCTTGATCTTGACCTTGTGACACTATCTGGAACAACATATACGTCTTAAAACCAAAATTATCGCAATTTTTATAAAATTTTAAAATCGCAGAAAAAATCATAAGACCTAGGGGACTGGAAACATGGAGAGAGATAGAGATAGAGAGAGAGCTAGAGATAGAGAGAGAGAGAGGGAGAGAGAGAGAGGGAGCGAGTGAGAGAGAGGAGGGAGGGCAGGCGTCTTCAGCTTCGTCGACACTCACCCGAAACTCCCCCGTTTTACTCTCACCTCACATGACACACCACCCCAGACGGCTGAAGCCATTAGTGTTCCACTTGCCAAGCGACCCCTGGAGGAGAGAGTGAGACAGAGCAACCAGTAAACCCGCACGTGCCAGAACCGCGCATAAAGCGCACAGAAGAGCGGTCGAGACAGAAGCGAAAGCCGCCCACATTAAGGTGACAGTCCGTGACTTCACCTTCCCTCAAGAATTGACGTGATAATTCTCCGTCGCAAGACAAAGTTGATGGTGGAGGGGGGGGGGGATTGTGGCGTGATGCATAAGTACACTTCTCTTTTTTTTACTACAACTACGCTTCATCACGTGCGTGCCATGTGCCTACAAGTGATGCAACCATAAAAGGCAGCAATCCAAGCCAACATTACGTTTCCTATTATAAGGTGGATGCCTGGAGACTGTAATATGCATCCGAAGAAAGTATACAGCGTGTTTATAAAATATGAGTACAAACTCGGGCACGTTATTCATGACCGGAAAAGAAGAAGATTGATATAGGACGCCCATAGTCCATATCAAATAATAAGGGCTGTAGAAGCCCCTAAAGCCGGAGGGAAAAAAGCTTATTACGTGGGATATCAAGCAACGCACTTGCTTTAGAGGAACACAAATTGCTATATGGATTAATTAAACCAATATCTTGGCTAAAACGAAGGTATGTTCCGTCGTACATACCCCCATCCTGTGAATAATAGGGGTTGGTACCATTTGATTGCATGCAACATTCACACCGTAGGTTAAAGTGATTGTGGATGCCATTGGATGAAGCAGGATGTCGTAATTAGCAAAAATATGTCCTCCTAGTTGTAACTCTCTAGGGACTACCGTTTTCGGTTAAATCGCAAACGAAGGGTACGGTGGTAGTAATATCAAGGCCTAGTGAGTAGGCAACCTTTTGTGCACCCAAAGGAATCCAGTGGGGATACCCAGCCGAATGAGTGAGGAGATTTTAGCGGTTCGTAACAGTGAGGTCTTGAGAGCCGATGAGGATGACTGAGGTGAGTATGGAGCAGTGCCAGAATGAAAAGGCGAGGCAAAAGGAAATCGCCGAGAAAACACACCGAACAGCAGCATCGTCTGGCATGACGTGTAACATCGTGCATCATACCACCAACATGTGTTTAATAAGCCTGGTGCAGTACGTGTGACCTACTCACCAGCCCATGGCCTTGATACCACTGTACCCTTCGTTTGCATTTTACACGGAAACGGTGGGTCCTAGGGGGTTGCAAACTAGGGAGACTTATTTGTTAATTACGACCTCCTGCTTCATCCAATGGAATCCACAATAAATTTTACCTCGTGGTGCAAATGTTGCCTCCAATCAAATGGTGCGAACCCCTATTAATTACATGATGGGAGTGTGTACGGTGGACCATACCTTCCTTTTATCCAAGATATTGGTTTAATTAATCCGTATACCAATTTGTGTTTATCTAACGCAAGTACTTTGCTTAGTATCCTACGTAATAAGCTTTTCACCCTCCAGCTTTATTATAAGATATAGATCATGAGCGTCCTATATCAATCTTCTTTTCCGGCCACGAATCACGTGCTCGAGTTTGTACACATGTTTCCTAAACACGCTGTATATTAAATTCTCGCCTTAAATAAAACCCCGTGAAATGGGAATATCCTAGTAAACCTTGCCAGAGAAACTGTGCCTGAGCTCGCGCAAGCTTCCCTGCCGCCCCGAGAGATGACAGCAAATTTCTGCTCGGCATACAGAGGGAGGAGTTACCCCCGCCTACTCCAAGCTCATGTTAATATACGTCCCTGCACCGCCACAGTTCACGCTAGAATCGCGCCGCACCAGTCATTCTGCCTGCAGCTCTCGCTGCGAACAAACATGCCTCTCCCCTCTTAACACGCCATGCATCTCCAGAGTTTCTAGCTTTTTCAAACGTGCCATTTGAAAGTTGTATTTCTTTGCTAACTTGACACATCCATTTTATACATATTTACCTTTTTGTTTCGTCGCCAGCCAAAGTCCGGTTACACATTTTTCGTATCACCCCCGTATCTGTGCCCTTTCTGGGTAATACAGTGGTATGGGATGTTCCTTTTTTATTTATTTTCTTTTATTTGATACTTCAATTTTCCATTACAGCCTTTAAGGATTACAATTTTATATAATATTGCAACTATCTTAACCAAGTTGCCTGGAAGGTGAGAGTGGAGCGGTTTTCCTGCATTCCACCCTGACTCCCCTAGCAGCTTGGTGGTCAATTTCTTGACAATCTATTCTATTGATGATTATATTATGCCTATATTTTGGCACTAAACTACTACTACTTAGATAATATATATTTATATTTTTCAATTCCAACCATCAGTTTTAGAACTGCCAGCGGAGAGAGGGGTCTGTGGACTCCTTTTCGATCCCCCTCCCCCCGTAGTCCGGTCCATTAGTCTGGAACCTTGTCATACCAGTACTCTTTCTCCTTATACATTGTCTAAGTCTTCTGCATCCTAATTCGTTTCCTATTCACTTGCCTTGGTCATTACTACTCCGATTTCTCATGTCCTTTTGTTCGTTGCTTTGATCTTCATTGTATCTTTTAGGGTTCTTCCGAGTGGGAGGCAAGGCATCACAACCCATCAGTCACCTTCTGATGTCGCCTTTCTATGTTCTAGTCTATGTGCATTGGGAACACCCAAGCTGTGTGGTGGGGCCGCTCCCACCACAATGTTTTTATAGCGGTTTTATGGTGTTACTACCAGTATAACTATTTTTTTTCTTTAATCAGGTAATGGAAACCTTTATCTATCTATGGAGGAGAATCATTCACGAACTCTTGTGGATTTTCTCAAATCCATTCTTAGAATTCTTCAAGACGTTTGCTTATCTTTCTTGCAAACTCTTCCATTACCTTGGCAGTTTTTCTATTTGCAATGATATTTCTAAGATCTATTTAATTTTCTTCTATTTCAAGCTTCCTACAAAGTTCAACTCTTATATATTCTATTCTTGGACATTCTCTAAGTACATGATCGGCAGTGTCTTCTACCTGACAGATTCGGCAGAAGGGAGAGTCAACTAAATTAAATCCATGTAATTTTGCATTATAGTTTCCATGTCCAGTTAGTAACTGTGAGAGATGGTAGTCTGTAACAGTACAGTGCTGACTATATCTTCCATTATGTTTGGAAAGATTCTATAAGAGACACTGCCCTTCTCCGAATTGTCCCACCTTTCTTGCCAGAGGGATAGTGTAACTTTTCTGGCTTCTTTCTTCGTTATCTTCGAAGCAGATCTTCCTTGAGTTGTTTGCTTTAGCTGTCCTCGTTCTTCCACAAGCAAATCCAGTGGGATTGCTCCAGCGATCACCTGTAGTGCTTCAGTTGATGTTGTCTTGTAAGCCTTTGTTATGGCTAGTAATGCAGCTCTTTGTGTCTTTAGCAATAATCTCTGAGTATGTACCAATCTTGCTTTCCTATACCACACACCAGCTCCATAAAGAGCCATTTCTAGGAATACACTCTTGTACAGTGTCATCATGGTCCTGAACCCAAGCCCCCATGATGATGGTGAGACTGCCCTCATCCATCAAATACCTTATGTGTTCCTGGAAGCGATGTTTGCTATCCAAGATCACACGTAGGTACTTCACTTTGCTCTGTAGACGTAGTGGTCTTTCCTTGAAACTGACCACAGGCGATCTCTTTAAGCTTCCTTTAAGTAACATTATGTTGGTCTTCTCCAGTGAAAATTGTAACTTTACACGTCCACCCCAGCTCTCAATCTACATATGCAAAGATCTAACAGTATTCAGGCAGCTGCAGCCGGAGAAGTGTATTAAACAGAATGTTCCATAGGATCGGTCCAAGGACTGATCCTTGGGGACATCCCTCTGAGAGTTTCTTCCTCACCCTCAAATTGTTTACTTCACACTGGCCGTTCCTTTCTTTAAAGTAATTAACAATAATGCTATAAATGTTTCTTGGGCATTCCTTGTCTCTGAGTTGCCAGAGCACCTCTGGCCACCACGTATAGTCGAATGCACCACTGATATCGAGGAAAATTCCTAATACATAGGTCTGTCAGCTTGAGATCACCTTTTCAACCACATACATGAATGCCTTCTCGGTACCTCGTCCATTTCTAAATCCATATTATTTTTCATGGAGCCCTTGTGTAGCTATACATATTTAACTACCAAATAATTACTAAAATTATTAAAATTGTTATTAACTATAGGATTGCCAGTCTCATGCAAATTTTTTCACCCTCGCTGTAATTTCATGCTTGGCCACACTCAACCAGACCTCACGTTTTTAGTCACTGGAATAATTTTTGGCTTTGGAATCCACATGATTCACCAAACATGCCCAGGGACCTAAAATCCTTGCTTGGCTTTGACGTAACCTGCATTTTTTCAATATTCCGAACAAAGTAGAGCTGATTTACTTAGGTAGCGGCCTCACCGCTCCCTCCCTCAACTCCTCTGTGTCGGCAAGGGGGGGGGGGGGCGAGGAGTACAATATTATGTTTACCGGGCTTGCTGGGGAAACTCGGCGGGTTCCTTTTGCAGCTTGTGATATGCACTATGACAGCCACTACAATTGTTATGGTGCAGTGGACGGAAGGGGCTAGACCTTCCTAACACACTGAATTCAACTGACATAACCAAAAGTGGTTAAGGGCCCCTCACAGGGCCTGAACTACCCCCACTCTGAGTTTCGGTAATGATGAGAAATGGCTGAACTGTAGGGCGATCATTTTAACGTGCAGAGACACTACCTTGAGCGGCTAATTACCTGCACATCACACTTATCGTTGAACCTATACCTCACAAAGATGTTGTAAAATGTCTAGGCGTGCACATGGACCGAAAAATCATCTGGAATGAGCATATAGAAGCCAAATGCGTAAGTGCAAATGCCAGGCTTTCCGTCCTCTATTCAATATTTAATAGACGAAGTGCTGTAACGCGAAGTACTGCAGTCTTTACCTATGTTGCGTCCACATGGGTACATTCAGCTAAGTCACATATCAAGAAGCTGCAGATCGTACAAAATAAAAGCCTACGAATTGCTGTAGATGCGCCTAGACATTACCCCATTACAGATTAACATAAACTAAAAAAATGAAAAATGAAATCAGCTCTTCGTTAAAATGGCGTAAAAATTCTACAATGATTGTGCACAAATACCAACCCGAAAATATTTAGTCTTGGCCATTATGACTCAGACAAGATTCAGAAATATAAGCGGCCAAAGAACATATTGGCTCACAGACAGCCTTAAATTGCTAAAACTTTGAATGTAGGCCCTCAGCCATGCACGTACTTTTAATTTACATCTGGAAACCACCCCTTATTAATGCACGTTATTAACTTACCTATTACACTCAAGTACCAAATAATTTCTGAAGCACTATATGATTGCAGAACAAGGCAAAGTATGCACTGCACAGTCTCTGGCTCAGTGATGGGCCTGTGATTTATATTGCATATAAACTGCTATATGCACACATCTGCGCCAAAACGCTTCTCTCATCCGACAGCTGTCTGTATGTATGGACCTTCGTCTAAGCCTATACCAAGGCGTCAGGCGTCGTGCAGCTCTCTGCGGCGGCTGGTGGGGATTGTGTGGAGATGCATCTACACCAACATACACCCTCAAACACACACATTACTACATTAAGCTGCAAGCGAGTTCGCAACAAGGTGATATACATTATTAACCCTAATTACAAGTTTCCCCATCTTATATGTGTAACAAACTAACACTTCTTTTTGTGTTGCAGTGAGATACAGGCATCTATTGGGTGGGTGACTCAATTGTCCCCTACCACCAGGTCCGCATAGTGCGACCCTGGTTACACTCCAACTGTGCACTCATTTCATATCATCATACAACAAAACTCACACAAGTCTTTCTTCGCTGACAACTTACCCTAATTTTTCCAGCCCCAATCCAATCAAAGGAAATTACATTTATCCTCCGCAGCTGTTGCATATATTTTCCCAGACCCTATCCGTTTTTCCTTGTTTACTATACCCTTCCCTCTAGACTCTGATTATTTCGGGGCTTGTCCATGGCTACAATTGCGACCATGGCACCAAATCGCCAAACAGCCCTGCTATAGCCGCGATGCATTCGTCCATTTTAACATAATAAACCTACCTAAGGCGTATAAGGCTTGCCTTGAGACATATCTCATTCTCCAACCATCTTACCTACTAACATGCATGCCGGAGGACTCACAGAAATGTGAAGGAGCTCACGCTGGCAAAGCAGGATTTTAGGGGGCTCGCCAAAAATAAAATAAAATAAATAAACAGGATGGCAGTTCACAACAGCAGGTCACCTTTGCACAAGTCGTCCCAAGGCTCTCTGCTCTGTTTGCTCGTCGATCAGGCCAGGCTCTTCCAACCGACAGGCACCTTCAACTGTCCTTGATTACCTTCCGAGAGCTAATCTGCGCTTGATAGTACGGAGTACAGGTCTCCGTGTCTTATACTGGAGAGAACAAAACATTTTTCTACTTTAACTGCAGTCTGCACTTTCTTCAGTGAACTTAGCTTAGTCATCCCCTGTAAGCGTCACCATACAAAGGAGAGGCAGGGAACCGCGGATTAATATTGATTTTGTAGATCTTAGGCTAGAACTGCGGCCTCTTCCTTGAAAAGGACTCGACATACGTCACAAGACACGAACCATTAGACGATCAGCCATACTGTGGCCAGGCACGTAAATGTACCTGGTGCACACTTACGGTAAAGCCACAACGATTAGCAAGACACACAACAAAGATGTCAGATTCCTCTTGTCGGCTAACCTACTACCTCCACATCATATAAACTAGCCGGAGGAAGTATCAAGCCTTGCAAGGAAGGATCCACCCTTTCCGAATCACATTATAGCTAGGGTTATCGTTGCACCCCCCCCCCCCCCTTGCCTCGGACGTGATCCGTAGAATCTAATTCCTTGGTAAATGCAGTTCACCCACAGGAGGGCTAGTAAGTGGAGTGATAGGTAGGCAACTGCCATCCTTACTGGTAAGTAACCAATGATTAAACGACCTGACCTAGCCTTGAGCTACCTCAAACCCCAGGAAAGAGCTCACACCGACCGCCAACTGTTGAGGCCTCATCTCGCAGTTACCCATAGTCATGACCCATAGTATGGACACCTGGTAAAGCTCCCCGGGGCTGTACACTCAGTCATTGCGATCCTCCGCTTAGGCCTACCCTTTCACCTAGGTGTCGAGTGCATTGACGATGTAGACGCAGCTCCACCAACCAGAACCAGTGGGGCGACAGGTTTTATGGGCCGAAGACCTGCATTCCCTCCATCCTCCCGAACTGTAACTGTACTCGGATGAGTATGACAGTGCAGTGCACTTTTTCCTCTTCTGTTCTTCGGACTATTCACTGTTCTTATTGTCATACTCGCTATTCTACCGGGTCTCTCGGTAAAACTTGCCCTCCTTTCCAATCAGAAATATACGGATTTCTTACATTGAAACCGCTACCCGAATACCCCATCATGTAACGTCGGAAAGCTCTTCTCGGCATTTGTCATATTCTTCAAGCCTGTTACGCCACTTTAGGGCGTATCAGGACTAAAGGAGAGCAAGGAGAAGGACGCACACCATTAAAAAAATCAAGAAAGCATGGACACAAAAATTCCAAAATCAATACAACTATATTGAAGCCCATCTATACATTATCACCAAGACCAACAACTTTGCAATTTGATTTGGGAAAAAATATATAATTATCTGTAAATTTATATTGCTTACTACCAATCGGTGAACTAGGTGAAGGAGAGAACATACCTGCACTGGAACAAACTGAAAAACAACAATATTAATATATTCTGAAAAATCACCCAACCTGACTAAACAACCGGTGAAATTCCATTAAAAAAAGGTTAAATGACTCCCTGAGTCATTCCCATGATTCACTAAAAAGTACAACATGGAATACTAATTTCAAGAATACCATTCGAGAGAAGCAAAACCCCTCATTACAATTAACCACGAGCATAAAGGCACGCCATAAAATATACACTAAACTCCTTGTCATTAAAATTCTTTTGGAAAATCGCAGTCCAACAGACCATTCCTACAGCACGCCAAAAAAAAAAAAAAAAAAAAAAAAGAAGGAAGAATCCACCTCTTACAAACATTCCCATAAAATACTATATTGAAAATTCACACAATCAAAACAGTGAGGAAACACTTCCCTGCAAAAGTCCATATACACAACATCGCTAAAAAAAACACTACTAAAAAGGAAACTCTACCCCCAGCATAACAACAACTACGTTCATTGCAATACCTAACTTGTGTACTCATATTATGCGAAAACGCGTCTAGCATGGTGAAGCCCCGAAGTACGAAGTGGTGTAAACACGATCTATCGTCGGCCAGCCCACGCAACTCGACGAGGAACATTGCACACTTTCTCGGGCTGGGGACGAACATTTATACGCGAAAACACGGCTCGGGAAGGTTAAGGAGGCGGCAAGAATAGCGGAGAGGCGTATGGAAGATGCCAGAGCGTGCGAGGTTGAACTCGTTGCCAGTAGTAGCCACCAGACAGCGCTCGGCCGCGCCAGGAGCGCCGCGTGCCTCTTTTCAGTATAACTCAGCGCTTGGAAGTGTTCAGATGTGCGCCACCCCTGGGGGGGGGGGGGGTTGCAAAGTACCTTTTTTTGCAGCAAAAATATTACCTCTTCTAATAGTAACCCCTCTTCAAGCAAAATAACAGTTTATTAAGCTGGGCTACAAATACAGATGTGGCAAATAACCAAGCAGTCTTGCTAACCAAGTTCATTAACATCATGTAGTTCTGTAAACACACCAACCCCATAAGAGCAGCATTAAATCGTACTCCAGAAAATTGTAGGCATCACACATTTCACCAGCTGACAGGACGAAAAATAAATCGTTCAGGTAGGACAGTCTTTGGCAGGACAGGAATACTCGCCTACAATCGCTTGAGTTATCTGATTGGCACGCGTGTCAGACTTGAAGCAGGGCTTCAAGCCTTTTTACAATTTTTGTGGCCAACTCATTCCATATATTTTGAATAGCTTGATATTTTGATATATTTGTCAATTCTAAGTGAATGTCCTTTCTTTCTGTTATCCCTTGCAGCCATTGTTATACATCTTCTGTTTTCAGACTCTCCATTATGGCATGCTGCATTATATCATCCTGTCCACATATTTCACATAAAGGTGACCTCACCAACTGCAGACTATGAAGTTTGGCCTTGAAGTTTCCGTGGCCTGTTTATATTTGTACACTATAATGTTTGAGAGTAATCCATTCTATCTCTAGCCTGGTTTTCACAGTTGGTAGCAGCTCTTATGTTACTCTCCCTTGCTCGGATATTTTTCATACTTCTTGCCACTTCCAGAGAACTTCATCTATTACTTCTTGTTTTTCCATCTTCGATAGTCTGACAGTTCGTTATCTTTATGCCACAATACCTCTGTATTTGACCAGTTTATCAACTGGTAACACTCCAGCCAATACAGGAAGTGCCTCTCGAACACTGTTCTATATGTCTTAGTAACGGTCAGCAGTGCTGCTATTTGAGCACTACTGAACTTTCTTTTATGTCTCAAAAGGTCAGCATTATCATGCAACATAATGGCCCCATATGTGATAACTGCCTCGAACACTGCCTTATATATTATTTTCAGCATTCTGTAATTTAAGCCCCAGCTTATGTTGCCAATACTTCTTAATGTCTGAAAGACCACCACAGCCTTTCTGGCAACATATTCTATGTGTTTAAGGAAACTCATATTTTCTTCCATAATGACTCCCAGGTATTTCATTTCATGGACTCATTTCACCGGGTCCCAACCAAAGCGCACAGTCGCCGGCATTTGCAGTTTCCTTTCAAGCAGCACAGTCTTTGTTTTTTGATGTGGAGAAATCCAACTTCTCATGTTTAGACCATGCCCATATTTTCTCCATTACAGCTTCTGCCTTCTCTTCATGTTGCCACCTTGAATTTACAGATATAAGTATATGGCCGTCATTTGCGTAGTGGAAGGTCACACATACCAGCGGAAGACCCAGCTCCAGAAATCCATCAAAAATAATGTTCCATAAAATCGGTACAAGTACCGATCCCTGGGGAATCCCTTAGTAAGCCTTTTCTTCACTTGTGCATTCTAGGCAGACTATGTGCTCTCTCTGTCGGCGAAGAAATCCAAAATTACTCTATAGATGTTCGCTGGACATCTCTTCCTCTTCAGGTGCTACATTATCTCCGGTCACCAGGCATTGTCAAAGGCTCCATCTATATCCAGAAACACCCCAATTATGTACTTTACCTGACTATTATTCACATAGTTTATTACATCATGCAGAGCAAAGTCTGTACTCATTCCTTTGCTGAAACTATATTGTTTCTCGCTGACGGTTCCTTCTGCTTCCAAAGCCATTACTGGCCTCCTGTTCATTAGCTTTTCAAAGACTTTGCCAAGTACTGGAATCAATGCTAGAGTTTGATAAAAGTTTGGATCTTCAGGATCCTTCTTGCCTTCAGTACGCAAGATTCCCAGACTTCCCTTCTTACATGGGATCGGAAACAAACCAGAGCTGATACAGTCATTGTAAATATTCAAGAGTTCCTGTTTAGTTAATGAAAAATCTCTTTTAATTGTTTCTGCCCCCAGCCCATCATAACCCGAGGTTTTTCCATTTTTAACTGATACGTAACTAACTGAAGTCAACTCTCCCATATCAAAAGCTGGTGCATCAACTTCCTCAGGAACTTCGTCCATTCGCTCTCTCTTCCCGACAGGCCCCTCTCCTTTATTTTCCTGGGAGTCATCAGGCAGGAGTGCGTGAAGCAGAGTTTCCATAGACCATTCACCCTATAATAGGAGGACATATTGCCTCCTTCGTCTTTCCAGCATCAATCTTGTAGACCACACTGAAGAGATCTTCATTACCCACTTGTGTAACATATTCTGTCCATGATTGCACCTTTTTCTACTTAACCCTGTTGAAGTATGCGTGTTTATTTCGCATGTACTTTTGAGCAAATAATTATCTCTCCTCGCCCCTAAATCTGTGAAGTCGTCTCCTGTCTCTTCTCACTTGCTTTCTTCCATTCTCCAACTCCAAATCCCACCATGATATGTTTGGAAGCCCTTGACTTGTCTTCTGGATATTTTCCTCACAGGTCTCAGTGGTGATTCGAGTTACTGCAACTACTGTTTCTTCTACACCTACTTCGTCCAGCTGCAGTTCAGAGCATCTTCTCAGCTTATCCAACAGGGCCTTGCATATTGTAGCCAATCTGCTGTCCGGTGTACCTATTGTACTTCTCTTCAAATTTCAGACACAAAGTCAGCCTTTCTTCCTTCACGACCAATTTCATTGACTATAAGTCTGTGATCACTCGCACTTTTCTTCAGCACTCTCCAGTCTATGATATGTTCTTTGGCCTTCCCATTTTCCACAGTGATGTCAATATATACTTCAGTACTATGTGCCTGTGAAACAAAAGTTGCCCATTTACCTCCCACATTTGCAATGTCTAAATTATTTGTTAAAATGAATTGGCTGATTATCTCGCCTGATTCCTCTACTCCCAGCGAGTTGCACCGACAGAGCCCTTTGGTATGCCGGCAGTCTCTAGAGTTCACTCTGTGCTCGTGTGCATCACTATTCTTAAGACAGTTTATGTATGTCTCCTAAAATTGCCATCTGACTTTTTCGGTCATTTTTCAAACTCATGGCCCTTATTTGTGCACTTTGAGCATGTAGACTGACTCATTGCATTTTTTTTGGCTATGTGTCCCCATTGTTGGCACTTATAGCAACGGGACAGAGATATATAGTCCCTGACCCGGCAACTTTCATAACCAACATTCAGCCTCTTCTTTGCCATAATAGTGTTCCTTGTGTCAGGATCACATTCCAGTACAATTTTGACTGGCAGTGTTCCCCGCGACCAGTTCGATGACATCACCACATTTCTCACAAACTTATCCACAGACATCCCATCTCTAGATTGGAAATTCTGTCTGTAGATTGTTTCTACCAGACCAGATGTGTCCTCTGACAGGGGAAAATCATTAACCACTATTTAGGGCCTATTTTCCTTGGCACCTCTAGCTTCAATCCCAACTTTAATAATAACTGTCTGATTTTTACTGCTAGCCTCAATGAGGGCTCCTCCAATTCTAATTCTTTACATATTTCGGATTTGTATTCCTTCAACCTTAAGATCGAGATTCTTTTTGATATTGTCCTTGGTTTGTACACTGGTAGTCCCTTATTTATCAGGATATACCAGCACAATTTTTCTAAAGGGCTGTGGTCTGATTTCTTTCGCCCTTTACCACATGAACATAGCTATTAATGCCTGGAATTTGACTTGCCACATCTTGACCCACTTCTTCTCTTTTCACCATGGACCTCCATATGTTGTACTTTGTCTATTAATTTGACATTTTCAACCAGTACTTTATCTAATATGCTCTGTAATTGATTGGCCTTTGGTACCAACCAATTTTCCCGAGTACTGTTTATTTTCAAATTTTTGCTCAGAAACCATTCCATCATAGTAGAAACCAGTTCCTTGTCTTCATTATGTGTCTGATTGACACTAGTTTCAATGTTTTGGACAAACTTGCCTGTGTCCAATAAGCCACCTCCGTTTTCACTGCCAGGCTGATTAAACTGCAGTAGCCTTCTTGACCCGAACCCTTCAGCGTCTTTACTCAACCCAGGACTTTCCTCGACCTTTTTCTTTTCCAGCGGGACGACAGCCTAGCACGTCTGCTTGCCGAGCCGTCCAGCAGACGCCGTCGCTACCCCCCAGCCGGGCCAGGCAGCCCGCCACTGGACCAACGTCGACGACTGTGGGAGGTAAGCGAGCGGCTCCAACAACACCCCGTAATCGCAGACCAACTCGAGTACAGATCGGCTTCGTGCCGAGCAGGCGGCCTACCCGCCCGATGCTCTATAAAGGCATCATAATAGCTAAGCGCCAGATCTTACAGACTCCTCAGCATTAGAGACTGTATAACGCAAACTAAAAACAACTTATACTGAGACGCTGACGTGTCCCTGCCGATAGACCCGTCACGCGTCTAGTTTATAGTAAGAACACTTTTGGGGTTAAGGAAAAAGTTGAACGAACGTCCCCCCCCCCCCCCCCCCCTCGCCACCTCGTGGAGTGGAGAGATTTGGGCGGCTCTTAACATGGATGTCTTCAGAGCCGACGCGGGTGATTGAGGTGAGTATGGAGCAGCGCCGGAATGAAGGGGCGGGGAAACGGGAGATCCCCGAGAAAACCCGCCGACCAACGATATCGTCCAGCACGATTCCCACATGCGAAAATCCAGAGTGACCCGGTCGGGGATTGAACGCGGATCGCTTTGGTGGGAGGCGAGCAGACTAACCGCTCAGCCGCCGTGACGGAGGAGGAGGGGAGGTGGAGTCGAAGGACTCGTAGAGAATGTCGTGCCTTTGGTGTTGCAAAATGCACCCGTTCCCAAAATTTTATTTTTAAATCAATTACGGCTGTATTTGCTAACACATCCATGTATCCCTATTCGCATATTTTGACACAATATACTATTGTACCAGTATAAATATTACTAGTTAATATTATTTCTTAGTAACTATGTGAAGGTTAACTATGAATTTTAATTTACATTGCTTTCTTGTGGCGTCCTCTGGGTTCTCCTTGGTTTCACACGTGGTTAAGTCCGGGGCGAGGGGGGGGGGACGAACACCCCCTGGACTCCCTCCTTTTCCGACGTTATTGGAAAAATCATTATACAATGCATGCAGTAGAAAGAAACACTGCAAACTACGAGAAATACCAATGGTAGGAAAATTTATTTATCGTCTCTATAAGCAATAATAAAATTGTGAAAAATTTTTATACAGGCTCTGCACCCCTAAGCAATAATTTAGTATGTGTAGGGAATTACAGCAAAGTTATGTCTGACGCGTTAGAACTGCAACTTTAAGTAATGTGCAAGGACATTTTTAACACGAACGTGTTCAAACAAAATCTGAATTTTATAAAATATTGTACGACATATTGTTGTTCAAAATAGCTTGCAAAAGCAAAGGAGTGATAATATCCGCACAGGCAGGCTCATGTCCGTAACGTACAAATCACTGAACTGCCGTGCTGATCATGGTTCTGTGTAATTTTGGAACTTCAAAGCGATTATCCCGTAATTTTATTAGTGAAATGCTATCAGTAAAGTTGATTAAAGTTTCCTTGATAATATCCGTAGATTTTCAAGCAGAAAATTTTCCCAGAGCAAAGTAATTATACCAGCTTGTGGTATACTCTCTTTGCAATTAAGTTAATTTCGGAGAGAAGAGTAGCTTTCAGTCCATTATTTATTGAAAGAAGAGAAGTGGTTTGGTCCTTTTTTGTACCCTATAACGTGTACGGAAAATATTCTCACCTGTTTTTTACTAAAATTTAAGATTTTTTTTTTTTTTTACATTTTACATCGGGATGAAACGACTATGAAAAAGAAATATCTTGCAGTAGCTGTAATGAAAGAAGATATATGTTCGCCTTTATCACACAATACAGTTACAAAGTTTGAAATTATATTAACCAATGTATATTCATTAGTTATTAGGTGAAATAGTCTCCAGTTTACGTAGTGATAATTTCAATATTGAAGCAGACCTTACACCAACATACTAAAATGTAGAAGACTGGTATGAAACGAATTTGAAAATCGCCTGGTTTTTTAAAGATACAAACCGTGTAGCAAATTAACATCAGTCTAATAATTCTAGGAATAATTCTTATCCTTGTTCACTAACTCTACCGTTACATTACAGCAGGCTGATTGGCGGTGTGGAAAAAAAAGGGGGGGGGGGGCAGATTACACACTGAATTAAATAGAAAAATCTTAAAATAGCATAAGTGAGACGATTACATACCAGTGGTTGAGGATCACGAACCCTCTCATTGGCGTGCGCATATTTTTCTCTGCCTTTATGCCCACGGGAAGGTTTGTAAATTGTCAGAAAACCAAACATTACCACCGATTAATTAATTAAGAGCGTGTGAAACATTAATGAACGCTATAAATGTCAATTGTGTCCCACAAGTCTATGGAAGTCCCTGGAGAAAGAAAACACGAAAGGGGTAATGCTAGTTAAATCTTTTCACTGAATTTGTGAGCAAATATATTACCAGACCGATGCATTTCTGTGGAGATATTTCTGACGCCCTAAAAATTTATATAGGCTGTTCACGGTAAAATAAGCACTTTTGAAAGTCCTGCTTAACATCTACTTGTATACACGCTGTGTCTTCCTCCGCCATATGTAAATTTAACGTTGCGATGGACGTCATTACTTCGTTCATGCATCGGTTACGGGAAACCGGTAAAAATATTACAAAAATAAATACTTTACAAATCTGGTCATATTTACACATCGATGTATTATTAAAAACAGAAAACGAAAGAATTAATTTAAGTTATCGCAAATTGTTGCCTAACACTTTTTTTTTTTTCGACGTTAAGATATGGAATTATTTTCCATCCATCGTTACCAACGTTACTGGACACATGTCACTCACTGTGCCCGTTAAAATATATATATGCAGGTGGGGACAGTAACTTTTTTCTAAAGTTAATTTCAAACGTGTTCACTTTATCGTGAACAGCTTTTATGCTGTTACAGCGCAAGATAGCGTGCAAAATTACTGCACCAACGTGCGAAAATATTTTCTCGCGAAGTTGGCTGAAATCATTATCTAGAATTACCATTTCTAAGGATTTAAATGCCTGCTGGCAAAAACATGTAAATTAAAATTTATCTATCTGGAACTAATTCTTGTCCCAAGCCCTTTTAAATAGTTGATTTTCCTGTATTTAGGAATGCCCAAATATGAATGCTGAAGATTGATCGGGAGGATGTTGATCACCTGCGATATTCGAACTCTCGATACATTATGTTTCAAGGCCGATTATTAATATAGGCTATTCACGGCAAAGTGAGCACTTGTGGACGCACTTTCATTTGGAATAATAGTCAATAAATATATTTTATTTAGCTTTAGAAATTAACTTCCGAGTGCGGTGGAATATACATAGTATCTTTATTACTTACATGACAATACTTATTTAAAAAGGTTGTTAGAGGATTACATATGAGTGAAAGGAAAAAGTAACTAGGGTCTCAAAAATGCACACTTTACCGATAAGGCGATATTACACGATACCAGATTCCGTAAAAGCTTGTGCAAGGTCCGCCATAGCGGCCGGTATACGGGCTAGTGTGGCACCCGCCATGGAATTTCCCGCATTGTAAGGCCAAATTTCGTACCAGATTTGGTAAGTGGACACGTCATATTTTTCGTGGCTGGTCCCATACCATGTTTCCTACCTGGCCAATCACATCGTAGTTTCAGAGCGTAGGGCGCTCTCCGTGGCCACTACTTGAAACGAGAAACCGAAAATGACGCCTCCATCTTGATTACAGATCCGCGAGGTTGAAACCCTTTCAAATAGATTTAAAATACGGCAACAACGAATAATATTGGTGGTGATAACTTTTAATTGCTGTTAAAAACCGTTCCAAATATTTCAAAGATTACCTACTGTATGAAAAAATTAATTCTAAGATTTAAAATATCTACAGTATATAAACTCTTCATCTAGTGTGTTAGTTGGAATAGGCTGTTCACGGTAAAATGAGCATTTTTGAAAGCGCTGCTTAAGATCTACTTGTATGCGCGTTGTGTATTCTTTCGCCTTATGTAAAATTAACGTTGCCATGGACATCACTTTATTCATACGTCGGTCAGAGTGAAACTGTGAAATTGCTACAAAAAGAAAATTTCACATATCTGCTCTTTTTTACACTGCGATACATTAGAAAAAAAATATAGAAGGCAAAAAAATAATTTAAGTCATTATAAATATTTACCTAACACTTTTTATTCGTACTTAAGGTATGGGACTACCCTCTCTCCCTCGTTTCAACTTTACTGGGCACATGTCACTCAGTGCGCCCGTTAAAATATACGCAGGCAGGGGCATTGACTTATTTCTGAGGTTGATTTCAAAAGTACTAATTTTATCGTGATTGGACTTGCCTTGCCCTCATAGCTCAGGGGTAGAGTGGCCAACCTGTAATCGGAGGGTTACGGGTTCGAGCCCCGGCGCCTCCGACACGTCAGATTATAGTTCGCTTATCGTACTGAGAATCTGTCAGCAGGGCGACATTACTATAACCTCGTCAACATCAAAATGTCACGGCAATGTCAAATGAAGGGGAAAAAAAAAAGTACATTGGTAAATTCGCGGTGCCCCCTTATAACGTGTCACTTTAGAGCGTGAATTCGAAACACCACCGAACCCAATTTTTTTATCATTTAATTTTACATGCGGATAGTATCCTGGTACGTAAAGAAAAAAAAACACTTTTTTTGCAAACGGTCAGTAATTTTCGTCAAAATTAAAAATAACACTCGTACTCTAGTGACTTCACGTAATTTTTAATGGATGAACCTATACTAGTAAGCGATCAATTTATGTAAAAGGCGAACAGTAATGTAGCAATGTTAAGATGTGCCAACTAGGTTTTTTCATAGGCTTACGCAAGTTACTAACTGGTAGCAGTTCTACGAATGGGGTTCATATTTTTACAAACCACACACTGTCCATCCACCGAGGGTGCCAAATGCTAGTACGCGAACTGCTGCCGTGTAATATTAATCTTCCATGGCGGCTCATATAGCGGCTGGTATACCGGCTCGTGCACCAGGGCTTGTAGAAGCTTGTACAAGAACCAAGTACGGCTGCAGGTATCGTGTAATATCAGCTTTAGCAGTCTATATTAACATTGCGCCAGTAAGACCCCCCCCCCCCCCATTTTTTCCCCTTCCTCTTCAATCTTTTACTCAAATGGCCGCACAGGCCATTTATCAAGAAGGTGCGTTCAGTTAATAATCATCCTACTCAGGTTAAGAACAAAACATGATTTCTTATGGGAGAATTTGGCATAAGGAAAATATCCACCGCTAGGAGCGCAGTGTTCTAAAATGTGATATTTAATTACAATTTTAAGCCACGTGAACAATAAAAGAGAAGGGTTTTACTTAGTTACGGAGTTATATTTATACTTGATTCTTAATTATTGCAATTAGCCGGTTTTTTAAACTTTGAAAATAGAGAAAATCTGGTGCCTTGTCGTCAATAGCGCTCAGCTAGTGGCGAAAATGTTTCATTTGCCAATCTTTTAACTTTGATCTTCCTAACCTTTATAAGAAGTAACGTTAGATCAGTCAAGCCACGTGGGTTACTGAAGTTAGCTGTAAGGTTGAAGAAACTCTGGGTAGTATGACATGGCAGACTGTTCTGGTCAATAAGTAGCCCATAGTTCGTGTGCAGTGAAGTTACTTTTAATCTTGTTTTGTGAACGCTACTCATACGCCAGTATACTTGACGTTATATGACGTCACCTGAATTCAACAGTTTATCAAAGATTTTGCCGTACGTCGGTATTTTTAAAGGCATACTTTAAAAAGTAATATTCCGTAGCCAACAGTTTTCCCGAAGTTCACTGCAACTTAATTTATATATCACGTAAGGAACATTAGAAGTGAAAATTTTTGAAAATAAACACAATGGATTATTTTATTTTACGCAAAAATAAAACATTTGTTTGGGATATTATTAATTTGACATTATATCGGCTGAAAGCCGGCCAAAAGTGTAAGTTGTGGAGTACAGAGTGTGTCTGCTGTTCGGTGTGGACTAATATATAGTGATAGTGAGTATACTCAGACCAACAGAGATTATTTTCGAGCAGCGGTAGATATAGGCGACTCACTTCTAGTGTGTATAATAAACATGGCAAATGTCTTATAATTGAAGTAAATATCGTATTAATATCAACAATTATTTAATTACTAAAAAGTTTCAAAAAGTGGGATTAAAGAAGTGCGGGTTAAATCTGAGCACTTATTCGGAGGTTATATGTTTTTCCTTGTATATTACGCCTGAAATTTTCCCCCAAATAGCCGCTGACATTTGTATTACAAAGTAGGAGCTGGCGCTATACGTTTTCTGCTGATTTAAGATGATTTCAAACCCTTTCAGAAATAACTGGAACGTGCAGAGCAAGAGAACGGAATATTTAAAGCTGATTTCTGTAGGACGTAAGACGACATCACGGTATCATTAAAAAAAAAAGTAAAGCATTCCCCAAGTACAGATAACTCAGTTCAAGACTTTCCAAGAATTACCCTGACCTAGCACAATTGAACTTTATGTCTATATTTTTTATTTTCAACTTTTGCCAAATATCTAAGAACTTTCATAGTTTACATGAAGTCATGACATACACATGTTTGCGAATAATATTGTCTTCACACAATGTAAGAAAATCACCCAAAAATTTCGGCTGCGCAATTAAGAAGACGCACTTTCCTTATTGGTTGTCGTTACGATACAATTTAATCTGGTAAATTTTCTGTTTGTAGCATTCACACTTGTGAATGTTACTTGATTTACTTTAAAGGAAGGGATTTCGGCAAGTTATGAGACCCCCCCCCCCCCAGGATGCTAGGTAATAATAAATAACGCCCGAGCACTAGGATTAAAATATTAGGTAGAATAAAGTGGCTTCTGCAGGCCGGACGAGGAGTTTGAGACCTAGATTCTCTGGAACCTGGGGCAGAGCACATCTGAACCGATCTTCAGCTGCGGGACGCACTATCCGACTGAACCGCGCTGGTGACCTGTGAACATGTTTACTTCGAACTGCAGGGAGGCGTAGAGTGCTTCGCTGACAGAAACGAATGCGTCGTGCCACCCGATAGGCTATCCACGGTAAAGTGAGCGCTTTTGAAAACCCTCTCATTTGGAATAACAGTCAATAAATATATTTATTTTAGCTTTAGGGAAATTTTCCGAGTGCGGTGGAATATACACACTGTGTTTATTACTTACGTGTCAATATTCATGCGTAAAGGTGGTTAAATGATAAGAAATGGCTGAAATAAAAAAAAATAACTAGGGCCTCAAAAGTGCTCACATAACCGTGAACATCTTATACGAACAATAATTTGGCTGAGGGAGGGGAAAAGTGGGCGAGCGATATATAGTCAATTTACGGTTTCTTAGGACTTTTATGAAGCCCTGCTTAAGTTCTACTTACAGGATATTCCTCCGCCTCGTGCAAACAAAGCTTAACCGTGTCTAGAAAACTACACCAAAGGTACAGCGCACCGCATTCATGCGCACTCAGTGCAATAATATTTTGGATAAGAACTATTTCTCACTAGGAATTACCAACACATCTATTTTATCCCTGTTTTTATACATTATAAGTATAAATTATATATACTTTACAGACAAAATATAAGTAAAAGTTCGATTAAATTAAAATAGGTTTTTATGCTAACACAAGTAAAAAACACTTGTGATAGATGACATTTTTAGGGAACAACCAAGCATGGGACTTGAGCCCGCACACTTAGATGACGGAGCGCTGTCCTATCGCACTTTGGTGAGGGGAGTTAGGGAATAGCAAGGGTGGCAGAAGGCGTCGCTGAATGTCGGCCAGTCGCGAGGTATAAAAGGCCACTGGTGCATGACGACGCTCCCCCCCCCCCCCAAATCGTTGACCCACTCTGTCGGCACCACTACTCGAGGGCAACATCGACGCCGGAGGTCGGCGCGAGCAACTCGCGAGGGCAACACCGCAGGGCCAGCCGAGACACTGATGTCTTGGAGAGACGTGACCAGATCGGCCAATCACACCACGACACCACGACAGCACGACATTACGAGGCAGAGGATTCGGTTCTGGGTGCAGGATAGATCCGGAAACAATATTACCCCCAGCGAACCCTAGAGGTCCTCTATTAACAGCCTAATTTGCTAACGTAATTGTAGCTTGAAAGAGTCGAGTTTTATTTCTATTGTTTTTTGAGATATTTCAATCTAGTACTCCTTCAGTATTGCGTGTCAATGTATTTGAGAACTCTATTGTATGAGAAGGAGTAATAAAATAGTTTGTAGTTTTTGTAATTATCTTGTGTTATTGAACCATGTAGAGTAACCCCTCAGACCAGAGCACAGAAACGTTAAGAGAATTAGTCTCAGATATTTTGTTGAGTATAAACTTGTGTTTAGCAGTAATAACGTCACAATAGGTAGTCCCAGTAAGAACGTTACGTCATACACGGGGTGATTTTTCAAAGGTTTGATTCAAATCTGTGAAGAAATCGCTAATAGACTATAGTTATTTTGTGCACATGTCTGAAATTCTATCCCTCGTACTGGTTTTAGACGGGATTTCTCGACGAGCGAGAAACAGTTACTTTACTAAAACAAACAATGATGTACCATCAAGTTGCTTGTCAGCAAGAGTAGTAGGGCGGGGGGAACCTACCCCACTTTTGATTAATTGGGATTTATTGACGGATTATCGATTTGATCGAAAGGGTTAATCCTTAATACGATCGAATTTTTTTACTCAAAAGGGTTAATAAATTGAAAGGGTTAAATTAATCGAAAGAGTTAAATGGATTGAAAGGGTTAATTTTTAATCGGGTAAACTTTATTTATATTTTTCATGTTTTTCTTTAATAATTTCTTTTTGGGAGGGGGTAGCAGGAGCTCTGTATGATGTTGACGGTGTGGTGGCCTGAAGGCGACTGACCAGAGTAGTGATGGGTAGTTCAAGAACTACCAGTTAATTTCCAACTGGTCTTGAAAAAGAACTAGGTGCATAGTTCACCGCGACATAAAATAATTAGTCTCTTGTGATATCGGTCAGTCATTCTCTCAGTACCAGAAACTACACCAGGTGCGCTACAATCCGTCACTGCGCATGCTAAAATATTCCGTCGTTCGTCGCTCCCTGCAGCTTTCCCCCCTCCGGCTATCCCTCCTACCATGACTGGCCAAATCGCCATGCATACTCCTTTTCCATCTGCCTCTTTCTATCGGTATCTTGGTTTTTGCTCGTTCAGCACTGCCACGAACTTGTAGGGATCGCAGACCTACCTAGTTCAATAGTGACATATGAGTCGCACATCGGTCGGGAACTGGACACACAGCGCGAGACAATTGGCAGCGATCTTTCGTTCTATCTCATTCCGACCCCAATTGCATAGTCAGTTGCACGCCAGTCTGCAGTGCGAAGGGTTCCGGGTTCGAAACCCAGCCAGGGCATAGATGTTTGTGTCGTCCACTCATCTCGTTTCATCCTCATCGGCACTAAAGACCTAGCTGTTACGGTGTCGCAAAACCCTCTCACTCACTCGCAATATAAATATGATGTTGCCAGACATACAGAAATTTCAAAACTTAGGTTATAGCTTTCTGACATTATTTGCATCATATTATAATAAGTTATTTTTTTAATTGCAGTTCTGTTAAAATGTTTCTAATACTGGTACGAATAAATCCAGTTTGTCGGAACCATTTCTGTTGAGTTTGTTCACACGTGACTTGGAAAAATCAACTTTACATCTGGTTGTCTCTCGAAACACAACCTATTATAATATTGTTGTGGTAGTTACTATCAGTGTCAAAAGTAATTTGGTGTTAAATTATACAACATAGGCGTGGTAAACACAGTATAAAGGTATTTTCACTATTAATTTATCTTACTTCTATATAAAAAAGAATTAATTTCTTCTACATACAATAATGCACTAATTCTTTAGCAATTAACTTACAAACATCACATATGTAAGTTATGAAGAGAGTTACAAAGGCTATTTCTTTTGTAAAATACTTTAACATTGAGAGTAGTAGTGATTAAATTTAACATTCGGCAAACAAAACTTTCACATACGAGAACATTATTTCATGTTGCTATGCAGAAACAAAAGTTCGGATGTTTTTGATGATGACAGGCGATTTCTTATTTCTGTAAGCGTTTGTCCAGCTTTGGAAAAAAAAAATTTCACATGGCACAGATGTTGGAATAATACACAACCGCCGCTGCACAAGTTTGTACGGGCGCAGATATAAGCATTTCCTGTCACACCACCAGTCCAAGGGATTTTCGTGCCTTTTTTATAATGGTTCCTGCATGTAATTGTCTGTTTCAACAATTGTTGCTGCTGTTGGGTCACACGGGGTTAGTTTCTGGACGGTCATATCAAAACTTTTCCAGAGTGATGATTGTGAATGCGAAGCTGTTGCAACAACTTCATACGGCAATTCTGTGTTAGTTTTGGTAGCTGGTCCGCGTATTGCACACACTTTCTTTCGTAACTGTGTGCATGCTGCTTCATATTTGGCATTGTCAGTGAAGCCGAATTTTTTTAACCTCAGGTCATATAGTGCATATAGTTCATTGCTCTCACAATCTTTGAGGCGTTTTTTCAGCTGCTCTGTTAACTTACTGCGCATGTTCTTTACTTCCGCTGGTACTGGCTGCCTGCTAACAGAACACTCCGTCACATGATCACACATTGACTTATAGAAAAGAATAATTTTCGAGACTGACACAGATTTTTCTGCACTAATTTCTGTCGTCACTTCACTGAAAATATGAAAAACTTTGGCCGCTCTTTGCAAGATGTCCCATTCTGTAATTGTCAGAACATTCAGTTCTGGGTTGACAATAGCCAGTGTGGAGATTACTGCTTCCTTGATTTTTAAGATTCGTGACATTATGTCATACGTTGAATTCCAAGGAGTTGGCACGTCCTCTATAAGCTTCAGAGAGGGCAGTCCCATTTGTTCTTGGGTTGACTTTAGTTTTGCCAAAGCACTCGAACTCCGCTGGAAAAACTCAACAGTGGTCTTAATTTTTTCAATTGCGCTAATTGTCTGCAAATACGATTGCACAATGAGGTTTATTGTATGTGCAAAACACGGTAGGTGTCGCCAACTGCTTAGCTTGACTGCAGAGACTATGTTTGGCGCATTGTCAGTTACAACCATCACTATTTTATTGTCAATGCCCCATTCTTCTGCGATGCTTCTCAGCTGTGCGTTTAGATTTTCTACAGTATGTCTCTCATTAAATGAGATGCAACCCAACAAAAGCGTACTCAATTTTGATTCGCTGTCAACAAAGTGGACTGTTACAGCTACAAAACTCTCATTATTGATGGAAGTCCAGCTGTCTGTAGTCATGCAGACAGCAGATGCCTCGTTCATCTTTAATTTCACTTTTTCTCGCACTGGCAAACACATTCTGGGTATCAAACTTGCTGATAATGTTTTGCGAGTAGGCAAGTGGCCAGGCGAGAGCATGCACACAAAGTTTTTGAACTCTTCATCTTCCACAAAGCTAAACGGATGGTATCCGTCGACAACCATTCTAACCAGCTGCTCATCTATCTGTATTGACCGTTTGACCGGAAGAGGTTTGTTTATGGTAACAAAATTAGTGATATCAGTCTGGTTTTTTTTTTTTTTTTTTTTTATCTGAACTGGCTTTTCCTAGCAGGTAACTGCATTAGCCGACTGTGAGCTAGATGCCACGGACAGTTTTATCTTCGCATGGCATTACATTGTCGACACAGTCTTGTACACTGACATCACCACGTTGTTGGTCATCAGGACGCGCACTTACAACTTCAGCCCTCGAAAAGTTTACTGTAGGAAGTCGGTTTTTCATGAGCCTGCGTAAATTACCAATACTACCCGACACAAAACTAATTTCTCGCGAACAGTAGCAAAATCTTGCTTTTTGCTCACCAGGAACTTCCCTAAAATTGGTTCCAGATATCACTGGTCCTTCGAGGAGACATTTTTCAAAAAGAAAATCTAAACGTTATAGCGGACTTGACTTATGATCTCACCGAACTCTGTTTATAGAGACCACGACAATGACAACATTCATACCAGCTCTCGTTTGTGCCGCATGTGTCGTACCAACAGTGAGTTAACGATGGTAGGCACTAGTAGGAACGGGCCCACGGGTGGAGGGAGTGAGCTATAGTGGACCCCCCCCCCCCCCGCCCGCACGCCATTCCGCGTGTTTAAGGTAGTTGTAAAAAAAATTAATTAACTGCACAAAATTACGCAACTTTTGTTATGAACGGTAAATAATCTTGAGAATAATTGAGAAATTAACCATGTATTTTAATTCTTAATTTTCTGTATTACTATAATTATTAACTATATGCTGTCCATGGTAAAGTGAGCACTTTTTAAAGTCCTGCTTAACTTTTCCTTTCACCCCATTTCTGTTTTTTCCGCCATTTTTAAATACATACATTGCCATGTGACTAATAAACACAAAATATACATTTCACCACACACAAAAGGTAACGTCTGATGCTGTAATAAAATTATTTATTAGTGGTTAACGATAGTTGGGGGGGCCTTAAAAAGTGCTCATTTTACCGTGAATGGCCTATATAAAAAATTTATATTCCCACCACAGTTCTCGAATTTTTCAAGAGTTGTTGGTCATTTTTAAAAACTAGTACAATCAAAATGAATTGGAGGGCCAGAATAGGCATTTGAGTTAATAATTTTATAAATCCTAACTGCATTAGCGACATAATGTCTATAACATAGTAAACAGTTTTTTTTTTTATATTCCTGCTGCCCATGCTATGAGGGTGCTCGTTAAGAGGATACTGTACCAACCCATTTTCTGCGAAAAATTCCTTTACATGTTTATGTTTTTCTAGATAAATAAACATTAGGAATACACCTTTTTAGCCAAAGTGGCGTGGACCAAATAAATACTAATGTATATGTTTACTTTTAGCGTATTACGTACATATAAAGATAAAAATATCGTGAAATCTGTTAAAAGAGCACATGTTTACTACTGGCCTGTGCGGTTTCCGTAACAAGTGGGTAAAAAGGAAACAAATACGTTAGTAGATATACCTACTAGCTTTCATCACATGTAATAAAATACTACTGTTACAGTTAAAATTCGCAAAGCACAGTGTAACTACGGAGACACTGCATGCATTGTGCGTACGAATGACGAGGCGCTAGGCGCGCGAGAATGAGAAAGATCCGAATCGCCCCCTTCATATTTTCACTAGAACGCGAATGTACTACATCCTCAAAGTGAACTCTCCCTCCTCATCCCTCCCAGGTTTGCAAGCCATTGCTATCAATATTTTCTCTTATTTCTTTGTCCTCCCCTCCTGACACTCGAATAAAACGTGGTTGGCTCGGGCGACAAACAGTTGCGGTTAATACATTTATTTTTAACAAAACTAGTTTGCGAGAGCACTTCCCTGCTCAGTCTGCCCACAATCACAGCCCCGTTCAGATGTAATAATATCGTTTTCCAGCCGTAAACTACTAAACCAAGTTAATATTTCAATAAAACCGGCTGTTTAAAACACTATTCAAATGAAATAACGACCCTTAAAGCACGTAGACAAGCTTAAAAACGCCTTTTCTGCTCCGAAAATTAGACTTATAGCAAGGCTTCTCCTGATTGGCCGGATTCTTCCCGAGGGCGGGGCCTCGATTCCCCCACCCAGAGATGGCAGCACTGTCTCCTCTCAGACGTGAAAAACCCGTAACTTGCAAATACCGCCTCCTATTTTAAGTTTTATTGTAATAAATCTTAAATACAGAGGCCATTAGCAGAAACTTATTAATATTATTTGTATTAAATTAAACACTTGCGACCACCGTACGTTTCCAGCCTGTCTTAGGACTCGGGTACTTACAGCGCCTCAGGGAATTGAGACTGATTGATTAAAATATAATTAATTAAACAGAACAAGTAATTTTAGAAAAATTAATATTTTTTCACATTTCATTACACAATCACCTCACCTCACTCCACTGCAGGCAACGCCTTTACCCAGACTCTTCGCGATTAAATTCACGGGATATTCAGGCTTAGCTTCAGCTTTTACAAGGAAAGACTGGCCGGGAGTCTAACAAATACTCGTCCAGTCTATAACTTAACCTGCATTTTTCAAAATTAACGTAATTCAAGGGACAACAATAGGTAACAGCCTCACTGTTACCTCCTCCCACGTACATGTGCAGGCAGGAGTGTGTGGGGGGGGGGGGGGAGAGGACTGCATTGGGAACCGGGGTTTGCTGGGAGTACTCGGCTTCCCTATAAGAACTACAGCACTGGCCTAAAATATTTTGATGGGTGTGGGAGGAGGAGAGGGTTAGCCTGGGTGGTAAAGGGCCCTCACAAGGGCCCGGGCTACCCCCGATCTGAGCTTCGGCAGTGATTAGAAATGGCGGACCTTCCCTCCACGCGCAGAGGCTAGGGACGCACCAGCAGAACTTTCACTCCGCCACCCGCCTGGACACCGCAAACTTCGCTCCAAGACACGGGTTCCCGGTCTGCAGCTCGCCTACGTTTCACGTAATGATTTTCCTTGACCTGCCTCTTCTCGCCTGCCTTTCAAAAACGTTTTACGTTTGGAGCAAGCTGTCTGCGTTTACAATACTTCATCGATTTTTCAGCCCAGTATTAAAATTACTCTTTTTGAAATAATGTGAATTACTCGACACCGTCAAAGTAGTGTACACTGTAAAAATCGTTTACACCGTTAAAATTAATAACGATTTTCGTATAAAAAGTTTTTAGCGCGGGGACTAGTAATTTGCTCTCTTAAACCAACCAATTACCAAGAACTGAATCGTTACAAACAAAGAAATATAACCTATCACAAACAATTATGAAACACAGAAAAGTATTCCGATAAACTAACAATGAATTACGTCACAATTAAATAAAAAAATATGAAATGTCATAGAAATTTAATCCGAGAAACGAATTCCGAGAGACATTATACAAGTTCTAAGAAACATATCATGTTACAAATACATTCTAAATAACATTAAAAAGGAATCGCATCCCAAATACTTTTAAGTAGAAAAAATTTCAATTCCAGGAAATTACAACAATGAATTAAACAAATCACATCTTAAATGTCTTTAAGCTGTAAAGTTCCAAGAAATTTTATCCCGATTCCAAGAAATGTAACATAGAAAACAATCAATTACGTCACATTTAAAAGGAATCTAGTGCAACGGAATACCACCCAAGCACAATGAATTACAATGCGTACCAAATACACCCAATTAACACCTAAATGCGAATTTCCAATAAAACGATTCTATCACAGATACCAATTAAACCACATATCAAATGTAACAAATTATTACCTACATGAGAATGAGAATTACCCAATTAAAAGGATTTAATCACACTGGATTATCGCTCCAACGTTAATCCAATGAAATGATAATCCAATCAACAAGGGGATTGATTACACAATCAAATAACACATAACATATAATTAGTATTTTATTTACTATTAGAAAACTTACAAATGTTGTACTACAATCTATTAAGAACTTTATTCTAAACCCAGGAGTCGTGTGCTTTTGAGAATCCTCTCCATCGAACCAAGGACATATCTTTCTTCATTTTAATGATTTTATCAACCAAATATTCATTTGGAGAACTAACTTTTTGCCATTCATGTTCGTAAAAACCACCTTTTTTGGTTCTCCGGCATATGTTTCTAGGTAATACATTCTGGGATGTGTTTTGTCTAATTGAAATAATTTTAAATATTTCAAAAGAGAAATTCACCATACATTTCTTCTCAAGGATTCCTTTCTGCTTCGAGATATGTATAAATTCCCCAACTTTGAACTTGGTTTTCTTTCATTGATGACCTTAACGTTATTACAAATAGTTTTCATTAAACTATTATAAGTAACTTTTGGAAGGCATCCTGATAGTTCAATGATATCTAGAATTATAAAATTTAACTATTTCAGGCAGAAATTGAACCCATTTGTAAGTCCCCCTCGACGTGAAATATTTATGTATTAATTGTTTAATTGATTTGTTGTAACGTTCCACAACACTTGCTTTAAGTTCCGAATACGTTGTGTAGTGATGAATACCATATTCGGTCATTAGTTTGCGGAATGGTGCAGAAAAAAAATTCGGATCCTCTGTTGGTTTGGAGCGAATTAGGCATTATCTCTTTCAAAACGATCTTCATTGAATCGGTTACCTGTTTTCCAGTTTTGTTTTTCAAAGATATACCCAACCACATTTCGAATAAACGTCTATTACGGTTAAAATATTCTTGTATCCCTTATTATATTTTGAAAGCAATGTCATTTCACACTAATCGGCTTGAAAAAGATCGTTTAAACAATGAGTTATAATTCATCTTCTCGGATATCTTATCCTTGCAGGAACGTGAAATTCTCTTGAATTAACTTACTAAATTTCATTTGTAATATAACCATCTTCTGTTAACTCTTCAATGATATAAACAATTTCGTTCATATGTGAATAATTCCCAGACTCTCTCGAAGCGATGAGAAGTTTTAATCTATCAACCAATTATCTAGGATTGTTCCAATAAACAGGTGAAAAGCGGTTGTCGATTTCATCTTTATATATTTCAATTCCGACAATATCGGTTACTAAATGTATTTTCGGGTGGTTTTTATCTCCTGGACGAATATCGGCATTCGTTCGACGAATAAGTTGTTCATATTTCTGCAAATCGGTGTCAGAATATCCATTTGGAAAGTTTTTAAACAGTAATTCAAATAACCCTTCACTAACATCAGTTACATAATCACCTATTTTGATTTTATTCTCAAGCAAAAATTTAATTAACGAATATCCCAGGAACCAGTTGTTTTCGTGGTGATAGACCCCAAATCTCGTATCGCGCGTAGACATAGACGTGGATTGTTTTAAAGCTAAATAATGTTGTGTTAATTGAGAAAAGTTTGCCGTTTCTTTGTTAAAGATTCTCCTTCCGTTTTAATTTTCAAAGCTGTTTCTTTAGGTTTATTCAGCAAAGAATGCAATGCGTCCGTTCTCCTCGTAACAGGTTTAAATATTTCTTACTTTATAACATCCCGTTCCATACAGGCTCATTTGGCTTGCAAATATTTCTCTTTCACATCGGATATAACGTTGTGTAATTCCGAAGCAGAGGCAGACATGTTTTGATTATATTACATTACATTTAATCTATTTATATATGAATTAAGTCGTTGCTTTTCGAACTGCTTTAGTAGGTCGATTACTCTGGGCTTTTTCAATTTTATCGACTTTACTTAAAACAACATCTAATTTAGCTACACTTTTAGCTTTCAAATCATTGATAAAATAAAATAGTTCATTCGTGTTTCCAAATCATAATTTTGTTTTCTCAAATCTGTTTGTGTAACTAACCCAAATCTTTTATTAATCAATTTATTTCTTATATATTGTGTTACTTGTTCCATTCGTAGTTCAAGTTGTTTTGTAATAGTAGTGTTGACTACTTCATTAATTACAAATCTAAAATTTTCTTGCATTTCTGTAGGGTGTGTTGTAAAAACTATGTTTCTCATATCGTTAAAATCCTTACTAAATCCATTTAAACGTTCTTCTATTCTAAATTCATTACTCTGTAAATCAGTGCTAATATTGCTTAAAATGTTTGCAATGACGGTCATGATTTTATAAACATTATCATTCAAATCCAATAACCTTATTAATTTTTCTTGAATATCGTTTGATTGCAATCTAAACACGTTTAGCGTAATAGTGTTTAAGTTTTGCACATAACATTTATTTACCACATCACTATCTTTTACAGCCATACCCATATTACGTAATATATGTCCGTTCAAATCACAATTTCCATCGCGATTTCTGATTAAAAAGCTGCTGTAATGAGTCTATGTCCAAACTTTTAAATACTCATTGTTCTTCGCCTGGAAGTAAAAAACTGAAAACTAGACCTATATCTGCCTTTATAATCATTTTTTTTTTTCTAACAGTAAAAACACATATCTTTAAACTTCGTAAATATCATATCGCCTAAAACATGAGCATTGTAAATATGTTGCAGATTCTTATTAACCATTTTAAACACAATTACCATATTTGCGTTATTGCGCAAATTATGTTTCGGTATACGCGCGTAACATTGTGATAGATAAAAACAATCAAGGTTTGAACGTCGACCGAAACTGAAATATTGCTGTATTTCACCCTGCAGTTCACGCCAAACATCGTCAAAAATAAATACGGAATTGGGCAATGTTTTATTCGGAGTCGCTATATCTTCTTTATTTGTAAAAGGGAAATATCGCATTCCATCAATTAACAACAAACTGGTCGCTAATCGTTGATATTTCTCTTGTTGTATTGTTTTTATGTTTTCAAAGTTAAGTCCACTCGAATGTTCCAACAACATCATAATAACATAAGTTATTCCACACGAAGAAGGACCACTTATTATACAACGTATATTTGATGGTAAAAGAATGCCATGTTTCTGTTCAATTAAGTTTGCTTTTGTATTTACAATTACCGGCAGATGTACATTTGGTTTTATAACCTTAATTTCTACACAATTACACAGTATTATGTGACCTAGTAACGTAAAACTATAAATGCAGGTCTATGTTCGCGTTCAGTTGAAAACAATGGCTCGTAATAAACGTATCAAAAAAGGACGTGGTGTGTGAATGCATAGATTAATAAATTATCATATGAATTACGTTGACCGAAACACAGTTATTGAGGACCAGGTACTATATTTGCAAATCATTTGACACGGAACGATCAAGGAATAAACTCTTTGGATAATGCGTGTAAAGGAAACAATATAGTTTACGGTCGAACAAACGATTTGAAAGCAAGACGTACAGTGGATACTATTCTAGCCGATAAAGCTGCAAATATAAGGATAAATCCCTCTACATCTACGGGTGAAAAGATTGGAGCTTGGGTCTTTGATAAGTTATGCGCGCGAGGGTGATGAGAGGCAGGGGTATAAAACGTAAAACTAAGCGAAAAACAAAGAAAAGATGAATCATTCCATTCATATTTCCAGCATTAACAGCTCCTGGATCAATCCTTGGAGGGGTTTCGGCAATTAGTAGAGCAGTTAAATCAAAAGATAAATGAATGTATTTGAAACCCTATAAATTTGGACAAAACCCGACAAAACTTCAAATGTAGAAACAAACGTAGAAAGTCTTAATAGTCTTCCAAACCATGCATTAAAAAACAAAGATATTAATGTACTTGTAAAGAAATTTGATATCCCCTATTTCCGAGGTGTGTATATGAGAGACGATTTACCAAAGAAACCAAATCTTCATGAATGTATGATTCTTAATTTAGTTTCGAAACCAAATGAAGGAACATATTGATTTGCATTAATTAAAAACGTAAATCAATCATTATATTACAACAGCTTAGGCTATTTATGTCCTCCAATTGAAATAAGTAATTATTTAAAAAACACCCAATTAAGGTATAATTATAAAATGGATCAATTACCAAATACAATCAATTGCGGCTTATATGTTTACGTTTTTTGGCTATACATAGGGTATATAGTAATTGTAATTGTAAAACATGTTAGTTATATGTCAATTACGTTGATATTAAGTGGAAATTCGTCGCAATTGCGTGCGGTATATTTCCTTGCGTTGGAGATAGATGGAGAATGGCGAATAAGTTTAATAGAATTCGTTAATTACAACATCATACCAAACATTGATATTTATAACCAATTATTTATGGCTAATATTGGCGAAAAAACATACAAGATTGTGATACCAGTAGTACGTACATTTCCGATTACGTAGAAATCCAAATATGTTAACTAGTGTGATGTATAGTAATGTTGATATCGATTTATTGGAAAACAATTCAATTGCAAATATGTTGGGTTATGACCGGGGAGTAAATACAGCTAATCATTCACACGAATAATCAAAACAGAATAATATATTGTCGGTAAATGTGTCATATAAATTTTAATATTGTAGGCAGTTCATATTTGAATGGAAAACCGACAAATACAATACATGAATTCACATGTGCTGTAGCTCCAGGTTATAAAATAAACGGTAAACTTATTAATTTTAGAAACGAAGAAATTGCTGTTCGTTTATATTTTAAAAAATCTATATAAACACTTTCATTCCATTGAGCATTACAATCATAATGGGTATTGTGTACAATATTAAATTCGGATGTAAAGTATGCGGTTCTTTTAAGAACTATCTCACTAAGGAACGTATTTCGAAGAAAGAAAGTATAAAAAGACATGAACACAAGCATAAAATGCTCACTTCAAATAAGTTTCTTGTGAAGTTAACACGAGGCAATGAATTGTATTTAAAGTATTAGGATATACTGTTAATAGAAATGGAAGACATACTTAGTGTTGAAGAACCGATCAGCTATGAAAATGCAATCACCAATACGAAAATACGCGTGTATGAACCATTCCGAGCAGGTTCGTACACATTTCCATCGGAAATAAGGATTTCAGTACTAAATCATGATATTTACTCGTTACCGTCAAAATCAAGTTTAAGATTTACAGGAATAATTAAAAAGACAGCCGATGCAAGTAATCCAGCAACTACAAAATCAGTAATAACTGGAATAATTCATTTAATCGAAAGAATTGCATATCTGCTAAATGGTGTGGAAATCGATCAAACATGAGATGTTGGAATTACTTCCACAACAAATAGCTATCTCTCGGGAACTGTAAACGATATTTATACAGTGTGTATGGCTGGGTGGAACAATGCTAGTGATTACTCACTACAAATAAACCCAGGTGGAAAATACAAAATTGTTATATCGTTAAGTATGGTTTTGGGCTTTCCTGAAGACTACAAACATTTCATAATTAAATGCTAAACAAGAATTAGTTATTCTATTCGGCAATACACATTTGAATGCTATATACAATACAGCTAATAACAAGGAAGGTGTAACATTCGAACTAAGCGGTGTGGAATGGTTGATGCCACGTATTGAAAAATAACACTCTTGAACATGTAAAGTTTTTAAAATTTATCGAAAAAGGGAAGAATCTAGACATTGCATTCAGATCATGAGCTTTAGAGGAATTTCCAACACTGCCAACATCATAAAAAGTCATTTGGAATGCGAAATCAAGTTTTTCCTCGGAAACAACTGAGATATGTTGTCATTTGCTTTAAAACAAATTGACCAAAGAATTTAAAAGCGGATCGATCAGTATTCGATAATTGTGATATTAAAAATACAAAATAATATCTAAACAGTCAAGGTTATCCCTATGTGGATTTAAATATGAACTTTGCTAATGGGAAATTCCTAATTTCATATGATATTTACTCAAAGTTTCAGGAAACATATTATAACAAAATCAGTTCATCGATCCTAGAACCCGAATACTTTAAACCAGAGGAGCATTATTTGTGTTTGATGTAAGCAAACAGGACAACATAATTCCCAATGGCATAATTGATTCACAAATTGGAATTATTGCAAATACACCATTTCCAGCAAATATGTAAGCTTACACTTATATAATTCATGATAAATTTGCGAGTTATAATGTAAGACATAAGCTGGTGAAAATAATGAATTGAGTCAGTAGATGGTGAACCATGGCTGCGACGAGATGTTTTGCAATGTGCATGGATTTCAGTCTGCAGAAAAAAATTTATAGTTAAAGAATTTTCTATCACTTATATGGAAGAACATACAACTGTATTCAGCTTCAAATTACCATTTGACTGGAAATATCTAACTCCCAAATACAAGAAAACAAATAGGTGTGTTACTAACCATCACCAAATCTTAAAATGGGAAAGTGTATGTATATAGTATGAGAATAGTGAAGCTATTTGCAAACATTACCTAAATAATTGTGAAATATATGTAGGTGGAGTTGAGCAAAAACATATTTTTGAAAGTGTGTATAACAAGAAAGTAATAGATATTCAAAAAGATTACAATTGCTTGTTGTTCAAACAATTACATATAATATATGGATCTAATGCAACATTTTTCTGTGCAGGGGAAAAATCGAAATTTATGTTAACTTGGTGAATGATTGCTGACTTGGGTGAAACAGTCTCTGATGATTCTCCTCCCAAATCACCTGTGGATATTAGTTGAGTCATATGCTATTATTTGGGATGAGAGAAGTAATGAGTGCAATTTACTATAAAAGGTATTTGCTTGTATGTAATCCACTATTTCGTAAAGATGGATCATCAAGGCAGCAAAATCACTTGCTCGTGTATACAGAAATCAAAATGTATATTGAATATCAGCAATTTATTAGCATGTTGGAGTAAACCATTTCGAATTAGTTTCAGAAAGAAATAGTTTTAGCAACTTTTTTGAAACAGCTTGTGTTTGTATATATTTTTGAAATAATTTTTTTATATATTCATATCATCCTGTAGTTACGTGTGTATGTTTTGGAGCAATCTGTACTTGCTTGTACAAATGTTGTACAAAAATTTTTGATCAACTTGTATATCTATATATTTTTTAAATAAAGTAAATAAATATGATGTAAAATGAATTCCTTTCTTAAAATTTATTTTACCTATTCCTTGTTAAACGTGAACTTGTTTTAGTACAAAAAATATTTTCTCCACAGAGACTTTTGAGAGAAAATTTCTTGAAGCGAGCACTCTAACCAATTTTCAATAACTAACACTATAATATACCATCTTGAATAAGGCTTGGTTGATATAAACTGGGTTCGAGTCTCAGTTTGGTATGATTGTATCCTTATAAAAATAATAACGAACTTAACACTGTTAATTAAACTAATATAAATTTGTTTGTGCATGTGAAAAAGCTAGATATGCTCAACTGTATAGATGTTTAAATGAATCATGTGGGATTTTCCGATTAAATGTTATTAACTTTTCAATTTATACTTGCTTCGAAATCTTATACTTGTAACATTTCCAAAAATATCTCAAAACATGAAAAAAACATAACCTTTTAGAGATTTGAGGTCTTAGCAGTGCGACTACTCCCTGCCCAGACTCATAAACCTTCAAGGTTAAATTTCAATGTTTTTTTTCCAATGGTACCAACTACAGAAACCGAGATTTCAGAGATTGCCGACCTATGGCCAACAAACCCTCGCAGAACACATTTTGGTTTTATTGTACTCTGGAGACAACCCAGGCACCTATCTTTCACAAAGGAAGCAGTCAAAGACTTCCCTGTGCCTGGAGGGGAGTTCAGGTCAACGCTTTTAACCATTAAGAATAGCAAAGTCAAAACGTCTTACTAGGTGCTTGAAATCTCTTGGGAAAAAATATTTTGTCTTCTACTTGATAAAATTAATATTCATTTTGCAAGCTCTGTTATGCAGGGGTGATACATATATACACAAGGCGTATATTAGAAATGAACAAATATCTATGAATCAAGTTTTTACTTCCCCTCACTCACTAACTGCTGCCAACAAATAAAAAAAAAAATCTTGTAAAATAGAATTTTAACCAAATTGGAAACATGTTCGGAGACAAAACAGGAAAAAATATCTGTATGTGTTTAGCATAAATATGATTATCAATATACAGATTAAGAAAACAGGTAAATATATACTAAAATTAGTGAATAAGAAAAATATCTCATTTAATAAAAGATTAAAGTAATCTTACAGAAGCTTAAAAAGGGATTATAGCATGGTTTTTTAATTCCCCATGCCACTAACATTTTTTCAATAATATCTTATGTATAACAAGTGGTGAAAAAACAATCTTTTGTTGCTGCTATGAGTGTGTCTATCATTATTGGTAAGCTGATGACTTGTATTTTAAATTCAAATTTATTAACTTTTTGCTTGCTTCCACGAAGAAGATGCAAATTTCTTGACCTAAACAAACTTTGAACGACTGAGGGGGAAATTAAAAAAAAAAATTGAGAAAACCAAACATAGCTGAATTAATGAAGTTTTGCAAAGGAACGAGGCAGCAGGTTAAAAGTCTGCGTCCACTCCAGCTGCTTAAAATGAAAGTTGGTATAGGAGATACATCCTGCTGGCGAACTTTTGTGACATCACAGGGGAACATATTGAAAATGAGTACTGAATACTTTTACAGAGGCAAGTAGCAATAACCTCTGTCCTTCCTTGCATAGGAGAAATTTTCTCTGGTTAAAACATTTACATCTGTGCCGAACACAGTCCAGCTAACAATTTAAATATTTCATTTTACATACACACACACACACACACAAATTACACATCTTCAAGATACAACGCAATGATGTCTGGAGTGAATTGACAAGAATTTGGACCTTTTAGTAACAAAGTAAGAATAATGTTGAAAATTGCTATATTCAAACTCCGAAAAACATAGTTTCCGCCTATATTTATACTGATTCGTCAAACTTATATCGGAAACTGTTAAAATAATAATAAATTCAAATATATACATTTTATGTTACATGAAATACATTTTACTATTGGAAAGTTTTTTGTCCGACATAACAAGAGACGGAACGCATTGGTCGAGCGGTTAGCATGCTCGCCTCCCCGAGCAGGTCACACCATAAAAAAACTTTTTTACAATGTGTGGATGTCGTGTTAGATGTTACCATTGATACAAAGCTTTTATCGGATATCTGTCTCATTTCCCCATGTCTCACTGGCATGGACTCTGTCTGGCCCGCCGCGTCTTGCCTCATTTTCCCTCATCGGCTCTCGAGATCTCGTTAAAAGAGATGGAAAATTCTCCCCCAAGTATTTTTTCTCTCCTATACGAATAAAATATATCTTGTTTGAATATAAAAAAAAAAAAATTATGTTTTGACAAGTAAAAAAATAATTCTTGTATTTCTGTATGGTTATTTTTAATTTATAAGTTTCCTATATTATAGTTAAATCTGGCGATTATCTCGGGTCTTATATAGGGACCTTGATTTCAGGGACTTGTAAAATTTTATTTCATTTTGCTGCTCATATACTCAACCTGTTGCATAAGGTTGAAACATTAGCGAGTCAGGCGAAATCTCTCGGGGTAAGCATTCAGAGGGCTATAGGTTGAAGCAGAGAAAAGAACACCAGAAAAACACTCCCTGAATACTGGGTGCGTTGCCACGAAACAGATACTGCAGGAGCATCAAATCCGAAAAATTACGAAAAGGGTTTCTCAGGGCTGATGCTGGGGTGCGTAAAACAGGTTTTTGCGAACACTAGGCTGGATCGATAATAGAGCTCTTCATAAAACTAGAATTTCAAGGCAAGTCATCTCTGCGAGCAGGGTTGGTTGGTTGGGGTGGAAGGGGATGGTAGGCAGGGCTCTCCCGATCTAAGCAAAACTAGGCAGTTGCCGCCATCTTGACTCAGTTGCAAAAAATGACAGTCGCAGGCAGATGGGTGAATGATCCCTACGACCTTCCAGACACGCCTTGGCGAGGAGGGAGGTTTAGGGGGTGGCTGACATTGTGGACTCGGGCTGGTTCTGAGGGGTGGAGGTGAAACGGGGTGGATACAAGCAGGCAGGGCTCTCTATCTGAGTGCAAGTAGGCAGTTGTCGCCATATTGCCTCAGTGCTGAAAAATTGACAATCGAGGGTAGAAAGGTGAATGATTCCAGGACATGTCTCTCTGGTGAGGAGTGCAGGGTAGGGGTGGGAGGTTTTGGTGGGAGGGGGTGGCAGTTAGGGCCCTCCCGATCGGAACACAACTAGGCAGTTGACACCATCTTGCCTTAGTGCCAAAAAATTGACAATCACAGGCAGCCCGAGGTCACACTATAGTGAGGGTTGGAAGGGGTGTAGGGAGCTCTGGAGCAAAGTGACTTCAGCTACCCAGTTGCCACCATCTTCAGTTGGTGATAGAAACTTGGACTAGACAGACGTGTACAGCTCTCCCTCTCATCTTCATCGCACCTCTAGAACTTGGCAGACGACGAGGCTACGATCGGGGGTTACCGCAACTACAGGCCATCTGTGCGATGGCCTGTAGTTGAGGTAGATAGGCCTGTAGATACCTTCATCTCTAGTGCTACTTGCTATTTATGTTCTAATATAATAGTATTTTATCCGGAAAATATACATTTTCCTGTGTTAAGTCAATATTGCGATAAGATTTTCAATTTCTGAGTTCAGTTTATGAAAATTCCTTACAGTTTTTTCTAAATACGGTTTGTGTTAACAAGAGCGCTCTATCTACCACACTTTACAGAAATTTGTAGTATGTCCGTTATTTAAAAAATAATTTTCTCCTCGAGGATGTTTGTAAATTTTTTCTGTGATATAAAATGATTTGGGATTAAGCTCTACTCTTCGACGCATGTTGGTTATTTTTAAAAAATCATTTGGGGTAAGATTTTTTATAGTTAATTACTTTCTTGTAGATCGTTATTTATTTTACTTATCAGAATAGGCGGACGCTATTGTGTCTGTTTTAAATCGTATTGAGTATTTTTTTGTCGTAATATATCATTCACCAGGCTGAATCGTGTAATTTGTACGTGTTAATGTGTTATTTATTCATACTGAATAGTTGGATTTCATTTAAAGACAGTAAAACATAATTGTTCGTTATACTTGTCTCTTGTGTTATTCATTCATACATAGAACTCGTTACTTATTTTGTTTAAAGACTCTGACTTGTGTAATTTCATACTGGCTAGCTGGATTTCGTTTAGGAGTTTGCACTTGTCGACATCAGATGTTATTCACATAGTTAAAATTCTGTCTCGTGTAAATTATATTTCTAAGCTCGAGAGTCACATTACATTTAATTCCATGCTGGAGTAATTGTATTTATTATTCACGTAGTTGCTTGGAATTTGCGTTTCGATGCGTGTAATTTATTCATACATAGAACACTCTGAATTTCTCTCGTGTGTTAAATATATTCTACCATCTACGAGTAGTATTCCATTCAAAACCCCAAAAACATTTAAATATTTTACTCTTAGCACACTCTTGCACTGAACTCAAAACCTATATAATCATTGCAACTCACCAGTCTGGTTAGTCGCATCTAGGTCACCACACCGTCAAGGTCGTACAGAGCTCCTGCTAGCCCCTCCCAAAATTTATCCGATTAAAAATTTACCCTTTCAATCTATTTAACCCTTTCAATAAATTTAAGCCTTTCGATTGGTTAACCATTTTTGATTAAAACAAATTTATCGGATTAAGATCGGACTAAAGATTAACCCTTTAAATCAAATCGATAATCCATCAATTAATCCCAATTAATCAAAAGTGGGTAGGTTCCCCCTGGCCCTACTTCTAGCAAGCACTGCGTTGAGAATGCCATTTATTTGCGTGTTTTTAATGCACTCACTCGAAATATATTACACCCAATAAATACATTTTTTTAAGGCTGATGGTTAGCTGAGATTTTGAAAGGCTTATACGAAGGTAGTAGCAGCGTGAAATTTTACTCTCTGTTTTTAATTCACTGGCAAAACTCATATAGGTGGTACGGAGATTGAAAGTAGCTTATTTCATTCATTAGGTCTTACCTGAAAATGAAGATGTCCAGCATAGAGTAGAGAGCGCATTAAAAATACGCCACGCAGCACCTTCCCTTATAATGAGCCTACAATCATTTTGGCGCCGTGTTGGTTGCAGATGTTGCAGGCTGTATACAAGAAATGTAAATTATTGTGAACATTTGTGATTTAGCTGTTAGACCCGAGCAGTGGAAATGAGACACAGTGATCGCTATTAAAAATATCATAACCTGTTATTGCGGAAAGCGTAATTATTTAATCAGAAAACAAAACAGGAAAGTTTTCCTTTGCGCCTTTCTTCGCGAATGAGCGATTTCTCGGTGAAACGTGCAATCTGATCCGCACGCAAAATGAAGCACGTCACAAGGAAATTTAATCCTCGGGACTTACTTTATGTAATTATATCCTCTCTAAACTTCCCACTTACGCCTTGGAATAAGTTTACTGAGGCAAAGGATACGCGGGTAAGATAAAAATTGAAGACATTCAAAAAGGGGTAAAAGAAAATTGTTTGCTTAGCCGGAGAAGGAAACATTTATCAAGACAAAGCAATTAAGAATGCAACAGTTTACTGTTTAACTTGCCTGCCTACCAAGCCGGCAGTCGCGAACTTCGAATGGGGAATCAATGTTAAAAGAAATTCCTTCTCATTGCGCCAATTTTAAAGATAACTATTTCAAACAAAAAGTATACTACGTAAAATGTTTTAAAGGAATGCTACTACGGTAACATATTTTGCGATTTTTTTTTGTTTAATATAGCTTTTATAAAATGTAAAAATTGAAATTTACATAAAAAAGAAAAATGTATATATTTTTTTTTTTCTCAAAGACAATTCTATATAACAATATTGTCTGAGAAAATCGCAGGCCCGTTAACCAAGTAGATACTGGTCTGTAGAATTTGTTTGCTGAAATAAATCTGTTTCGGTTGGTTGTATCAGGTATAGCTCAGCCTCATCAAATTCAACTGGAGCCGCGCCGAACTCAAATCTATCTACCCGCAGTGATTTTATGACAACTTCAAGTAGTTACAATAATACACTGGCGTACGTTCTGCGGGGCGAAGCGCTCCACCAAACTGACATTCTTTCTGTTTGACCGTGTTCGACATGCACGCTGTTCGCGGAAATTTGTTCGCATTACGTGCTCAAAAGGGGCGACTGGATATCAGGGCATATTTTTCTGTGTACAGTCGTAAATTAATTGGACTTGTTAACACTCTGCGGTTCGCACAACGTGCCAGCGTTAAGTCCATGGTGAAAATGATTCACATGTATCTACAACTGTCGGTACACCAAGTCCTAATTGTCTCTGTTCTTACTTAACGATGTATCCGCGAGCAACACGCCATATATTCATTATCTACTAGATAACAGCCAATCTAGTGCCAGATTAACTGTTTTCCAATACGATTTTTTTTTTTCGTGTGTAACACATCGTATGAATTCCAGTATAGGCTGTTCGCGGTAAAATGAGCACTTTTGAAAGCCCTGCTTAAGATCTACTTACACGCATATTATGTATTCTTCCCTCATGTGTAAAATTAACATTGCCATGAGCTTCGTCACTTTATTCATGCGTGGGTCAAGTGAAGCTACGAAATTATTAGAAAAGTAAATATTTTACAGATCTGCTCATTTTTACACTTTGATGAATTAAAAAAAAAAAAAAAAAAAAACAGAAAGCGAAAGAAATAATCATAAGTTAGCACAAATTGTTACATAACACTTTTTATTCGGCGGTAAGATACGGAACTACTTTTCCCCCATCGTTACCAACTACACAGGGTGCATGTCACTCAGTGCGCCCTTTAAAATACATGTGGATAAGAACAGTGACTTTTTCATAAAGTTGAATTCAAAAGTGATCACTTTATCGTGAACAGCTTTTAACTATAAAATAATTGTTTTCTATGTGTACAAAAATGGTTGTTGACGTTATGTTCTTCCCTTGCAATAAACCTGTTAAAATAACCAAACAATGCACCTGTAGTGGTTAGACTACTCGCATCCAACCCAGGCGACCCGGGCTCGATTCCGGTCGGGCCCGCTCCCGGACTTTCGCATGTGGGAATCGTACCGGACGACGCCGCTGGCCGGCGGGTTTTCTCAGGGATCTTCCGTTTTCCCCCGCCCTTGCATTCCGGCGCTGCTCCATACTCACCTCATTTCACCCACTTCGACTCTCAAGACCTCGATGTTAAGAGCCGCCCAAAACTCTCCACTTCACTCCAACGTAACGGCTATTCACAATAAAGTGAGCACTTTTTAAATCAACCTTAGAGAAATGTTACTTCCCTGTGCCTGCATACATTTAAAAGGGCGCGCTGAGTGACATACTCCCAGTAAAGTTGGTAACGATGGATGGAAAATAGTTCCATAGCTTAACGCCGAAAAAAAGTGTTAGGACACCATTTGTAATAACGGAAATTATTTCTTTCGGGTTCTGTTTTTTTATGCACCGACGTATGAAAATATAAAGATTTGAACAATATTTACTCTTATAATAATTTCACAATTTTGCTTGACCGACTCATGAATAAAGTCATGAGGCCCACGGCAATGTTAATTTTACATAAGGTAGAAGACTACACAACGTACACACAAGTAGATCTTGAGCAAGGCTTTCAAAAGTGCTCATTTTACCGTGAACAGCCTATACCTGTATTATTCAGACCAGCTATCTTTTCAATGGGCATGGACGTAAATATCCATACGAGTGTTTCAGGTAGGCTAATCGTGGCGTGGTGACAACTAAAAACCTAAACTACAGTTGCACCTAAGAAAATTAGGCATATCTACTACTTACCCTCTATTTGAACCTGTTACTTCGAAATCTGTAAGTGGATACTGCTTATCGATTTTGAACACACGTGGTTCGCTTTCTACATAAGAATAGAAGAAGGGCATATTTGCCGTATATTTACAATTAATGAGTGATAACTAAGTGTCTTTAGATTAGAGTAAGGACAGTGCAGTTATAACTTAACTGTAACTGAGTGTTGCGTAAAAAATTGCGCTCGCTGGTGAAAATAGTACTTGTTAGTAGCCAGGGCAGACAGCTATATTTTATGAATAATAGGTGTATATATTGTATAGAATAATAAATCAATAAAAAATTTTAGTTTTTTTTTACATACTGGTGGAAAATAAAAAATGTACACCCGAACGCAATGGTCCCACGTGAATGAAGGTTTTATTGAATACTTATACAAGTTGTACGCTGTGTGTGATAATGATCACATGGTCGTACACCCATGGGCAGAGGTTTGCAGAGTGTCTTGAACAATAATGTCAGTATCGTGTGTACCCTCCTTTAGCGACGATGCAGTCCTGCAGTCGTGCGTAGAGACGATCATAATGGTGTCGAATGTCATCTTCGGGAATGGTGTTTGACGCTAATTCCACCTGTTGTAATTGGTGGAGGTTTCTTGTCGGCATTGCAGTTAATGAAGCCATGTATGATATGCTTGGTTCTTTCCTAAATATATCATGTGTCATAATCGTTTGGTTCTTCCTTAAATTTAAATGTATATTTTTTTTGGTTCACAAGACATTTACTTATATTTTACCTATAAATTATAATATTTATTTTATATTTAATAAGAATAAAAACGGGGAGAAAATAGCTTTGTTGGTAATGATTTGTAAGAAATAGTTCTTATGTAAAATATTGTTATGTGCTGCAGCCGGCGCCGACTCAGCTGCCCCGCGCCGTAATCGGAGACCTACCTCACCCTCCCCTCTTCCTGGAACGATGCGCGCGTGGCTGTCTCCCCCCCCCCCCCTCCCTTCTAGGAATCCCGTGAATTCCGACAGCGGCGAGACTTGTTGGCGTCACAGACCTCCTCTCGCCTGCTAGAGTTTCCGATACGTTTAGCGACGAGGACGCGAGTTGGGGAAGATTCTAGGTGGCGGCCTAAGACACTATATATATACTGCCGCAACCCAGCGGCCGGTAGTCTTTGATGGAGGCCGCCTGGCCGAGTGTGCGCGAGCGAAGTGGAGTGTGGACGACGACTGGAGATTGCGGGATAACGACTTGAATGGACGAGAGGGTGTAAAACTGACGAGTGAAGCCTACTATTCGTGAGGGCGCTTGGAGGACTCTTAGAACATTGCGACTAGCGGGACATGGACTGAACTGAGGTGGGATTGAAGTGTAATACTGAATTTATTGTAAATATTCTAACTGTCAAATATGGACGCATAAATTGTAAAATGATTAAATAGGTTGATACACTGTCCGTTGAGACTGATTTTTGATTATTTAATTTCATTGTCGTAATTATAAATGTTATTAATTGGAGTGAATTGTGAATAGTAAGTTATTTCAATTTATTGTGAGAATTTGAGTTCAGAGAATTTTGCTGTAGTTATTATAAATAAAATAAGGAAATTGTAATTAATCCTTTTATTTGATTAAGACCTCCATCCCTTAATGAACTTGATATAGCCCACTTAATTTCTCGAGAGAGAAATTGTAACAATATTATTATGGTGACTGCGCACGAATGTAGTGGGCTGCCCTTAGGTGTAATATTCTAAAACTTACTTAAGCTTTGTTTGCCCGTTGCGGAGGAATATCCTGAAATAACAACTTGAACAGGGCTTCGTAAAAGTTGGAAGTTATTGTGAATGGACTATAACTACACTACTTGGAGGCTGTGAATCCATATTATCGCTCTGGACAAGGAGTAGCTTTTTAACGTAATGTCTTCTTCGTGGCGCTCGCTATATTCCAGACCAGATATCGACTAAAAAAACCTCTTGTTGACACTGTTGCGGGGTCGCCAGTCTCCCTGGGTGGAGGGAGAGCATAGCTAGAAGCACTGAAGGGGCAGTGGAGGTAAACAGGTCGAGAGAGCCTGGGAGCTGCGCAGGGCTCCTCGGGGGAAATCTGTATGACGTCGTACCGACAGCGGAAGGTCAGGAAAGTGCAAACAAGCGAACTTTTCTTTAAAACTCTGCTTCACTCTCCAGTTTTTCCTTGGCTCTCTGCGGGCGCGCGTGGGGGGAAAAAATGGCGTACTCGCGTGACTCATAGTGATAATGATTAAGGAACAAAAATATATTGATATTATTTCTAATGGTTATTTATAAAATTATCGTTTTTCGAAGCGATGCTTTGAAAGAAAACTATCGAGTTTCGGTACATCGGAATCCGACATTTTATGCAGTAAATAACTTTACAAATTTAAAATTGCTTGGAATGTTAGGGGCCTACATGTTTTTGACACGAGGCATTGCAGAAAGTTGTGGTGCGTATTTTTGTTGTATGTTGTCAAAGTAAAGATATACATTTTAAAATTAAATTTTTGTTTTCAAAAGAGAGCTTATTAAAAGAGCATTTTAAAATTATTTATTTCCAATACCTGGAAATATATATATCGATTTCAATAAAACATCGTTGAAATATATTCACAATTTATATCGATATGTTGTTAATATAATATCGTCATTTCGATATATCGATTTTTTTACATGCCTACTGGTACAAAAGAGAACTATGCAAAAAAAATACCACGAATATGGGAATGCTTGAGACGGCACTCCGTTAAAAATCTCCATAAAGCAATCATTCACTACGCCCGTATGTTTGTACTTTTCTCTTGCCGCATAGACAAGCTTTTAAAATGTGATATTTGACCATTTTCACGAATTTTTTTCTCCAAGAACACACTTAATATAACAAAAGTAGAAAAAAAAAGGGCATATATATATATATATATATATATATATATAAATAGCTTTTTATCATTTTTGAGAAAAATTCGTATATGCAAAACATTTATTTGCCGAGATTCACGTTTTCGCGCAAACAACTATTTCACAAAAAAAAAAAAAAAAGTATGTATCCATCCCACTCTTAATTCCGCAGAAATTTTAACGAAATAAGAACAAGAGATATTCTAGCCACTATTTTGAAACACGTCTTGCCAAAAGAGAGAAGACAAAACGTCTAAAGTGCACCTAACGTTCGAGATGGTCCATATATCGGCTACTAAAAACAAACACAATTTCACGTGTAATTTCACTCAAAAAATCTCACTGTGAACCTGAAGACTGGACAAATTCCTTACTATTGGATACCGAAACGTACCACGTTAAATTCTAAATTACTAAGTCCGCAGATCATAGAATACCGTGCGAGTGCGAGGAAAAGCAACTTCACCATATCAGAGACTAGCAGTAACATTACTATTTCTAACTCCTCGTATAAACCGTGGGGTCGTGGTAGCTGAGCGGTTAGCGTGCTCGCCTCCCACTAAGGCGAACTAGGTTCAATCCCCGGCCGGGTCACCGGATTTTCGAATGTGGGAATTGTGCCGGACGATGCTGTTGGTCGGCGGGTTTTCTCGGGGATCTCTCATTTCTCCCTCTCTTTCATTCCGGCGCTGCTCCATACTCACCTCTCCTAACCCTCATCGACTCTCAAGACCTCACTGTTAAGAGCCGTTCGTATCTCTTCAGTGTTCACGCATAAACCGTAGAGTGAAAATGGATTCGAGTGTGCCAATTTCCGTGTTCCAACATTGAACTGTTTTTATTCCTCCAGAACAGAAAAAATCATGTTACTTCGGGTAAGTTAATCGTGTGATTTACATAAACAAATGTTTTAATGTACCAGTGAATTACCCATGACTAATTTGTAACGGAAACGGTGCAAACAAGTCACCCGAAAATGTTTTGTTTTCGTAAAATAGCTGGTTTTTGTCTCGCCGATTTGTTATAGCAATTCTTGAGCCAACGCTGGGGATACACGCAGGAGACAAATATTAGTCCACCTCATCTTTAGTGAACGGCATAATATCGAATTAGGATTCTTTATTACTGCATTACGCGTAATCTAGCGAGCTGCGAGTGTGCAGAAACGGAAAGCGGATCGCAGTGACAAGAGGCTGAAATGACAATCACGAGATTATCGAGCTTCACCCCCTCTTCGCGGCCTCCAAACACCTAACACACAAACCCGGAAAGACGTAGTAGCGAGTGCGTGAAGTATATATCAGGAAAACTTGCACGGAACCTTTCCTCTTAAGAGTAGGAATGACTTGACCTGAAATACGTGTTTTTCTCACCGGAAAGATGCGCGCCGCGGTACATCGTGGTTGTTATGACCATTTTACACGCCGGACTGTTGAGGATTAGAATAGCACCAGCGATGGGTGTGGAAGGAGGGAAGTTTTCATCTTATCGCTGTAAACATCAGCTTGTCTCCTTGCTGGTCCTTATACCTGAGAATGGTATGCCTGAGAATGCTAAAGAGACCATGCCTGAACAACACCGACTAGACAGAAGGCCCGCATGCACTACTGTGACGTAATCAAATGAGGACCAGACCGCCATTAAGGCTGTTGGAGCCCAAAAATTTTATAGCTGATTATCATGCCTACATATAGATATCGTACAAACTAGCTTTTGAGCAAGAATGATAATTGCTACAACTTATACTTTAAGAGCTGTAGGTTCTTGAAGTTGTGTTTTTTCGACAGTTGCTGCAGCAGCTTTCTGGAGAACCAGAAGAGGAAACTGGTTAATTTTTGGGTTACCATGAGAACTTTATTTAAACTATTGACTGATGGGATTTGAAATTCTCAAAATATTGCCAGTTTGTAATATGCACAATGTAAAACAGGATTGTTTTCGCATCCATGAAAAACAAAAAGTAATTGTTTAAAGAGAAAAATAGTACACTCATGAAGTGGCTACATAAATAAACTTTCAAAACAAAATGCAAAAATTTATGTTTTTATTAATAATATAGAGAAAAGCTGCTACAAAAGGGTTGCACGTTTTGTTTACACCTGGAATTCCATAATATCTCTGATGCAACCCGTCACACACCTGACGCCAGGGAGTCTGAGGGTGTCTGGCAGGGTGTTACCTCTCCCACCTGTGTGCAGAGCTGGATGGATCAGCTCTTTCTCTCAGGGTTGCCAAACCTACACTCCCATAACGACTGGAATTTCTTACCTGGCTACTCTCGCCCACGCCCGTTCCTACCCTCAACTGGGGTGCTCTTTGAAATTGTGTCGTACGGTTGTCAGTCTTCGATCGTGAATGCTAACTAATACTTTTGCACGTTTTGAATGTGTAATTTTACGATTGTATTTAGTGAAATGTATAACGTAATTATACGAGAAACACTACTTTTTTTAAATGTGCAATGGCTCAGTAAAAATTCAAGGATGGCAGGAGTTACATAAAAACTAAAAGGAACAAACTTTCCCAAGCAATGACGGTATTTAATGCTGCTCAACGATCATCCGAGAAAATGGAAGCGGTTACACCATTCACGTCGACGGAAAACGTGCAAGAAGTTCGTGAAGAGTCAAAATAAGAGATTTATTTTATTAAAGTGACATAAAAAATGAGGGTGTTTAAATGTGAGAGATTTTACCGGCGCTGATTATCTGAGGTCCTTATTTAGTGCCGATGAAGCTGAACTGAGATGAAGTTTGAGCAACGACGGGATGCAATGGATATGGGTGAAATTGGAGTACTCTAAGAAAACCATAGACCAATGCTAACGTTCTCTGTGTTTTCTGAATGCAAAATACAGGAAGACCCGTCGGGATCCAACCCGTGTCACCTTTGTGAAGTGTGAGCGCTCTAGCCGTTACACAACCGCGGCTTCATTGGTCAAACGTGAAACAATTCCCTTTGGCTCTATATTTATAGTATAGCCATAACTTAATTTACTATCCATCTAGTTTCTTCGTAAATGTGGTAAGCGTACATGAATCGCGTGCGGCAGGTTTGACTCCGTTCTGTTAGCCTACAAAACATCCTTAGTAAAAAAACATGTAAATATTATAGTGGAGAAAATTACATGTATTAATCAATAATACACGTAAGTGCCTCTTTCGCCAAAAACTAAGTGTATTTTGGGGTTGGCATTTCTATTAATACTTAAACTTTCGTGGGAAAATGCCTTAATATAAATATTTGTTACGGTTTCATTTGATGATGCAGGCTGAAAACAAATTAAGATTTTTGCAAAGTTTATTTTTTTTTAATTTGTATATACACGCATAACAAATAATGCATCATACGGAAAAGATCACTGGAAATTGTTTACTTTCGCCAGTATCTGAAACCCACAAAAATATATGGCTTCAGGCTGGAGGATCGGAAATGTCAATATTTTTACTTTTGAACTAAAACAGGACTAAATAGTTAAAAACAGTAATATATTGCAAGCCTTTTACTAAGAGACGAAATTTGGATATTTGGGGGGGGGGGGGGGAGTGTCGTGTATCGGAGAAAGCACAAAATCAAACTTTCCATTTATTAGACTATATTTCATTTCGTAAAAGAGAAAACTCATTATCATAAATAAACTGAGATTACATAGAAAGGCTGTGTGTCCTTGTAGTTTATAGAAAAGTAAATGTACACGTAACGTTGGATTCACGGGATCAATTTGGCCGTTATCTATGTAAAAACGGCTGGCAAACAATACTACACTAATTATGAAGTGTAGTCATTCCTGTTTTCACATTATACAAAAGTAAGCTTAATAAATATGCCACTTTTGATAACAATGTACATTTTGTTATTTCTACTTTTTTTTTTTCCATACTTCAACAAATGCTGGTATTACAGATTGCGTTATCTGAACCGTAAGGGAGTTTCTTTTTTTAATAAACTAGATGTAAATAAACACTACGATCTTCGTCACCATTTATTTCTGTATTTCCCACCACGCAATAGTCAACAAAACAGCAATGCTTATTATAAGTGCTACCGATATAATATACTGAAAATACGTATATAAGTACGTCAGCGGGCGGACTATCAAATACTGTGTTTTATCTTTGGTCTGGTATAAAAATTTTAATATATTGGTGCTTTTCAAGTTGCACCGTACTTTTGCAATACGGTACAACATGTCGTTTGGGATTAGTTCTTTAGTTAATATGTTACATTCAGAATCTTTGACATTCAAATACATATTTCCAAACAAACATTCTCTACTACAGCCTCAACATCGGTTCATGCGAACTTGCTTTAGACTCGTTACTTCAAGAAATGTTCGTTTTTGAAAATGATCGTTTTAGAGCGAGTGAAGATATTTGGGCGGCTCTTAACAGCGAGGTCTTGAGAGCCGATCAGGGTGATTGAAGTGAGTATGGAGCAGCGCCGGAATGAAAGGGGCGGGGGAAACGGAAGATCCCCGAGGAAACCCGCTGACCAACGGCATCGTCCGGCACGATTCCCACTTGCGAAAACCCAGATAGTTTTAGAGGACTTTTAAATGCAACGTTAGAGATTTTACAGGTTTGCGCTATTTACGAGTGTATGAGCGAGCGTACGTCTGTTTACATATCCAAATGTTCTGCTGTGTAGTATCTCTCAAATATGTGCATCCTTATAATAAATACCCAATGAAAACTACACTTGGTAAGCAAACTTGGTATTCATAAAGTCAACATAAGCCCTGATTAAAAAGAAAAATCTGCTTATTTATAGTAGCCAAGAAATCAGTACCTAAGAAAATTGTCTGACAAATGTCAAAATAGTTATTTAAGAACTGTGGTTTTGCATATACAATATCTGATCTTTCAAAGATGATTTGCCACACTCAACTGAAGAATGAAGGAGTGTTCCCTAATTAAGTATATTGGCAATTATTAAAGAGTCCACGATCTATCAATTTGCTTGGACGGGTCCAATTTTGGACGTTTCACTAAGCAAAGGTTTACTACATAAGACGTTCATTTCAGTCAACTGGAAAGTGGGCTATGACATTTTTTGTCATTATTGGTGATGTCCGTAAGTCGCTAGCCATTATATTACACAGATTATGTATGGGGAAGGGCGCGCATTCTATTTGCGCTTCATCCACTAACTTTTTGCCAACAGAAAAGTCACACCTTTGGGGTCAGAATCAAGTGGCTTGAAGTCTTTTAACATAAATATGTTTTTAGTTAAAACAATTTTGAACGAGTTATACTGCAACTTCAATCTTATCACATGAAGAAATTTTTCACGAAAGCCTAGATGTGTTACAAAACTAACAACCTAAATATGGTTTGCATGGCATTTTTGTGCAGTTCTGATGGCAAATGGTAAACTAGTGTTTCGTAGCTTACATGCACGGAAGACGCACTGAAATTTAGATTAACCTTAAGAATCATACATTATATATATATATAAATTAAATTACTTCGAGATCGATTAGTGATATTTGAAAAGATATATATATGCACATGTCATAAAACGTATACAAAAATAATTTTCGCTTTTAAAAAAGACATACAAGTCGGAATGGATCCCGACTTATATTTTGGATCTTAAAAAACTGCCAACATCTATCTATAAGAAGGCACATGACGAGTAAATAAAGTGCATTAATTCTTACACATTAATGCTAGAGGATGTTGATCCTGGTGTTATGACGAATATGGATGCCAACGGTAGGTAATGTCATTTTATTCTTATCTCGTATAATGGGAGTTGCGAAGCAGTAAAAGCAATTCAGTTCACGCGCGCGCACACACACACACACACACACACACACACACACACACACACACATATATATATATATATATATATATATATATATATATATATATAACTCTTGATAATTTTAATGGTGAAAATATTACGTGACATTCCAAATCAATCGGGACGTAGATTAACGAGTATGGTCAAGTAAGAGTGACAATTGTGATGTCTTAAATTATACTTATTTAATTAATATGTTTTAAAATTTTTACTATCATTGTACGCGAATACACAAAAACCTACATTTTTCGTGTTGGAATTCGTTTCGTATCTCTTCTCTTGTCACTCCGGACTACATTCACATCATTTTGTTAACTTACGTGTTCCTTTAAATGGTCTCATCGATTAAGTGGAAACTATTTTCATAAACGGGCCTTTCCTTGCATTTCTACATTGTCGATGCTTATTCAGTATGGCGTCATTGGAAATGGGATAAATGAGAACATGATTCATATCACTGAATAACACAACATTGTCTATCATAAAACATTAAACGTAACGAAAGGATGACTGAACCTGCTTTTTTCCCGTCATTTAATTACTTATCTGTACATTAAGCAGCTATATTATTACAAACTTCTAACCGTTTGGTAATATGTAATTCTTGCTTTGCGGGTCATAGGTAGTGTGTGTTGTTAAAGAGCTAGGGCCATTCCGAACCACTATATGTATACACATCAAAAATAATAATGTCACGTGTCTGCTCTTCTTTCCGGCTCCTATGACGTAACAGGATTTTCTAAAGCACTATAAGCCTTTATAGAGTCCTAGGATTTTCTGACTTAGGAATCAACATTTAAGTGAAGATCCTCCGTGGACATGTTATTTCCTGTATCTCCGAACTACCGACCCAGACATCCGTATTATGGATACAGTTACGCAGGCAAGTGCCATTTTAAAAAGAAAACAAGTTTTATATTCATTTTTGTGTGTAAGTCGTCCCTTACAGTCTTTACATATCCATTTAGTCTATTAGTATAAAATTGATGCCAGTAATACACAATAAAATACAAATAAATATATACCCGTATGCCATGCCACCTCCAGCAATCTCTACTCTGAGAGGGAATGTCATACCTGTCAGATTATGGCAACCAGCTGTGCGTAGTATAGCGTCTTCTCATTTAATTCACATTAACCTTGCCACAGTTATGAATCAGTTAGTAAAATAGATGAGATTTTCAATTTTCGGTTTCAAATAGGGGCCGCGGTTGGTGTAGCGGTTAGGACGCTCACCTACTACCACGGCGAACTGTGTTCGATCCCCGGCGGGGTCACACCCCAGATTTTCGCAACCTGTGGTTTCGTGCCGGACGATGCAGGTGGCGGGCGGATTTTCTCGGTGATCTCCCGTCTCCCCCTGCCCTTGCATGACGATAAGAATTCAGAATGTATGTGGGGTGAATTTGAGATAGACGAGACGAATTATCCACCTCTCACTGTCGAGGAACATCCAAATCATTAGCCACTCCGTGAAGTGATTCCTGGACGACGTGTGGTAAACCCAGCATTTCTTCTCCCGCAATTCGAATGTATTGCAAAACATGCCACGATCTGCTCAACTGGCAGAATGAAAATGTATCAAGAAGTTCGCACAGGACTCCACTGCATGTGGAGATACAAGTGTGAAGAGGCACGAGAGTCCGAGACCCGCCTTTCGTGTCTGATATCCTGCAGACCATGAAGAAACGAAAGGCATCCGTATAGGCTTCTGTTCATAAAACGGTGACTGTGCGTTCTAATGTTACATATACGATATATACTATTATATATACATATATACATATATATACACATATACATATATATGTATATATACTATATACAGTGTTATTACAAATTATTCATCGTGTTTTAAAAATCTGTAATTCACAAAGTATCAGAAAACTATGAGCAATACACGAAAACAACCAGAAACTCTCCAAGTTTTTTTCCACAAATTCCTACAAATGTCCATTGTGAGCTCCTTTCGTCACATGACACACATCCAATCGGTAGTCGAGTTCACCCCACACGCGCTGCAGCATGTCCCTGTCGATGACCATGACATCTGTGGTGATGCGGTTTCGGAGCTCATGCAGTGTTGCTGGCAACGGGAGCACGTACCCCCAAAGAAAGAAATCACACGGCGAAAGGTCGGGAGACCGGGGCGGCCATCTGAACAGCGACAAGTCATTCCGACCACATCGTCCAATCCCGCGGTGTGGGAGTTTATTGTTGAGGTGACGACGCACTTCTGTGTGCCAATGTGGTGGTGGGGAGGGGGGGGGGGGGGCATCCTGCTGGAACACGAAGTTGGCGGAATCCTCCCTGATTTGTGGAAATAGAAGCAACTCCAACATGTCGAGATAGACCCGTCACAGTGTTTTCAAAAAGGGGGGGGGGGAAGGGCAAGTACACCTTCGTCTGTGAGACTGCACAGAACACATCAAGTTTTGGCGAATCCCGTACGTGTTGCACAGAAGCATGGGGGATTTTCAATGCCCCATATCCGAACATTGTGACGGTTCACCTTTCCACTCAAGTGAAACGTCGCTTCGTCACTGGACACCAGACGTGTGGCAAACTCATCGTAGCTTCCTGCATGTGCTCACAAAATTCAACTCTGATAGCGCAATCTTCTGGATGCGAGTGTCGCAACAGCTGCAAGCGGTACGGTTTAAGTTGTAACCGTCGTCGCAAAATCTTCCGCACGGTCGGCTGAGGAATCCCAAGCTCCCGACTTGCTCGGTTAGTTGATTGTCGAGGGCTACGCACATAACTTTCCCTCACTCTCTCCAATGTTTCGCTCGAGACACCTGGCTGCCCTGTGCTCCTACATTTACACAAGCATCCTGTGTCCTGGAACTGACGATACCACCGCAGAATGCTCTGGTCACCTGCTGGTTCTGTGTGGCAATGCCCTCGGAACACACGTTGCACAGTAGAAACTGATTAACATCTTGTATATTCCAAAACACTAAACGCTTTCTGTTGATTTGTCGCCATTTTGTGAACTGAGCTAGTGCTGTCACACGGTGTGATAAAAAGGAAGTTTAGACTCGTATAAAAAACAATGTTAGTTTTTTTTTTTGATATGGCGGTTAGCCCGAATCTTTAACATAAGTAGTTTATGAATTACAGATTTTTGAAACCCGATGAATCATGTGTAATAACCCTGTAAAATATATATAATATTTATACTAAATATTATGTATACTATATATAATATGAATTATATATTACATATACTATACCTTGTAAATATGGAATGCAAATTTTTTTTACCATATGGTCTTTTGTATAATAAAAGTAAACGCATATCTAGTAGCCTTTGTATCAAGGATGCGACAATCCAAAATGTTTTTTGTTCACAACGCTTTTGGTAGGTTGTTTTATAAATGAGATAAATTGATTATTGGAATTTTATTGCCTGTGCTCACTGTTTTGTATGTATATATTGGTATATGTATGTATACAAGGGTATATATGTATGTGTATATATATGTATATATGGTGTATTGGTTACGGTACTTACCTCCCACAAATACTATATTGGTTTGATCTCCGGCGGAGTCACTCTTGAATTTTCGTAATAGAGAAACATGATGGGCCATGCAGTTGGCCTGAGGGTTTTCTCGAGGTACTCACATCCCCCCCCCCCCACTACTGCATTCGTCGCTCCTACATAATCTAATTTCACCCCTTTAACTCTAAAAACATTACGTTTATCGCATTACTCAAACTTTCCTGTAAGTCACTCGCCAGTTCCGACCAATCATTTGTACTGTTTTCATACAAAATACCTAACAGAGTACAGTTTCTTAAAATAACCTTTAAGTGTGTGCTCCATCGTAATCAATTTTGTTAAGTGTGAGAGGAGGCATTCTAACCTAGCTTCGCCAACGAAAGACGAAATAAAATGAAGCAAATAAATACACCTTACTTAACAGGCATAGTAAGTAATAATGTTCCGACAAATTTCTATCAATTTATGGAGTATAATAAAAACCGTTTTGTTGAAGCTCAACATCGTGCCGAGTACACAGCTGTTCCAAATTATCACTAACGGATTTATTAGTCAGGGGATACTTTTATAATGGAGTATATTGATAGTGGACATTTTTGAAATTATTCCCGAAAGAATACTGGTTATGCCCCTATACACCCATCCGTGACGAAAGTGCGATCTCATTGTCATGCAACGTTAGCATTGTGACCCGTTTTTTTACTGCTTGGCGTACTTATTATAAGAATTTAAACGCGTTTATCCGGAGAAAAATTGTTATTTTTTAATACCTGAATTCCGACGTGGCTTGTAAAATTGATAGCTTTGTGTAGTAAATGCTTGTTAAGCGATTTATTGCTAAACATGTAATTGCACTGCAAACAAATGAATGTTCAAAAACTGCAAAAAAATACTTATTAAGGTGTTCTAACCCATATTTTACTGCAAAGAAGATTTCATCATTTCGCTTTTATTCATTATAATTATTCTGTACTGTTTGTCAGTAAATTGCTTTATTTTGTACAGACTGGTCTTCGTATTACATACAACTGCCACAATATAGCTTGTAATTTACCTTACACGCCAGCTTCATTTAGCATATAAGGCAGGAATGGGTCTACATGAATAGGCCTACTAATATCAATGAACACCTACAAGGAATTGAAGAAACTGCTGCCCAGTTTAGTGCATTGCAGTTGCGATATTGTGTTACAATCCTGTACAAGTCGTTGTAAGCCTTTCTTACTGTATGAGTACAGGAGCGATTTCTCCCCATGATTTACTGTAATTATTTTGGCCTGGAGTGAAAATAGTTCCATGCTTGTTTGTCCAGCCATTGTTTGTATGTGAAACTAAATTGGTAGCTAAATCCCCCCCCTGTCATGCAGCTACAAGGAAAGTTTGAGGAAAAAACAATTTAAAAATTTGATTAAATTACATAACTTTTATTGGCATCACATTGGTTTAGACTAGTTGAATTACGTTTGTTTTAGTGTTCCAATATTTTTAGCGAAACGTTTTTTATGAGACTTAAAAAAACATATGTTATGGAATGTTAAGATTAGAAAAACATGCAACCAAATTTCAAGCCACCCAGTAGAGCTTGTGTTTAGCAGCAACATATAATACATACTGAAGAATCTTCCTGTAGCAGTTGCAGGAGCGGTCTTTTGCTGCCTCGTCAAATAATCCCAAACATACTTAATGAATCACGCAGTTGTAAAACTGCAAGTACGGTTTATATTCAGGAACTAACATTTATCAATCTGAGTATTTTAGGTTTTAGCTAATGTAAACAAATTATTCACCAAATCTTTGAAAATACATTTTCAGCATAAATTGCGCAAAATCAGCTAATGCAACTAAATTTTTAGGAGTTATATATATTTTTTAATAACGCAAAAAATATCAGTTATGAACACCCGTTTCCTTGGTATTATGATCGACAACCCTCATTCATGAAGTAATAAAACAAAGATACAATTAAAAAAATCGACCTCTACTTGTTACATGTTTAAAGTACTTTCATACGTAACCACTAAAAGGTGGTGATCGATCTGCTAGAGCACAAAGGCGAGCTAGATTCCATCCTCTGCGAGGTCACTTCCGGAATTTTCGCGTGCGGGAATCGTGCCTGGACAGTGCTGTTAGTCGACGGTTTTCTCGAGGATATCCCGTTTCCCCCACCCTTACGTTCTCGATACTGCTCCAAATCAACCTCATTCCATCCCTCATCGATTCTCAAGACCCTAGATCTACTTGACTATGTACACAAAATTGAATCTTGAAATTTTCTAAATGCGTTATATATATATATTATATATATATATATATATATATATATATATATATATATATATATATACGCATTTAGAAAATTTCAAGATATATATATATTCTCTTGTGTTTCACTGACAAGTTCTTTACCATGTAAAAAATGCACTCTGAAACATCAATAAAGACAATCAAATTCTGTACTCAAATTCCGAAACTTCGCAACTACTGCAGCGTGACTCGCTCGTCTAAAATTATCAGAACGAAACATAGGTGAACCTATTAGAAAGCTTTGGTGCTGTCAACGGGAAACCGCGGCTTGCTGGTCTGACTGGCGGGCTGTCTGAGTTGCGCCGGGACGTGCAGGGCGTCCTGACCTCTGGGCTATGTGTTCTTTGCGGTCTGGAGAGGGAAACTTCCTCAGCCCGCAGAGAGATACAACTGCTGCAACCTAATGAGTGGTATAAGGGCCCTCACAAGGGCCCGAGCACACCCCCCGCTCTGAGCTTCGGCAATGATGAGAGAGGTGCTGTCAACAAGCAGCAGTGAAAGGGCGGGAATGACTTGCCTTCCTAGAACTGGTTTATCCGTTAGCAGTTTACGTTTGGCAACACTGTGGTTTACAGGTAGTCGTTTGGGGACAGTCTTGGGTTGGAGATCGTTATCGCACTTTGGAAAATCCTCACGTTCCAAAGTGAGAGCTGAAACACGGGAGTGAGACAGAGATAAGGGAAACAGTTTGCTATCTGCACGGTACCCGTGGCGCAGACAAACGGAGTTTCTCATAGGTTGAAGGTATCCTTCGCCATTAATAGGTTGACGACAGGCATACGTATTCCAGGCTTCACGTTGATTGAGTGCAATTGTTTTTATGTGTTACATGCGTGCCACAGCAGACGTTAACAAAATGACGCGTGTCCTAACCACTGCATTAAAAAAAAAAAAACATCGTTATTCCAGTATTAGGTGCCGATCCCCTGCATTTTGCTTCATAAACGATTTTGTTAGTATTCCTTTGAAAATCGTATATTAGTTTACATTCTTGGCACACATGAGCTATAGACTACCTGAAAGAAAAGCATTTTATAATGAAACATGCCTATTTGTTAAACCCCCAGCTGTTAATTCCAGAGAACGCTAAAAACCGCCACTTTTCTGATAAGTATTTAATTCAAAACTAAAACTAAATGTTCATGAATTACATTATATTTATTACGGAAACGGTAACCTTACGCTGCAGTGGACTCAATCACAGCCGTGATATATTACCATCATTAACCCATGATTAACTTCTTTTAGTTCACGTTTGTATCGGTCCAACACTGACCCTAATATATCCAAAACCTAAATATTAGCCAACAAGTATTCGTCGCATTATCGACCTGGAAAACTTTTCCAGAGATTCCGTGTTAATGTTGTCTACTTTCTCTGATTTTCATTCTACATTAACTGGTTGTTATTCTCTATATCGGCGCAATGCCTGGAATGTTATTTTTTTCTATGATGAATCTACGAACGATTATCACTTGCCCTGGCTGGAATATTTGTACATTGATTTTGGATCAACTATTAGCTAATGACGTATACTACCAACTTCAAATATCAGAATCATTTATCTTCAGTATATTTTTCAGTTCACTTAGGAACTTCAGCAGGTATATTCTGCCAGAATCAATCGATTAGCTTAAATGCATTTTCGTGCCAGAAGTAGAAATATGGTAGTATTACATTTTCTACGTAACGTACAACATGCATATCTGTAATGTATTTATTACAAAGGGCGGTGTAATAGTAGTAGGCTAGGCACTAAAATTTATTTTGGCAACTGAGCAACACTATTTTCTGTATAAGAACTAGAATACATTTACAGCGTACGTTGAATACTTCAGAAGTGAAAAGGGGTATTAGATTTGATTCCCAATGATGTCTAACCTTGAATTATATTAGTATTCACTGCATTTAGAGGACCATAAAACAGGAAAGTAGTATGTAGAACAACTCCAAAACCACTGTGCCTGATCCATACGGACAACAATTTTCTGCAGTTACATCTATGCTGGTGGTGGTGGTGGTGTGTGTAGTTAGTTCCCGAGGAGAGGCCGTTTTCTAAATATTTAGATAATCAACAAAAAGCATACACAGTAACAACATAGCTAATTACGAACCAACTACCCAACGACGCGCGATAATATATTGAACCTACGTGTATTAAGCATTATCTATTTGCTATAATGGCGTCCTATGATAAATTAAGCTTAAAATTTGGCAGCACAGTCTCTGTCACAGAAAGAATTCACGTACATACACCACTGTAGCGGAATTCCAAACTCATTATAGCATGCGAATGTTACCAAGGGCGCACGAACACTTTTTAAGTATCCGTTAAGTGAGCCTTGAGATACAAATGCCATAAATAATCCTAAACAATTAGCATATGTCAGTGCAGCAAAATTATTATAACACTGATATTACAATAGCACATTTAATTTGTATTGCCTATGTTTAGCTTTTAACCCTTTCATTATTTCTTGATTGTATTTTCTTAAGTAATCTGCGATATACATTCGTAATTCGTTTTACTTGTATTTAAAAGAAAATACTACACTCTTAAACCCTGCGTCATTGCGATAGTGAATAAGATGTAAGCCAACCTTCCTATTGTGCAGTTTCGTTGTTCAACTTTTTCATTGTGTACGAATGCATATTACTGTAATAAAATATGTATTTTAGTGCCATACATCTCTATTTACTAATAAATGACAGATACTTGCTGCATTTCTATACCCGCATGTTTGTATGAGCATTGGTAAGCCTATATACAGATAATTTGCAAGCACAGTTTAGTTTACTTAACAGGGACTACTGTGCCAAATTAATTTTCCCAAGGCTTTTTACGCGTTTAAATCGTGATGGCACACTAAGTATGTATAGTGCCCGTCAAAAGTAAGACCATTAGTGTGAACATCAAATTTCCGCAATCTTTTCATACCCGCGTAAAACTTTAATTCTACGAGTTTAATTTTGTAGGCTGTATTGTTTATTTTCTAAGTAAAATCAAACTTACTCTTGACTGCTGACTGCTGGACATTTTCCCGTGGTATAGCAGAAACACATTTTCTTTTCTGCTCTTCACCGATCCGATATTTACACATGTGTACTTTTGGTCCCGTTATTTTAATTACCTCTGCAGTGTGGAACACAACACTTAAATTGTGATTTATATAGTAAAATATTTGTTAATTGTATATTGTATCCTACTAAACATTTTTAAAACTAACGATAATAATCACGGCACAATAAAATGCCCATTCGAGCACAGCTACCTTAAGCGGGAATAGTGTAAAACTGACAATTTCTAACTAAACGGTTTTTAAATTCTTTGATATTTGTTATGAGATATATTAGAACGTGTACTAATGTACTATGAAAAATGTTATGCAATATATATCTATATTCAATTTTTAATTACTTTAGTATAGATAATTACTTTAAATATAATATTTCTTTATGTATATAACATTTTTAGTTTAATCGAAAAGCATTTTAATGGCTTATTTTTATTTGAATAGCGTGTATGAAATTTCCATATTGGTGGGTGTTTCGACTTGAAACTTACACATGTAAGGTTTGATAAACTGTAACGTACGCCATGCATCTGGCCACGCCCGCTGTCATCTAGTACTGATGCCTCGCCGCTCCTAGTGGCCACCAGGAGAACTGAAGTCGTGGTGCTCTGTAGGCGCAAAGTTAAAAAACAACACATGTTGAATGTCTCATATAAATACTATACTTCTCGTCACTATTCGGACTCAAGCCCTCGCAACACTTTAAACAAGCTATTTACAATTATTTACAGTCTCATCATCCCGCACTAAAATGCACATTGTATGATTTATTGAGATGGTAGCGGGCACAACTTGACCAGAGGGCGCTTGAGGACTCCCTTGTGAGTCTTCACCTCTGCCACTCTGACAACGGAGTCTGTGTCTGGAAAATTCTTCAGTACTCGACCTAGTTTCCAACAAAGAGAGAGTAAGTTGTCATCCTTGACTAGCACCAATGTGCCAATCGTGAGGTTCTCTTGCAAACATCCGCCCATCCTAACCATTCCAGAAGGATCCACAAACGGAGACAACTTAGATAGTGGGCCCCTGTATGGCTGCCTTGCCTGCAGTGCCCTTATATCTGCGGCAAAGGCTTCGTATTGTGCAAATATTAATCCATACCATCAAGGCAGTGTTGAGTTCCTCAGGGCAAGGAGGACCAACAATATGTTTCTTCAGATGCAGCTTCGCACAACTCGCAGACAGTAGGCAGTGATGCATTTTATCTTACTCAGAGACGAGAATGTGTGCAACAGTGAAGTGTCAGCAGGAATTCCAATAGCACGGAGTGTGATAACCCGTTGTTCTACAAGCGCTTCGTCAGTGTGACTCCTTGCCGGGTAAGGCTTAGGCCAGTGTTCTGGAGAATCACGCAGCCATGGTGGGCCTGTCCACCATAATGGATGTGCAGAAAGCTTACTGGAAATATACCTCGAGAAGTGCAGTCAGCTCACTGGGAAAGATACCTCGAGTAGCGCAGTCAGCCGGGTTGTTTTCTGATGGTACATGATTCCAGTGTTTTGATGGAATAAGATCCTGAATTTCGCTGACCCGACTAGCAACAAATTTTTTCCAGCTTTGTGGAAAGCCATTGATCCAGTGAAGAACAGTAATCGAATCAGGCCAGGCAAAGGTTCGGGAGATGTAACCATGGGAATTGAGGTTATCTTGTATTTTGAGCATGGTACAGGCAACCAGTAGAACCCCACATAGCTCTAGACGAGGTAGAGATACTTGCTTGGTGGGAGCCACCTTCGACTTGCCAATAATTAAATGAAAACTTACTGGAACATTCGATAAGGTGATCTGCGGGTAGACAACAGCTGCGTATCCACGTTACAAACTGTCGGAAAACCCGTGCACCTGACACAAGGTTATCTACATAAATATCTGTTAACAGCACTGAAGCAGCATGAGGAAAATGCTCCCTCTCGTCAGCAGCCAGTTAGTGCAGTGTTCGAATGGCGAGAAAGGGTGAGGATGAAACACAATAGGTTACAGTATTGAGTTGATAGTCACGTACTGGATCTGGGTCTGAAGGTCTCCACAAAATGTGTTGGTAATCTTGAAACTCTTCGTGAACTTGGATCTGACAATACATTTGCCCTATATCGGCTGTGAAGGCAACAGTATGACTGTGGAAGTGGAGAAGAATGTCCATGATGTCCCCTTGTAGCCATGGACCAGTGAGCAACGAGTCGTTTAGGGAGATTCCGATAGTATCTCTTGCTGAGGCATCAAATACTACATGCAATTTTGTGGTACTGCTATCTGGCTTCAGGATGCCATGGTGAGGTATATAAAATGCTGGTCTCTTAAGTTGCGAGGTAGGTATTGGGGACATGTGATCCTGTGCTAAGTAATCCCTCATGAACAATACATAAGAAGCCCTTAGGCTAGGATCACGATTTAGCTTACATTCAAGGTTATGGAACTGATGAAGGGCTTGCACTCTCGTTTCTCTGAAGTGAGGCTGAGGATCCTTGTATGACAGAGCCGCTGTAATGGCCTGTTTCATTCCTTCGGCAAGTTGCAACAAAAGTTTGCTCGCACCGTAGGCCTTGAGAGATACTGTACACTGGCAATGTTGTTCTTCTGCGCCTTAATCTAAGCCTTCTCACAATCCTCAGTAAAAAAACTTGGCTGACTGGCCGAATCGAGTAGAGCACACACTCTCTGTGAGTTACCATTACCACTTGGAATCTCCACCAGGGCAGTAGACAGAAGTACTGTTGATGGGATGTCTCTGTCCGGACCTTGAGATATCAAGGCGTGAAAACCAGGCACTGATGATTCCTCACTGCTGTTTGTAGATTAAGCTTCAGCAAAGTGTAGTAATGTGTGATGTCTGGAACTACAGGTACGACAGTTTCTATTTGACCGACATGCCTTGGACTGGCGAGAAGCACATGAACAATTAAAACAAAGCTGGACAGACTTGGCTAGCTTATGGCATTCTTGGGGAGATGCCTCTAAGAATTGGGGACATCGATACAGTTCATGGTCATCACTGCAGACAGTACACTTAACCTTCACATTGGTCACATGTCACAGTGTTCACAGCAAATGACTGACTGGGAATGGTGCAGTAGGGTTTCTTTGGCGGCATAGTTGACCTTGACTTAGGTTGTGATGCAGTGGCTGGTTGCAATTCTGAGGCCTGGCGGTGCCCTTCTAGAATTGATAAAAACTCTGTCACCTTTGGCAGCTCAGCTATCTTGTCATTTATACAAAGTTCCCATTGGTTGCGCAAAAAGGGGTATAACTTGGTCTCGATGATATGGAGAAGCAATGTGTCCCACTTGTCTACATTAACCTTTAATACACTCAGTGCAGCAATATGTTCATCTAAGACTGACAGTAACCCATTTATTGATACTGGAGAATCCGGTGATATTGAGGGAGCATGCATGATAGTATTTATGTGTAAAGACACACTCAATATTTTGTTATTATATCATTAGTTCAATAATTCCCAGTCCACTTCATATTTCTTTACAGTATGTGGCAATGCTTGGATTACAGACAGTGAACATGCGAACAGAGATGATTTGAGATACGACAATAACTCCGCATTAGTAAGATTGGGATTGTCCGCTGCTAAGGCACCGAATAGGTGCGTTGCAGCATCGAAGTCCGTCTTTTCCTTACTTGTTAGTTCGTAGGCCAGATGATCGTCTTCAAATCTTGAGCGTATCTGGGATAAATCGCGGCAGGTAGCAGAAAACAGCTGCCTTTTGGTCGCATCTGTGGAAACCTTTTTGGCGAGTTCGGCGGCCTGCCGTAACCTATTTTCCGCGTGTTTCATGCGTCACTCTAATGCTGCGGCCTTGTCAGCCATGTTGACACACAACTTCTTGAATCACAAAACTTCAATCCACAACTAAAACCTAAAACCAATAGCACAGAGTGTTTAATGAGCCCATAGAACCGGTCACCAATCACGCAGTCACGACTAATATTACCTGCCTCGGGAAATCGAAACAATAGAATGCACCAGCTCCCACTACTTGAACACCTAGTTTATGATAAACGTCTATCGTACTGCAGAATTTCGATCTCACGCGTCCGTTGTGTGTCGGTGAACAAAACCGGTGCAGTCGAGACAAAGAGGTTAGAGCAACACGGCGATAACAACACGAACAAACCACACCGAATCAAGGTACTCGCGTAAACACAGCAAACGACGATGGAAATTACGCGGATCTTAATCCGGCCCGGAGGACCAAATGTTTCGACTTGAAACTTGCTCATTTAAGGTTAGATAAACTGTACCGAACGCCACGCGTCCGGTCATGCGCGCCGCCATCTTGTACTGATGCCTCGCCGCTCCTAGCGGCCACCAGGGGAAACTGAAGTTGTGGTGCTCTGTAGACGCCAGGTTCAAAAACAACACGTGTTGAATGTCTCATATAAACACTATACTCCTCGTCACTATTCGGATTCAAGCCCTCACAACACTTTAAACAGGCTATTTACAGTTATTTACAGTCATAACAGTGGGGCTTTCAAGAGTGGGACAGAGGGATCTTATTAACTACAGGAATTTTTTTCTCACTAATGAAAAACTTGATTTTTGGCCGTTTGTAACTCACCGTTTGTAATTGACCATATTATTTTTTGAATCACCAAAGCTATTCATAATATTACTATATTCCCGAACGTTATCGATATTTTGCACTTTATAAAACAGTGATGTATAAATGGTATTTTTGACTGAAAAAAATGGCAAAGTCTTCTCAACAATTTTTTTTTCTTGGTATGAAATCCCTTTTTCATAATTCAATTATGCTGTATATTTAGTTTCTACAGACTGTTTCTAGTTTATATACACAGGCGAAATCTCTCATTCAGTTCACTCCTGGAAAACTTTTTTTATTATATTAAAAATACTGAAACAACGAACAAATTTTGGCTATTGTTTTTTAAATTTACATAGCGTAACATTTACGACACAAGCCTATGTAATTCATTTTGTTAGTACAGTACATTTTACACTAAGACATGACAGATTAGGCATTCTACTCGCATATCTGTACTATAGCATATCAGAATATAATAGTTTAAAAGCGGACATCTCGCTCGCTACGAGCCAACTTGATTTGATCTAACGGCAAACAATCAGAAACGACAAACACTATAACAGTTTCAAGTTGAACACGTAGTTATGTATGTCTACTGTTATGTTAATTCCGTACATATTTGTTTGGACATAATATCACACGACTATTTACATATGTGTTTTGGACACCAGCTCACACTTATTTACATATTATGTTGAATAACGTTAATTATTTAAACCCCTCCTAGGTTCATAATTATTTGATAAAAAAACGTAATATTTTTGTAAACCTCCAATCCTAATTTAAGTTTTATTATTATTATTGTGTAATTCTATTACATGCTGAGATGAATTCTGAGATGAGGTTATTATCTAAATATGTTAATTTCCAACTTTATTGCAGCAGTTTGATTATTTTATTTTTTAATTAATTCCATTATCCTCATTACGTTTTATCTTGTGAGGATGGTGCTATAATTCCAATTTAGAGTAATCCTAATTGCAATAAGAGTAATTATTTTTATTTTCGTATAACGCTTAATTTAACTTGAATTCCATACAAATTGATAATCTTATTAAATTTTGTTTTCAGAAAATTTCATTTTGAATGGTAATAATAATTTATACTTCAGCTTCAAACTAATTAAATCTATTTTATCCCATGGTGTGTTTTCTGCAATTATTCAGTGACATGTGCATGAGTTTTGTTTCTACAAATATTTCAGAGTTCACCGAGAGCTTAACATTAGGTAAAAGTGTGTTATGAAAAGTGCAAAATGTTTCTTCTAGTCCCCTATCCCGTAATAATCACTCTACACACAACTAAACGACTTATAGTTTCCAAATAACATCCCCTTTTTAATTACACTTATTCAACACCAAACAAGACATATTGCAACTACAAAAATGTAACCAGTAAAGTTTTATTGGTGTACCTACTTGAATTCTACACTTTGAGACATGCGTTAACATTAACGATAAATTAAACAATACTATGTGGTCTATTGGATTGGGCTTATTAACGACTCCCAGTGTTATGCCAGAAGTCTTATCAGGGGATGGCTTACAAAGTAACTGATGACCTGACAGACTAATACCCATGCCATACCTGGGATTCGAACCCAGAAGCTCCATCACCACAGACCGGTGGCGCACCAGCCAACTATTCGTAGAACTTATTGGGAATTATTTATAGAGGAAATATCAGTAAGTAATTCTCCAATGATTCATAAATTGATCGAGGATAAAACATTTCGTCTATTCTTATTATGCCACAGAGTATTATTAAAAACTAACTAGCAAATGCCAGAAGCCTTTAGACCACAAGGTTTCTAGTTCGAATCTCGGTCTGGCCACCGATGTGTGTGTGTGTGTGTTGTTCGCAGGTGTTAATTTAGGTTAGTGTGAATGACTGAATTTCAATTTCAGCTAATATTATGTTGAATACATACACACCTTTTCCCAGAACTTCAAAAGATGTTATCACGAACTAAACGAACCTAGCCGAAACACATTTCTGTGTATAGTAATAAATCTTATATTCTTTAGAATCTATAAATAAGAATAAAAGTATTTTCTTTCTATTAATGAAATAAACTAATCGTAAACATCAGTTTCCCAAGGTAAAGAGTGCGTCTGTGGATTGAAAATTGGAATCGACGATAAACGTAGTTACCTATTGTAAGATAAGAAAAACAGATTAATCGTGTTAAGTTTTGACACATGTATTTAAAGTCATAAGAGACTTCGAACTATGTATATTACTTACTAAACATAGTGTTACCTTTTCTGCTGTAGTATTCTTGCAAATATTTCAGCTTTATGTTATTTGACTGAGCACTTCACTTCCCACTTCCCTTCTTACTGTATCGATGCTCCATTAATTAATTGTTTATTAATATTACAGTGCCAACACTTGAAATGAGGCGATACAAATGATTTCCACGCCTAGGTGCCTATGCTGGAGTTCTCATTCGTATACGAACTGCCCGCCGCACTCAGTGAATTGCAGTTTTGGTATGCTTGAACTTGGTCTTCGTATACGAGATCTGTATACGAACTTTGTCCGTGTGGTCTAGAGCGAGCGAACTCCAGTAATTAATGTTTTCAATTCGTATGGGACCGCTAATTTAATCATTCCTGTTAAGAGAACGTATTTATGGAACTTGGAACGCTACATATACAATTATAAAGTAATTCTACACAGTTTCGTATCGTAAACACAACGTGTAACTCGTATATAGCAGTAATAGTTACGTTGGAAAAGATAGCGCTACAAGTAATATATTATATTCGTTATTAAGGGATTTTAGTTGTATGTAGGTGTAAATTATTTAAATGTATACTTATCAGTTTATAAATATAGAAAGGTTTACTAAATGTCTACATCTTAAAAACAAATTATTGTTTATTTAACATTAAGCATATTACGCAAGTATAATCAAATGTTTTCAAAGTGTATTAATGGAATCGTGCTTATATTCAGATTTCTTTGTGCACATTTAAATGTTGTCGATTTATTCTAATAGTACTAAAATATTCCTTTAAAAATAATAAACTCGTATTTATATTAGTTACGTTTTCGGTTTCGCCGTAGTTGTGACCTACCATGTAGTTGGAAGATTTTCTCAACAATTTTAATATCTGAAACCTAAACTCCGTCACTGCCATGTTGGATACAACAAAAAAAGTTACCGCCTATTTCAAATCAACATACCCACTTGTCTGATCGGCTATAGTCACCGCGAAAATTAAGTCCGACGGGAGAAACAACTCGTATATGAACGCGCAATTAGTTTTTCCAGCATAGGCCTCCTGAACTGCAAATACTCTTCACAGGTTTCTGTGGTCGCTCCCCACTCCGCCTACCCTGTGCAACTTGCGCAGTCTCTAATGACATCGCTGTCGACGATATGGCAAGCTGTCACGCGACCTGAGAAGTTTCAGACATCGTGAAATACTCTTTAGTTCAAAACACGCCTATGTACAAAACGTACTTTGCAGTATTATAAATTAAAACAGATTTTGTTAATTTAATTTAAAAGTATTAACATTAAGCCAATGGTGAATGCAGCATTGAATCACAAATAAAATAGTTTACCCATTTAGATAAAAACATGACTAGCTTTTGATGGGGAAGACACTTTTTCTGGTATAACATGTCTGTGCAGAAAAAAACTGCGTATTTTAAATGGCAACAATTAATATTTAAAATTATAATTTAGACTTTTTAATAATACTGTTTTGAAGGTTTTAAGTTCCTTTTGTGTGTCCAGAAAACTATGTTTCAAAAGAGCATATAGTTCTCTTGCAATTTGCTACTAAATATTAACATTGGTGGTAAATGGAGGCAAAATGATTCCCATCGACTCTTAAATGCTATAAAAGGCGAGATTGAAGGTAGGTGAACCTATCGATATCGGGAAACGAATATCCTTGCACCAGTGAACATTCGAAACCACTTAACCCAGTTGTTCAGTCGTAACAGCTCGAAACAGACACAGAACATGTCAGTGTGAGCGAAACTAATGAAAGGGGCACTTAGAGAAATCCAGGATCGCCCCGTGACATGAACTCGCTGGCAGAAAACAATTTGTCAACCAAGGGAACAAGTAGATAATTAAAATAAAATTGGATAGTGAAAATTAAAGGAAGCTAACGGAAGGAAACAAACAACGAGTAATAAAAATTGCCCCCTCCCACCCGAGTTACTTATTTTGTCTGTGCAAATTGACCTCATTCCGTACCACGCAAAAAAAAAAAACTCTCAAGCAGCCAATTTTTGTAAACTTATGTTCGGTGTATGCTACTCCATAATTTAAAGTTCAAAATACCACAACTTAATCGTTTTAGAAACTAATATGTGCATTTTATGACAAGTATTTTGAACCCTACACTTTCAACTCTCCTCTGCTATTTCGCTGCAAATGACCAGTGCAGATTTTTTGCCGGCGCAGTATCAATCGCAGTTATAACATAAGTTTTCTTTTCGAATTGCAATAAAAAGTGAAACCCAATAGAGCTTCTACAGAACCGTTGTGATAATTCGCTGGAAGGTAAAAGAGGGATAGGTCACATGAACCTGGTTAGTGTACTTTGGCCTTAATGCAGCAAGCCACTGGAGAAAAAGAGGGAGGAATTTTGAAAGAACATACAGTAAAATTAATCAACATAAATAGAACACGAATATTTACAATATAAGAGTCAGCATTGCTGTTTGCTTTTCTAAGAGTCAATTGTTTTCGTCATGAACGGGATTGGGCCAACTTTATCTGGATCTGGTTGCCTTATCCAAAGGGCCAAATATGTAGTTACTGTTTAGTCCGGAGGCTGAGACTTCAGGTGGTGAAGCAGTTGAAGTAGAAGAGCGAACAGCAGCGCACGGAAAAGTTTTTCGCCATGTCTTGGTCGGGAATCACAGCAGTGGATATCTGTCGTAGTCTGGCTGCCAGTCAAAGTTGAATTATGTCAGCTGGTATCGATCGGAGTAGGTCAATAAACTGACTTGGTATAAATTTTACTTAAAGCAATTATCAGTGACAACACTGTAGTTTCATATAATGGTATAACACAATGACATTTTACAAAAAAAGGCGATGTCTGATACCATTTTGGAAATATGAGAAAGCATTCACTATTAAATTCCCAAAATCACCTATTGTGTCCAAATGTTCTATATTATAGTTAACGTTTTTCTAATTAAGCCTTAAAGTTAAAAAAAACTAACTAAATGCTTATTTGTCCTCAAAATTTGTGTATTGCAACACAATTTTTCCTAATGCCGAATAATGGCGAAGATGCCAAATTTTTGCCAATTCACACGAGGTCCTATTCTTTGAAAGAATTATGGTAACCTTGCACAGTTAATGAAATAGGTTTATAGCATATTGTCTCTTTTTACAACACTGTCGTACTAACAAAATAAACTCGACAGCTTAAGCGTAACTACTGTTTATTTCTCTCTTGCTACTGACTGTATATACTTCAGTCAAATATAAACAATACACTGCCGTGGATTCTGAAACAAAAAGAAACCTGCATCATTAGCAACTTGTTATTTTTTTTTGAGAAAATTAATACGTAAAATTGACGGTTAATTCGCAAGGGAATTTTTTTGAAAAGGTTTTCCCACCGTATGAATACATGACGACATAAAAAACTATGCGCATTCTACGCAAAGTAAGAAACTAACTACCTTGGGAGAGTGTGCTGACAGGCCGCAGGAGATTTCAGAAAAGCGATGTAGGAAGTGTCATCTATATGATAACATTGAAAATAGTTTATAACGTCAACACAAAAAAAAATTGACAATATTAATAATATCAAAAGTCTAAGCTGTAAATTATTTAAAATTTCTTTACGATACTCTTGCAAAAACTGCTACCATTGATTTATCTCGCATCAACCCATATAATGACATGAACTGTTGTGACTTTCGAATTTTGTAGGCTTATGAACAAGGTAAAATAGTAGATATTTTTCAAAGTGATAAACGGCTGGTAAATTGTTATGATACTTTGTCTACTATGTGTGTTAATCGGCAGTTTAGCTAATAAAAAATGTAGTTATTTATTGAATAACCACTGAGTGCGCACAATCAGTTCATCGCAAACTATAATAGCAAAAATTAAATATAACTAAGCAATGGAACAGCAAACTGATGAAGCGAAATCGGTAAAATTACGATATGTATATATATATATATATTATTTTAATCAATAGGCTTCGCCATAACATTCCTTAAATTACACATTCCAACATCAACTGATCCATTACTCATGTGTAAAAAATTATTGCGGAAAAGTAGTTATAGGATCAAAACGAGTCTAAAACTTGTACTCAGATAAGTAATACAGAAAACTTACTCTTGGATTAAAAAAATGAAAGCTTTTCTGAATGTGTACAATATAAGTAAAAAGATATATAAGTACTGAAGAATGCCCACAACATAAATAAGTTATGGAAAAATAAAAACATACAGAATCAAAGCGAGGTTATTAGGTGAAAAATTTATATCCTCAGGCTCCTTGTATTTGTAATACCATAAGTCATCCCATAGACGTAGAATATTCTTTATTCCATTGAAACGATGACTAAAATATGAAACGTTACGTACAGAAAAGTACAAATAATGTGACCGAAAATGCATCATTTACAAAAGTCTTCTTTTTTGTAAAACCTCCTATGTCCAATCTGTCCGTAGTTTTTGATACTGGGTGATTTTTTTTTTTTTTAAGCGTGTATGTTGGTAAATCTTTAATTCTTTTGCGCATCATGTTGCTGTAATTTTTAAGTAATGACAGCTCGTAATTTTCTCGCCTAGTTATTATTATCTTGTGTACCTTATATCGAAATGTAGTTACGAGATTTTATAAGTAAGCCAATTAAGCCAATTGCTTTGGGATAACGCTTTTCCTACTGAGGTGGCGTGGCGTGGCGTGGCGTGGTGTAGCGGAAACTCGCCGGACTCGTATTCGGGAGGACTCGGGTTCGATTCCCGGTCCGGCCACCCCGACTTCGGGCTCACCGAAATCACTTCAGGCGAATGCTAGGATGGGTCTCTAACAAAAGGCCATGGCTAATTCCTTCCCATTCCTTCCCCAATCCTACCCCCTGCGCAATTTGCACCATCCCTAATTACCTCGATATCGACGAGACATTAAGCCCAACTACCTACCTACCCGCTCACGTTCTCGAGTATATGCGGCTTGCCGAGTAAAGGCTGTCCACCGTTACTGAGCACTTTTGGAAAAGTCACTGTCATTATCTGCATATATTCTAACGGGGATACTGATTGGCTTGGGCCTGGTAAAGTTGGTAACAAAGGAGGGAAACACTGACATTATTTCTTTTGCTTTCGAGGTATTGTACGCACTTCAGTGTTAGAATCAGCGAATTTGTAAAACAATCTTTTCTAGAAATGTCACGGTTTCACTTGACAAACGCAAAAATGAAGTGACCAAGCCATATGGCAATGCTAATCTTACATACGGCGTAAGAATACGCAATGTGTATATAAGCAGGTTTTTGGCTGGGCTTCACAAAAGTGCTCAGTTTACTGTGAACAGCCTATAGGAATGAGGCTGACAAGAGAATAAATACACCGAGTCACGTGCCATATGACGAGTTTCCTATTGGCTCTAGCCACAGTAGTGCTTCAGCATGTTGAAGGGTGCAGGGTGCTACGCTGCACTGTGGGCCGTCGAGGGGACATAGGGTGGAGTGTATATCACAGCCGCGCAGTAACGCAAACTTCCAAGTCCAACTTTAAGCTGTTTTTACACCACTAGTATTGCCGATAAAAACGCATGGCTACGTGAAACGTTAGCATGATGTTATACACGTGCGTTCAGAGAAGAAAATCTAGTGTATCTGAGACACGCCCTACATTCATGTCTCTGTATTGTTACGTTCACGTAGTCAGGCCTTGCTATCTTGATTACATTCGTGAACATATCGCCGGTAATTGGAACACGAGCTGTGGGGAATCGTATATCCTTCAGCGGGAAGGCGCGGAAGTTTGTAAGCCAACACGCGCCCGATATTAAGGCGCGTTTACACGGGACGCGAGCCACGCGCGTGTCTCTGGAAAGCGTGGAATACGCTCCGCGTAAACAGCACAGGCGTGAGGTACGCCAGCAGTGTGACGTCATAACATTCTTTCACGCTTCGAACATGTCTGATTTTCAGTCGTGAGCTGGCAATCGAGTATAGATCATGAGTGCACCGCGTTCGCTAAAACTGAGTGACAATGAAACTATGCGTTTCATTGAACTTTATGAAAACGAAACGTTGTTATACGACGTAACGATGGTAGAATATCGGAACCGGGATTTACGTGCAGCATCAGCAGCTAAATGTATAGCCGATGCTTTAAATGTGAATGGTTTCGGACCAGGTGAAGTCGTAACAGAATTTAAAAATTTGAGGAACGCATATTCGCAGGAGGTAAAAAGAAAAAAAAAAATCGCAGATAGTCGTAAATCAGGTTGCAGTACAGATGCAGTGTTTTCGTCAAAAGTTTGCAAAGCTGGACAGTTTTCTACTTCCTTTTGCTCAGCAGAGACCTGCGTACTTGCGCACACAAACTTTGCAAGTAACCGATTAACATTTGAATAAACACCATTCTAGGCCTTTGTGTTTATAATACTATGTTAATATATCGAGGGCTAAGCAGTCATATCATGTATCTGCTATGTACATAGACCTATAGAATTGTAAGAATATTACCATAGTACCATTATTAAAAGATATTGATTTTCGCATTTTTGCACGATATGCGTAATACGCATGTCTACTAGTATTTAGTCCTGTTACAAAGGTGACATTTTGCACATACGAAATATCTGCCACGTCTTAGACATCAATATACTTATAAGTATACGTGTTGTTAATAGGTGTGTATACGATACCTAGAATGGTCAGAAATTATGCAATCATACGCTCTTGCCATGCCACAGCCCCTTCCCCATTGAAATAATTACACAATGTATCACGAATGCGCATAGTTTCGTTGTATAGATGGCTGTTTCTTGTAGGTTGTAGGTTTTCCACTCCATTCATCTGCAGACGCCCCCATGTGCCTGGGTGATATGCCGGGTTATTATCTTCATTGTCAAGTAGTCCGGCGGGTATACAAGCAGGATTAGTTTTCTTTGACCAGTTATGAAAGACACAGCAAGCACTTACTGCTTTGTCCACTGGACTTGGCTTTAAAGTCATTGACTTCTCAAACAATCGAAATCGGCTAACGAGAATACCGAAGGCATTTTCGGAAACTCTCCGTGCTCTTGATAGTCTGTAATTAAAAATCGTCTGCTCCTTGGACAAGTTCCGCCTGCAGTATGGTTTCATTAAATAGGGTTTAAGAGGAAAAGCGTCATCGCCAACAATGACTGCATCATTTGGAATGCCAAGGGAATTTGTATTCAGTGCACTTGCGAGGGAACTATTGCTGAATACTCCCCCATCTGAGCTCCTGCCTTTCGCTCCGACATCTATATACGTGAAACAATAGCCACTGTCAACGAATGCGAGTAATATGATGCTGTGTCGATCCTTCTAGTTTAGATAATCGGAGTCGCAGTTTCCTGGTGCTCTAATGTTTATATGTTTACCGTCTAATGCTCCACCGTATTCTGAATCCATAATTAATGTCCTTCCAAACCTGCACTCTCGTGGGTACCTGAAACAAGAACGTTTATTTGTTTCAGGCACTTCCGGGTCCCGCCAGCAGTGAAGAGTCAAGTGTCATTGAATCACGTAAACCAGTCCATGAAGACCTATGTGAAAGTGCAGTGCCTAAAAACAAAGCTACATATACCCCTTAACAAGCAACAAATCATGTCAGAGTTCAATTAGTACTGCTTCTTGGGCTACAAAGAGGCTGCTGCAGGTTTCGGAAGGTGTACCGACAGGTTAAAATATATATATATATATATATATATATATATATATATATATATATATATATATAAGAGTCCCACTCTGGATTAAACTTCACTGTATCCATGTCACAAATTCAAACTATTTCTGACACAGCTTAGTCCATAGTATCCACAAAACAGGACAGCTATGATTATTTTGGCAAGTACATAGTATCCCTACTAAGAGATATGGACATTACAGACGCAATGGAATTGAAACATGACATTACCGGCTTGGTGTTGAAGTAAATGCAAAAACCACCAACAATGGCAAAGAACCCCCCATCAGTGCAGTGTTCTAGTGATCAAGGCTGCTCAGTTGACACTAGTATATATTCGCCAAGTGCTGACGAATATGACTATGCGTGGGTAACCGCTGCAATTCCATACCATTCATAACACTATTCATGAATATATTTAAATCTTAACATTGACATGTGCTTATATTTATGACGTTCGTTTGTATGAGGCTTACAAATATCTAGTGCCGATGAATATTATTTTGTCAACTGTCATAAATTTTCTCCAACTGTTTACGCATATCACTATTTAATTTTGAATTACATCAAGAAAAATTATAAAGAAGAAAAAATTATCATCATTGAGGCTAGGCCTCTCAGCGCGGGGGAAGTACAGACCGAGGCCCTTGTCTTCCCAAGCGGTAGTCATTTGAATGGATCAGGGTTAGGGGTAGCTAACCCACCCCGCCCTGATCCCCCATATTACAGGCACTTTCAGCTGGCACGCGCGGTGTTCGCATGTCAGGAGTGGTTTTGTGACCCAGTATAGCCCCTGAGCCACGGTTGTTCCAATCTTTTTCCCCCTCATTTTTGTAGGCAAAAATGAGGGGAAAGGCGGTTAATAAAAAAAATTATAAACCTCTTCATGCGTATCTTGAAATATTAACATTTGAATAAGCCGTGTATGTTTAATGATTATAATTGAAATGTGAAGAAAGTAATTTCTATAAACATTTCAATGTGAATATTGCACAGTTCCTTACCTTGATGAATTCTTCCAAGGCCTTGCATATTGCTGTGTATGTATCAGGAAGGAATTGGCTGGTTGTGTTTTTTGGTACTCAAAACATTATCTCCAAACTCTTGAAGGAGTCTCCTGTGGCTAAATAGCGCAGCGTTACTTCCACCTTCAGTTTTGCTGTAACAGCTTGTCTCATATTAGTGTCGGCTTTACTAATATGTGGACGGACATGTTCGAGTGAGTCATCAAAATGCATTTCAGACATGCGCAGCATGTTTCTGAAATCGTCAGGATATTTGTTTCTCAGCTCACGGTCAATAAATGTTGCTGCACCTACCCTACCTGCTGCAATCCATCCCCTCGTCCACCACCTTCTTCTTCTACAACGTTTTCTTGTGAATGTAATAATATTCATTAATTCTATTGCTAAGATTTCACACATAGCTATACATCCTTCCGCCACTAATTCCTCCTTCTTCACGACTGACATGTGTACCGTGTAAACACTGGCCAACTTTTCACGCCCATGGGAGCATTTTGACGCGAGGATCAGTCATTGGAGGCGTGAATCCACGCGCGCGGCTCACGTCCCGTGTAAACGCACCTTTAAGCCAGGAAGCGTGGCGGAGGGCGTATTGGTCAACGAGACACTGCGCAAAGACGACGTCAGGAGATGGGGCATGCCGACCGACGTGGTACGTCTAGACGTCAGCCTTCGGAACCGTGATTAAGGCGAAGACGTTTCTTTTAAATAGCATCGATATTTAATAATGTGCCTTGGCTTGTTAAGATATGAGAATAAAAATTATAATAACATTTAAGCCTTTTAATATATCTCCAAGCTTCCGCGATATAAGTTATGTTTATTGTAACAAGTTGTAAATGCCATTTAGCTCATACAGCAATTATCAAACTTACATTATTCATTCTATCTCTTGAGTATGCATCCCCTAAATATATAATTCTAATATGGAATTAAAAAATTAAAAAATACAACACACTATTCAGTGACCTTTTTTTGTATGAACCAAGAATATGTTGAAAAACCAAATGCAGAATATATATATATATATATATATATATAAAACCTTAAGAGATTAAAATTTTAATTTCAGCATTTCACAGGCCAGATTGCAAGACAACGTTAGGGACGTACACAAGAGACTACAACCAAGTGAACGTCATGATCTATAGTATCAAGTTGTGGACCTGCAAAGTGACTCCCGTGAGAACCTCCATGCTCGTGCCCAATCCAAATCCTCGGTCATTCGGCCGAGCGTTGTAGCGTTGTTATGGTTTATTCTGCTCAGATTGGGAAGCTCATTAGCAGAATGATTTGGAGAAGACGGGCGCAACGGCATCCGGCACGGGCGCCAGGCGCCTGCCGACCTCCATGTTGTGACGTCACCCAACCGCTGTACTGGATCCAGGTGACCTCAACCTTGACTAGTGGCATTGACCTTTACCCTGTGCCCCTGGCCTTGGATTACCTTAAGCCCAAAATACTCGAAAAAATCCCGAAAAAAATTCTAAAAAACGTTAACCATGTTGGACGATGATGACCTTGACCTTAAAATTCTACCTTAACCTTGGATAACCTTGAAACCAGAAAATTCAAAAGACATCCCGAAAAATTTTGAAAATAAATTAAAAATCTGATGTAAAAATTACATAACCCTACTGCAACTTTGGATACAGGTGACCTTGACTTTTACCCAAGACCTTAAATTTAACGACTTTATACCCAAAAATTTCGCAAAATTGTTATAAAAATTCCCAACAAATTATAAAAACTAGTAAAAGTTATTAAAAAAATATAAAGCTTTTTATAAATATCTATTTAACCAATTTAAAAAATTGAAAGTTCAAATGTTATGGCTTAGAGCGGACAGGAGAGTGTAACCGACCAGCCACCATGTTATGAGGTTACCCAACCACCATTTTGAATGCAAGTTACGTTGAACTTGACCTCTCATCTTGACCCTGTGACATTGTTAGGCCTTGAACCCAAAAATCGCAAAAATCTCCAAATAATTAAAATAATTATATTCTTCTAAAAATTTATAAAAAGTTTAAAAATTAGTATTAAATAGTTTATTTAAAAAACTTTCAATTCCGGAGGTTCCCTCAGCACTACGGCCAGCAGAAAACTGACCCTCGCCAATGTTTGTCATTGCTTAATTAGTCGGATCCCGTCCAATCCCTCCAAAAATGTTTCTCATTAGTTGATTATTTGTGTTCGCTTCATCCCTTAAAAGTGTTTTTATTGTTCAATTACTCATACTTGTTCGACCCACTACCAAAGTTTCTCATTGGTTAATTAGTCGACCAGCCTGCCCCTTCGTCTCCTTTGCTCATTTCGTCGTATGAAGCCATGTTGTTTTTTTGTCTTTCATTTGTTTTAATTTTCAACACCTAGGTGATGCTAGGGTATTAATCATCAATTTAATCGCCAGAGAAGCTGTCGATTTAGCACCATGCTAATTGTTGACCTTACCCCAATGACACTGAACTTGAAACATCGGGAAAAATTGCACCCCATACAATTGTCAGTTACTGCCTGCTCATAAAAAGGGACCATATTGAATAACAATACTAATTAACGACTGACGACACGCAAGACCGACTCCACCTGACTAACTCCACCCAAGATTAAGTACACCCAAGACTGACTCAACTCAAGACTAACTCCACTTAAGACTAACTCCACCCAAGACTAACTCCGGGCAAGACTAAATCCTCTAAGACTGACTCCACCCAAAACTAAATCAACCGAATACTAACTCTACCCAAGACTAAATTCACCAAAGACAACCTCCAGCCAAGCCTGACTCCACCGAAGCCCAAGACTCTGCCCAAGACTAACTCCACCCACATCTTACTCCACCCAAGTCTTACTCCACCTAAGTCTGATTCCTGATGATACTGACATAGCCCAAGACTAGCTCCTGACGAGACCAGTTCCAACAAAACAGGACAGATCAACCGAAAAGACCAACCTGCCATACCACCCGCCTGTACAAACAAACTACGAATGGCAATCTCGAAAAAAAAGTCTCTTAATAAGTGTTTCCTAGCTTACCCCTTTGCAAAACATCTTCGCATAATTTTCGCAAAAATCTCTACCAGGGCTGACCATATTAAAGGGTCATACTAACATATCAAGTCAACTTACCAGACCAACTGCCCAAGCGAACCAATTAGTTGCCAAACATTCCTCAAATATATTCCCCTCATTTCATTCGTTTGCCATATAGAACTAAGTCGATGTTAAACGACCCGAATAAGTCATAATACTTCAAATCGAACTAAATCCCTGCTCCTGCATGCTCTCACATAAACTTTATTTAAAATAGACTCTCAACTGATTATTTACACTACTGAATTAATAAGTCTTTCAAAGAAGCACAAGGGACTGTATAAGAAATTAAATACACATTACAATAAACATATATATGATTTATTCATTCACTATATACATTTCTCAAATGTTTGCCTATCATGGAGAGTCACCAACAGTATCATCTGAAATAATCCGATACTTTAGTTCATCGATTAATGAAGATAGCTCAGCAATGCATGAGATATTTCCAAGTGTTTTGAGCTCAATCTAATATCTGAGTCTATCAACAAGTTCATTCGGGTCTTCGGGAAATAGGTAACAAGCGCTATTGACTCCTTCTGCCTTCTTCACACCAGTTGTCGAAGGAAATTCGTTTGTGAAATGTGTAAGAGCATCAAAAGACTCACCATCCTTCTCATCAGATACTTCATCAACACTGTCTTTGGAGTAATTGTCATCAATGCTGTCTTCATGATCGTCTTCAACTCCTGTATCATCCTCAATATCAAGTTTACTTTTCTTGTAGGGGTCGCACGGTCATCATGAGTATATAGAGCCGAAAACTGTTTATTTTGAAGTTTGTCGATTTCACGCGAACGTCTTGCAAGTGTACATTCAACATAAACTGCCTCTATCAAACCCAGTAGGCCTCTCATTCCATCATTAGCATTAACTGTCATATCATAATATTTCTGTGGAATCAATACCCATCGATGCAGGAGGTGTATTGGCATCACTTACTCGCTCTCAAAAGACGAATCCTTGCATACCTTGATGTGTTTCTTCAATACATCACCTTCCCTAAACTGCATGTGCCCATTGTCGTGATGCTTCATCACGCGAAAAGGACTCTGGGTATAGGAGATTCTCTCATGTTTCCAAGCATGGCAGCTTTTGCCGAAGATCTTTCCACAGCAGCAAAACTGTTTAAAATGTACTTTTCCAGCAGTGGGTGAAGGTACATCCATAGAGATAAGCTCTACAGTAGACTTCATACAATCGTTGATCCGAATAGTCTTCATGTAATAACCGAAGTCCTTTCCACAATGACAACATGTATATTTACTTGGCCAAGTTATTGCTTTAGGTTTATGTATGTATGTGTGTATATACACTCACATATATATATATATATATATATATATATATATATATATATATATATATATATATATATATATATATATATATCTACTCACCATCTTATTAACTTAAAGTCACACAGGTCGAAAGAGCTGCTATTTAATTATGTCGGAGAGTATGCATTTCTTTGCTTAAATCTCACTACTGAAATGTGTTAATACACATACATATATATAAACACATTTCAGTAGTGAGATTTAAGTAAATAAATGCAGACCTATCGGCATAATAAAACAGCAGCTCGCTCGACCTGTGCCGCTTTAAGTTAACAAGATGGTATAGGATATTCACGGTAAAATTATCACTTTTGGAAGCCCTGCTCAGGATCTACATGTATGCACGTCGTGTAGTCTTCCGCCTTATGTAAAATTAACATTGTTATGGGCCTCATCACTTTATAAATGTGTCAGTCAAGCGAAACAGCGAAATTATTAGAAAAGTAAAAATTTTACAAATCTGCTCATTTTTACACTTCAATGCATAAAAAAAAACAGAAAGCGAAATAAATAATTTAAATGGTCAGGAATGTTCGCCTCACACTTTTTATTCGACGTTAATATACGGAACTACTTCCCATCCATCGTTGCCACCTTTACTGGGCACATGTCACTCAGGGCGCCCGTTAAAATATATGTTCACTGTAAAATGAGCACTTTTGAAAGCCCTGCTTAAGATCTACATGCATGCACGTTGTGTATTCTTCCACCTTATGCAAAGTTAACATTGCCATAGGCATCATCACTTTATTCATGCGTCTGTCAAGAAAAACTGTGAAATTATTAGTAAAGTAAATATTTTAGAAATCTGCTCATTTTGACACTTCGATGTATAAAAAAAAATAATGGGAAAGAAATAATTTAAGTAGTAAAAAATGGTTGGTTTTCATAAGTGCTCACTTTATCGTGAACAGCCTTTCGCTGACGTTACACCAACAAGGAATTAGCATTCACCAAACGTAGGTAGTTGCTAAACGTTTTTTATTTTCCTCTGTCCTGAACGAATTGGCATTCCTACAGCCATTCCTTTTTTTATTCGAATTGTTCAAAAAAGCTGCCTTTGTCGTTTCATTACGATATAGTTAACTAACAGAAATTTATCGCGTGATTATGTGATTATTTAAGTAGTAGGGTTATGTATGTTCTGGCAAAAAAAAATTAATGTGAGTTCTGAAACTTGTGTGGCTGTGCCGCTGGGTAGGGGTGCGAGGTGTCCTTTGGCTCAACTCGGAGGAGCTCGGCAGTCTTCGGCTCGACTCGAGGGGTGCTCGGAACGCTTCTATTGCGGTTGCCTAATGCACCCGAAGGTGCTCAGCATTTATGACCACTAACCCTTCAAGTTTATATATATGTTTCCGGAATTCGGCTGCCATGTTGGTTTTATAGGCACAGGGCATATCAAATCGAAAATCCGTATTTATTTTCCGATTTAAAAATGATCTTTATAATAGAAAATTTATCTTAAATGTTTTTAATTTGTACCGAAATTGTACATAGAGTATAGCATAGCCATGCAAAAGTTTCTCATTCAACACTACATTTCTTGTCTACTCTCTTGAAGTCGAATTATTACACGATGTCGGATTCTGCACATTATTAATTGTCTCAACTGTTATGTAGGCATAACTATGGTACTCAGATGATTTTTTCTGTATGTATATGTGACCAATCCAAGTTCATCATACGAGTAGTTTATATATATATAAAAGTATGTTTTAATAATGACTTGGATAATTATCTACGAACATTTTACAGGCATGCTTGGTTATAATTTAAATTTCAACCATGCTAGGCCCTTGAGACTTGGAATGCACTAGGACAGCTCAGGTGATAGTCAGTCTTTATCTTCCATGCTTTTCTTGATATTCAATCCATAGTTTGTCCGGTCATTCCATCACTCTTTCGATCGATCAATCAATCTTCCAACTTTTCATCCAATCTTTCGGTCAATCTCGCAGCCTTTCCATTAATCTTCCAACCGTACCTTCAATCTTTTGCAATCTTTTAATCAATATTCCAATCTTTCCATCAATATATCACATTCTTTCCATCAATCTTTCAATCTTTAGATCAATCTCGCAATCTTTCTATTAATCCTCCAATCATTCCAGCAATTTTTCAATATTTCGTCCAGTATTTGGATCAATAATCAATCCACAATCAATCCATGGGTTTGTCATGTGTCCCCATCCATATTTAAAAAAAAAAGTTCATTCGACAACTGCCCACACTCATTTGTACTTGACTGCATTAATATTTTGTGTGCAGTCCACTAACCATGCATTGTTTTACCTAAAGTCGTCATTAATAGTCTGTATGTAGTTATGTACTTTAGTAGTCGAGTTCTCATGGAATCACCTTTAAGTTGCGAAGGGGAAAAAGTATATGCACTAAAAAATAATTTTATAAAAAAATTACTCTGGTATTTGCACATTACAATTTCACAAGAAATTAGTTCATCACATCATGCAATATAATCCTTGACATTCAGGGTTACTACTGATTGGAGATATTTCGTAAATGTGAAAGAAATTTCCACCTTTTTACAAAGAGATCTAATGTCTGAGTCTATCAACAAGTTCATTCACGTCTTCGGGAAATATGTAGCCAGTGTTCTCAGTGTCTTATGACTTCTTCATGGTGCTCGTTGCAGTTTACATGTTGTAGGGGTGTGTTAGAGCATTGAGAAATACACCATCGGCCTCAACATCGACACTGTCTTCATGTTCATTTTCAGGAATGCTGTCTTCATGATTATCTTCACCTCCTGTTTTGTATTCTACATTGAGTTCACTTTCATTTGTAGCAAAAGTCGCGTCGTCATCAGTATTTTAAGATGATGGCCGTTAGTTTTAAAGTTCATCGATTTCATGCGAAAGTCTGTCAAGTGTATATTTTGCACTAACCGACTCTACTGCACGATGCAGGTCACTCATTCCGCCTTAAATGTCTCATAATCGCATGTGCAATCAGTACTCAAAGATGCAGTAAGAGGTATTGCCGGCAACACTTACTGGCTCTAAAAAAAAAGAGACGAATCCTTGCGGATCTTCATGTGGTTCTTCAATGTATCGCCTTGCATAACCAGCATGTGGCCATTGTCGCAATGCTTCTTTATGCGAAAATGACTTTTCCAACATGCCAAGCATTTTGACCGGAGGTAAAAACTCGATCGAAGAATCGTTACCGACGACAATCAGGCAGCGATGATGCAGGTAGCAGCTCGATGTTCGTTGAGGTCAGAAGCAGGTCTTCGTATTTGCAGTTAATCTTTGCTGTTTGATGAAAGAGCGCTTCTAAATCGATGTGCACCTCATGGTAATAGAATGTCAACTGAGCTATTGATGACTTACACATTTCTTTATATACAATTTTTTTTCCCAAGCATATAATACAACTTAAGGAATTCGTAAGTAACAAAAAACTGAAGTTCTTTCCACAAGAGCAGCACAGGTGTATACTGGATGTAGCAATTGCTCTACACACATGCACACACATACACACATATATTACTAAAACATTTCAGCAGCAAGATTTATGCATATTTTATGCGACCTTTCTACCAGATATTTTATCTAGTTCTTTATCACAATACCAAACAGTCATCTCATAAGTTTCTTCCAGACAAGTTCTTCACCCACCTGGAACTCAGGACCATATTTAAAGAAGCCAACCAATAAATAAGCCTGGCAGTAATTCTTCCAATCGACTAGTGCCAGTCCCGGCAATAAGAACAATGCATACTATCTCGAGTCAAGCAAAGGTGCGTTGCCTTTGCACATACCAGAATGTCCCTTTTAATCATCGCTTCTACCAAATGTTGCACTGCATATACAATATCTTATAATTCTGGAGGTCCTTCTCTTCGAACATTTACTTTTTTCATGGCGTTGGACGTAGCACCTTTTTAATGAATGTCTTCACACAGTAACAACAATATTGTCTTCTATGTAATTGTTGAACAATCGGTGAAGGTTTGCATGTAGTCGTGCATGACTTACACGAGTTAATATCGTCAGTATTTGGATCGGCTTCAAGCATATGCGAATTCAAACACTTGCAGTACGGCACAGTGCTGACCCCTCAGAGTTAACCCCTCTCTGCTTACTTCTCACTGCCTACCTCTAACTGTTGAGCCCTCGCTGCTGACCCCTCAGAGCTGGCCCCTCACGACTGACTCCTCAGAGCCGACTCCTCACTGCTGACCCCTTACTGCCTCCCCTAACTGTTGAGCCTCACTGCTGGCCCCTCACTGCTGACTCCTCACTGCTACCTTTATGCCATACCGACACTGCACATTTCTGTTTAACAACCGAATAATGTTATATGGTCGCTGTAATCTATGTCACCATTCCACCTTTCGAAAGCAATGCTATGTTTTAGTATATGTAGTCGGGTAGAGAGATATCAGTTTGTACCTGTCTGCCAAGTGGATAGAGAGATATCGTTCTGAGCTCTAGATGATTTACTGAAGCTAGGGTCCAACCCGAACCCTTGGTGGCCATTTCTTCTTCTTCTTGGCATAGCTTGTGTATACTATTATCAACAGTGTCTACATGATACACTGCTACATTCGAGGTCTTGAAGGCTCTAGTACAATATTCGTAATCGTGAGGCTCTGGTTTCGTTCAGCTACAGTCCAACCACATACTATATTTTTCACCACCACCATATTGTTCCACCTCTTCAACAAGTTGGTTTATCATATTATGTTTCATGGCATAATCAAGCAAACATCTTTAGTTGTAATTGGCATGTTCAGTGCAACATTATATTTTAGAAGACCCCCGAATGCAGATCGCTTCAGGAAAAAACCATTAACATTTGACTTTGGCCCACAGAGCTCTGGCGTAGGTCGTGTTGTACAATCCAAATATGAAGAATAACTATGGTGTCCATCAGAGTTCCCTGTGTTCTTTTCTTTACAAAGTCTCAAATGCTTATTTAAAATGCCTACTTGTGTATACATTCGCAGGCACTTATGACATCGATATGTCATACGAATGGTGCTCCTCCACAGTTATTTGTTTCATGATTCCTTGCATCATACACATATGTAAACGTCTTGTCACAATAGTTGCATGGATGTCTTCGTGGAAGCGAAGAACTGCTCTCAACATTTGATGACGAACATTCACATTTATCTGGTACTCTCCAAAGATAATGCTTGGCAGGCACTGCAGAGAGACCCCTACATGTAGCAAGATAACTTGTCAAGTTGCTACGATGTCCCAACTGAGATTTACACATTTCACATGTGAACATAGCACACTCTACATTCTTATGACAACCAGATTCGTGCTGTCGGCAGTTGTTGATGTTGGAAAAGGTCTTATTGTAGTAGCTGCTTAAATAACTTTCCTGAATACTGTCCATCATCTGATAAGAGCATGTTCTCCACAGCCAGTGTTCACTCTTTGTGGTCTAAATAACAACTGAGCTGGCCAGTCTATCAAAACATCATATTTTATCATTTATCAGGTGTTTTTTTATTTTCATTACTGACACTACTAGCATAAAATTATGCAAATCACAATACCTATCTTGTTTTAAACCACAATATTGTACAATTACAACACAATCAATTTCTCCCTTGTTAGAATGGGAAGGAAAATAGCTAAAATCAGCAACCAATCATCGGTATTGTGCGAGCTTTGAGAATCGTGCATTATGTCAGGTTAAAATAAAATACTATGGTGGAGCCAAGAAGCACAGAAGCGACATAGTCGACACTGCTGCACACCGATGGAAATAAATTTAAAAAATAAGATGTAAAGGAAATTTGTTACAAGGATTTACCAACCAGTGCATATTGAACAAGCATCGAACACCATACATTGCATTAGATGATGCTAAACCAGACCCAGCAAACCTGGCCAGGGCAGGAAATTAGCAAACAATTTAATTATGAACCAATTGAAGTGAAATCATCAAATTCAGATTACAGCCAATACCCACAATCCGCTACACTAGCAGTGGTACATATCCGGCCTACCTGCCCGACATTGTGTGATCAACTAACACCTCGATAATATAGTATGTGGCTAGACTGTAGCTATACGAAACCACAGCCTACGATTACGAATATTGTACTACAGACTTACTTACCTAGAATGTAATTGGGTATCATGTATACACGATACAAATCACTACTGATGCTAGTGTACACAAGTTATGTCAAAAGGAAGAAGAAACGATCATCAAGGTTTCGGGTTGGACCTTAGCTTCAGTAAATCGTCTAGAGCTGAGAACAATTGGACTCAATCAACTTGACAGATAGGTACAAACTGATTTCCCTATACCTGATTACAGAGAATTACAACACTGCTTCACTTTCGACTTGTGGGATGGTGATATAGATTACCACGACCACAGTAAATTGCTCTGTTGTTAAACAGAACTGTGTAGTGTCGGTACTGTATGAAAGTAGCAGTGAGGAGAAAGCAGTTAGGGGTTAGCTCTGAGGGGTCAGTAGTGAGGGGTCAGTAGTGAGGGGTCAGCAGTGAGGGGTCAGTAGTGAGGGGTTAGCTCTAGAGTGTCAGCAGTGATGAGTCAATAATGAAGGGTATGCAGTAAGGGGTCAGCAGTGAGGGGTCAACAGTGAGAGGTCAGCAGTGAGGTATCAGCTGTGAGGGGTCAGCAGTGAGGGGTCAACATTGAAGGGTAGGCAGTGAGGGGACAGCAGTGAGGGGCCAACACTGAGGGTTCAGCAGTGAGGGGTCAGTACTGTGCTGTAATACAAGTGTTTGAATTTGCATATACTTGAAGCCGATGCGAACCAATGACACTGTTAACTCAAGTATGTCGTGTATGAATACATGCAAACCTTAACCGATTGGTCAACAATTACATGGAAAACAATGTTGTTTTTACTGTGTAAAGATCTTCAGTAAAAGTTGCAATGCCAAACGCCATGAAAAGATCGAATGTTCGAAGAAACCGACCTCCAGAATATTAAGATGTGATAAGTGCGGTGCAAAATTTGGTAGAAGGGACAATTTAAAGGGGGACACTGGTATGTGTAAAGGTAAAACACCTTCGCTTGAATCGAAACAGCATGTGTTGTTCTTATTGCCTGACTGGCACTAGTCGATTAGAAAAATGACAGCAGAGATTATTTGTTGGCTGTCTGCTTTAAGTGTGATCCTGTGTTCCAGTTTGGTGAAGAACTTGTTTGGAAGAAACTGATGAGGATATGACTGTATGGTAATTTGATTAAAAATTAGATGAAATATCAGTTAGGAACGTTGAATATAAATGTGCATAGATATTGCTGATGAAATAACTTAGTAACTATATACCCATGCTTATACTGTGGTAATAACTACTGTTTTTTTTACATATATGTCATAAGTTGATTATTGTACACAGCCTGCTGCAGAGCTTACCTCTACGGAAGTACCTTCTCCCACTGCTGAAAAATTACATGGAAAACAAAGTGTTACTGTTGAAAGATCTTCAGCAAACGCTGTCATGCTCGTCGACATGAGAAAAGCAAACGTTGAAAAGGACCGACATCCAAATAAATATCATATACTAACTGTGGGACAGTATTTAGTAGAAGCAATAATCAAAAGAGACATACTGGTACATATAAAGGTAACACATCTTTGTTTGACTTGAATCAGCATGCATGGAACTAATTGCCACATGGCATGGATATGGCTAGCCTTCCTGCTTATTCGTCATATTAACTAACTCTGATTTAGGCACCCATAACATTACCCTCACCTGCACCATGTTCCAAAACCATATGTGATGAAGGAATTACGAGTGTTGCAGACATTTACTACGAAGAAGGTGAGCCGTACAGATCGTCAGAAGTTTTAAACGACAAACATGTACTCTTAATACGTATAGTAAAAAACGAAGATGTTAGAACTCGTCATGGCGAAGAGAACTAATGTTCGGACTCCAAGAATGCTGGTGATGGTGTGACAAATAAACGGAAATGGAAATATTCTACCGATTAGGAAGAGTAAAAGCGAAAACATGTTGCTGAAGATTTGGGCTACTTGAAGTTGGGTAGAAGAAACACAGATCCGAACCCTGTACTCTAGCCCAGAGGTATCTCGCAATATACTCCTCATGGAAGAACATACATGCTGACATGTATCGTGAACCTTCTGTGAAGGAAGTTGTGAAGTCTAACTACTTATTTTCTGAAGACCCCAATGACTTGTTGCATAAAATGTGGCTGTTGGTTTCATTATAACGAACTGGATATCTCTCTGATGGTGAAGAGATAAATTAGATTGCTGATGAACTCAGAGTTAGAGGCTTTATTGAATGAAATATTGTGTGTGAATTTTCTAAGTGTAGGAATAAATGCATAAATAAAAATTATGTTTATTTTTTAAATTGCTGTCAACTAAGTACATACCTAATTCTATGTATTTATAAATGCCTGGTAAGCTGCAAGTATTTGCGATGAACATATTCGTTTGAGTTGAAGTTCATTGTGGTTAATTAGCATCTGAATCTATTTTACTACCATATTCCAATGTTGTTTGATGTTTAGAAAACACTCGCTTAAGTGAATGTGACCCTCTGGCCCTCCCCATCCACTTCTCTCCCCCAGTCAGTGCAGGCATGTACAGGCTTGGTATGATGTCATCACCAGATTGTGCGTATCTACTTTCAGTTATTTTCTGAACCTTGCAGTTGTTAAATGATTATTTCGATAGATATAACACAGAATTTTTAATTGGGTATCATGTAGTCGTTTTACCTGTGAAATGATTGTGTTTTTTAGGGAATTGAACCTACGTTACCTTATTCTGAAGATTGGTGCACTATCTCCATCACTGTCATGGTACAATTACAATTATTGTAAATAACGAGTTACTTTCTTGGTGGGTGATGTATGTCATGCATGGAAAGGCAAGATAGCCATTGCGGTCTGTGTTTCTGTTGCATTACCATCGATAGTTACGAGATACGCATGTGATCTCCAGGTCTTCTGTGTGTATGAAACAGCTACACTAAGTTTTAATCTTTATGTTTTGGGCCAAATAAAAGCAGAGTGCATTCATAGTGGAAATATATATTTTGAGATGCTTACGTGCTTGTCATTACAAAGCTCATACGTTTCAAGTTATTTATATATAACTAAAAGTTCGTGGCGATTGAGTCATGAGTAATTAATTTCATAAAGTGCTTAAATTTTTAACATCTAATGGTACATATATACAATAATTACATGTATATACTATTTAAACCATATAAATTGTTACCTTGTACTGTATAATTGAATTCCTCTCGTAAAGGGAATGCATGTGTGTGACTCAATATGCTTGCCACCCTCGAGTCTGACGCATCTCTCTCTCTCTCGACTAGTGTTAAGTGCAATCCATTCGTCTTGGCGAGACCTGCAAGGTGCCCACGACATCGTTCGACCACCTGAACTACCTCACAAATTCCCGACATGCTAGTATCGTGCAATATCGGACTGGTCGGGTGCGTTCTGCTGCTAGTGTTGTGAGTTTTGGCTGTACTCTGAATTTGATGGCTTCGTTTCAATTGGTTTGTAAGGAATTCGTTTGCTATTCTGTTGTGCTAACCAAGACTACCTGGTCTGCTCTTGCATCGTCTAACGCAGCATACAGCACCCGACATATGTATAATATGAGATTTTGTTGGATGGTAAGTGCTTATGACTATACATTTTATTTTCATGTCTGTTCGCATCAGTGTGTACCAGTTTTGTCCTTATCACTCCATTGCTTCTCGGTTTCGTGACGGTATATTTTTAGACTAACATGACATACAGTGCTCGATGCTCGCACAATATGCGTTGGTTCGTAAATATTTATAACTATTTGCTTTTACAGTGCTTTCTTTTATATCTGTTTGCATCAGCGTGTAGCAGTGTCGTTTCTTTTGCGCGACTAATGGTTTAAATGTACAGTGTTCCGCTGCAAGCAAAGGAACATAGTATTTACAAGTCGCGTAATCTGTGCCGCACTTGTTTCATTGTAATACGTGTAATGTGCTATTTCGCGAATAGCACAAATATTATAATGACCTGTAAAATTATTACCACTAGAATAATTATAAATACCGACATCGTTAAAATGCATTAAACCAATCTAAATATGGTTTAAAATTGTCAATATTTATAAATCATGTTTTAGAAACTAAACAGCAATGTTTAGAGAGCTGAAAAATGCAAACAACGGATTTAACAATTTGAAACACAGACCCTACACTGTAATATTTTTTGTTTATATCTGGTAGAAGGATAAATTATCTGTACTTTTTCAGAAAATTCAAACATACAGTAAATGCACTCTAGGCACCACGCGGAACAGTACAATGGTGGTACTGCATGGAACAGCACCAACGATGACTCCGAAGACCATCGACAACTGAATCACCGACTCAAGATGATTCGACCGAAGCACGAAACGACACCTTTACACCAACAAGAAAGAAATAAGCTCAAACTACATAGAATAAGACAACAAGAAAAGCGAGAGGAATAAACTGAAGCAGTGTTCGTTAATGAACAACAAGAAGAACCGACTGAAGAAGTGTTCGTCTCCGACCTGCAGTCGGAAAATCGTTATTTACCTCCACCAACAGACAACGATGTCTCCGACCACGACTCGCATATGATCGACTCATCTGATATGTCAAATGCACAACCACACTAATCACTGATCACCTAATCACCGCGCAGCTCCATTTATATTCTTCAAAACCATAACTTGTATACCTTCCTACAAGAAATCGTCGACGCTCTTCGAAAGGAAGTTGGCCCCTTCGAAGTCCAAATGAAAGGTAACCGAGTTCACTTTGATCCAGCCTCACTTAGCATCCATCAGAAACTCATGATCCGACTGGACCAACTGGAAGCTGCTCCTTACACCTTCTGTCCAACCGAACAAAACAAGCCAACTTGCATGGTAATCCGCCAACTACCAGATGGAACTGACCCATCAGACATCGAAGAATACCTCAGGAACCAAGAATTCATTGACCCTTCGGCGAAAATACTAAGAAACCCACAAATACAACGACCAGCCTTTTACAGCCCACCGATTCTCGTCACACTGCCAGACCACTCTCAAGCCTCCATGCTCGCTGAACTCAGTCACATCAACCACTGAATCATTAAAGACTTGCATACTAGCCGCTTAACCCGAAGAGATGTCGCAAGTACCAATGCTACGGTCATGTCACCTGCAACTGCTACCGACAAACAGCATGCAGACAGTGCTCCAAAAAACACACCAAGATTTAACTGCCTTCTCCGACCGGAAGACCATCTTACCCGTCCCAAGAGCTGTCCAAATCGACGAGAGAGAGATAGAGAGAATAAATTCTTCGTCAATGACGGACCAAGTCCTCAACCAAGCCCACACAGCCCCCGAAAGCCCCAGCAGAGAAACTAGAGAACTTCCCAGCACTTAAGCGTAGACCTACAACAAACGAACGCATCCCACCACAACCGAACCAGACACCGATGTCTCCAAGCAACAAAAGCCAGCCGCCACTCAACACTGCAGCCACACCTTCTGCAAGGGAAACACTCTCTGCACTTACCGAACTGAATAACAGACCTAGCCTATTCACCCACATCATACAGAAAACATTTCGACTCCTCAGCGAAAAACAAACACCACTAGTAGAGGAACTACTGATCCTACTAAACACAATCATGGAACTCTCACACCATAAACTCAGTACACTGCTAAAAAAAGAACTCAATTTTTACCTCTCCTAAAAAAAACAGGCCTATGCAATGCCCTCACTCTTATATTCAACAGAGCCGTAATCTAGGTATCACTTAAAAAAAAAAAAAACAATTTTTTGTCAAATTAGATTCCCTTTATAAGGAAACTTGAAATTGTGGCATTATGAGATCACGTGTATTTCTGAGTATCTTAGGGCTGATTACATAGTTAAGGGAAAGCACAATCTAAGAAAAATCTAGGGAATATCCATTGCAGAAACATGTTTGAAGTGAAATCATAGCGAAATCTTTGTTTTTATCTTAAGTGGCCGACAGACCACCCTTAGATAAAACTTCACCCACCTAGAAAATTAAGAAATTCATAACTATTGAAATAATGGATCGATTTACAAAATTCAAATGCATAATGCGTACATAAAAAGTATTGAGTAATCCCTCGCCAACCACGGGGGATACGATTTTTTAAAAACAGCGCTATTGAAAAAATACCGCGGTAGGAGAATACAAGCTTTTATGGGGGAAAAGAGTATAGGTTAAGTCGGCCGACTATTTGGCGTTTCATTACTAGAAAATCGGATGTATTACGCACAAAACAGTAACTAAACACACTGTTGGAGATGCCTTGTGTTTGAAGCAAAACACAGCAGTTTATTTATCGATAATAGATATGAAGATACATATTCATCACTCATGTGCTGGGGTTGGCCAATCATATTTGTAATCGCCATGGAACATACATTAAACAAATGGTAGTTGTGTACGCCACAGTGGCTAGCATTCGCATAACATGGTGGCCAAACGCTGCAGCTCGGATCTGTCGCTCGGTCCTAGATCCTCGGGGCTGGGCAGCTATCGGTGGGGTCGCTACGAGATTATTCTGGCTGCTGTCACTGCAGTCGTTACAGGGACGATTCACTTCGTAACAGCGGCCCGGCGTTGGGAGAACATGCTGATAGATGCGATTCACGCCAACGGGTTGAACTTCTACGATATTTAGGCGGCGTGTTGGCCTCTGCAATGACACGATGAGGTCCGGCAATGTTTACGAGAAAACAAAAAATTAAGCGCGGTCTACTGTAATTATCCCGAAATTGCATAAAAAAAACTTCTGGCGTGGCCTATGCACACATGGCCTTACTCGCCGAAATATAATATAAGAGCACATTTTATTTACACACACTTACCATTATTCGCTTTACACATAAAATTAACTTCGCAAAAAAATTCTCCCCCAAGAAATTAGCACCGTATGTAAGCATGGGCGCACATAAATTTTAAAATGATTTTTATATAAGTAGACTGAAGAAAAAGTACTAACACAGTTATTTTTTGTTACAGCAAAATAATACTCTTCTTTACCTTTGCAACAATCTCATGTGCATTGACCTCTGCAGTGAGTTTTTCCCACACATTATTTTTCATTGCAACGGAATGCGCATCACTCTTCTTAACTTCAATATATATGTATATATATATAATTAACTGGTACAATGCATATTTTTCTTCTGCAGTGAAAAAAATTTTGCTGGAAATTATTATACAATTGAAAGATAGCAAAAGAAAATAAACAAAACTTCTTCTTTAGCTTTTAGTGCCATCATGATTAGAATCATTTTGTGATTACAAGGCGGTGGAACAGAAGAATTTTTTTTCCCCCACCATATATGTGGTACCATTTCAACTTAAGATTTTTCTCACTTAAGAAATCCTTTTCGAAGAACTGTGCAACACTAAAGAAAAATCTTAGATTTTTGTTCAATTATACTTTACCTTTACCTTTTTCTTAAGGTTTTTCTCATGGGACTGTGCAATCGCCCTACGACATGAAAATAAATATAATAAATGCCTCCCGTTTACCTCTATTATATAGTGTTACATGCTTGCTGCTTTGCACCACTTCCCCTTGCCACAGTCTCGCTCGAGCGAGCGAATGAGTGTGTCAAGGCCAGGTTAGTAACCCGAGAAGCACACTGAGATCTACAAAGGCGAGCCACCGCGTGTGCCAGACAAGCCTATCGGAAACTCTCGAGCTCCCAGCTTTGAACGGATCGTATTCCTGGGGTCATCAATGCATGGATATTCTGCTCATTGCCCTAGCCTCTCGCAGCGGGACTCGGGGTTCGGCGATCCTCCTAGATCGGGCCAGCGAGACTATCGCAGCCGCGACGGGCCTTCTGAAGTCTGCGGACTACGAGCATCGTTACTTTGGAGAGTGACTTATGGCCGGGACTGTTTAACTGGATGTGTGAGTTACCGACATCTGGAATGGCGGCAATAGACAGATTGAATTGTGTAAATAGTGAGTGTAAATTGACCGTGACTAATATCGAGGCAGTAGTGATAAGGACTATAATTAGAATTGAGGTATATTTTAAATATTATGCTAACTGATAAAATCATGGGCAATAGAGGTAATAGGTACTTTAATATTGTAAATAATTGCGGTGTAAATTAATTAAGAAAAAAATTGGTATTTTATTTTTAATAGGTCCTTCATTCCTCAAGAACTCGGATACGCCCCTCTGGCATCTTGCAACACTGGTGTCAGTAGTGGGATATAGGCAATAAATTATTAATTTAGTTACATGTAAGTCTATTGATTAAAGATATTATAACAGATTAATTGATATTAGTAGTTGTAGGCCGAAATATTAAGACAGTTTTGTTGAAAGCATCGCAGTGAATGTTAACGAGAGAAAAATGTCTGTAGACCTGAAAGTACCGCTAACATTAATTGCGAGATAAGGTAGCCAAGTAAGTGGTAAGTGTTAGTACCATTGATAATACAATTAGTAGTATCAACGAAACTGTTAATAACCAGATTAGTAGTGCGAAGAAAGTGTAAATGAAATTGTAAATAGTATAAATGAGAATGTAAGTAACCAGATAACTAATGTAGTAAGTGATTTAGTAGATAAGAAAATATAGACGGACTGAAAATACAGAGAGGAAAGTAGATACGTTGAATGACTGTGTAGACAGGAAAATAGAAGGCATTAGCGAGTTATTGAATATCAGAATAGAAGGCATTAGCGAGTTATTGAATATCAGAATAGAAGGCATTAGCGAGTTATTGAATATCAGAATTGACTGTGTAGGAGAACTGATTTTGTAAATAAAGTAATAGACAATGGTGAAAGAAGAAAGAAAAAAACTCGAGTGAACATTGTAAACTACAGGATGGACATTGTCAGTAGGAGAGTAGACAGTTTGGAGACTGAAACAAGTGCATCAAAGCAAGAATGGCAGGAATTTCTTCAGTAGCGGAGTTCCACTATTACTGCAACAGCAATCGATATAAGTGGAGAAGAAGTGCAAGTCGTGAACAATAGAACAACCACGGAGAATACCCGTCAACTCTACGGCAGTGGTGTCAAGAAGTAAGAAATAACCACCCCCATAAATGGGTTGTCAGACAAACAGTGGGCTCACTACCACACCGCTGTACTGAGAGGCCATTCACTGAGCATAATATAAACTCTGCCAGAGCGACATAGAATGGATTACTCCACACAGATGTCGGCCTTGAAGCTGCGTTTCGGTGATCCATACATGCAACGTGCCCACCACATCCAACTGAGATGCCCCAACCAGTGACCAGAGGGTCCACTGCGGGAGATACGGCAAGATATTACGAGGTGCGTCTGGCTGCACTCCACGCCATGGAGGACGCCCTGACTCGAGAACTGTATCTGGAGTCAGTAAGACAGGGGTACGCCCTCCGACGTCCGGTACGGGCAGTGACACTGAACGATAACGACGAGACAGCAAGAAGAAGACTCTGAAGGAGTTGCAGATGGATCCTAGGGTACCATCATTTCCAGGATATGGCCTACAGAGCTACACCGCTTCCCACCAAAACGGCCCGAGTGTTGATCATGTGGATCGCTGGGGAACCTGAAATCCTACTGACTACAACAGCAGCAGTAATATAAATAGAAGCTGCAACGGGAACATAGGCAGCGAGAGGAAGAATAAATGACTTCGATGAACGCAATCTAGCTGTTACGTGACAAAAATTGTGAACTTATTTTATATTATCAACAACTCAGACACCGCATTGACGAGCTTATGCCGCAAGCTGAACACCTCACAAAGCAGTTGGGAAATGCACACTACGACCTACGAGTGCTGTCCAGACGCCCAGATGTCATGGAGGAAGTGATGTAACAGCTCTTCTCTGCAGTGGCTCTGAGGATGGCAGTCCCACAGTGGATGTGCTTCGGGAGCGAAGAACTGGCTGTGTGAGCTAGATAAGGAGAGTGATGAAATCTACAGGAGGTACCAGTGCTTCAGGGTACGTCAGTCGAGGATTATGCGACCACAACCTGCTGCACCCATTACAAGTACCAGCATATTTCGTCTGTCTCAGTAAATATACTTCAACCAAATTTGAACCAGCAAGTCTCTTTCATATTAACATCAAAAATAAGCTTTATAGAAACCAAGTTCACATCCTCCTCAACCTTATAAATTTCACATGTATAATAATCATATTTGTGCAAAGTCAATCTTGGATATAATATTTCTTTAAGGCTGATTTTATAAATCATACTTCACAAATAAGCTAATTTTTACAGTTCGATGCATTTAAAAACAGAACGTGAAAGGAATAATTTTAAGTTATCACAAATGGTTAACTAACACTTTTCATTCGAGATTAAGATATGGAACTACTTCCCATCCATTGTTACCAATTTTACCGGGAACATGTCACTCACTGCACTCGATTAAATATATGCAGTTAGGAGCAGTGACTTTTCTCTAAGGTTGATTTCAAAAGTGCTCACTTTAACGTGAACAGCCTTAATGGAAACTACTACGGAAAAGGGGTATCGTGTGGGGTCGGCTTAAGCGCTAGGTGTGCGAAGATAGCGAAGAAACGAGTCGACAAAGCCACGATTGGCGGCGAAAATGAGCAGCGATATTGAAGTCTGCGGACTGAGACCATCCGTCCTTTGGCGGTCGGACTGTTGAACTAAATGTGTGAGTGACAAACATTTGGGATGATGGCAATAGTCAGATTGAATATGTGTAAACAATGAGTGTAAATTGACTGTAATCAATACACAGTAGGCCACTCGTCAAAATTTTATGAATATTAGTAAATTTATTAAAATACTTTTATTGTTTAAAACTGTTGGTGCAATCTATAGATGCAATTTTCTAACATTGTTACTGTCAGAACACATATTAGAATGATTAATTTATCGAAATCGTTTAAATAATTTGCACATTATGATTCTAGAAATGATTACATACATCTGGAATCATCGTACACATTTTTGTGTAGAAAGTTATGTAGATACTGTTAACTTGCAGGCATTTAGTGTAATATATTTCTTTAAAATTTTCTTTATCAATACACTTGAAAGAGAAAACCAAACGAGGATCATAATAAATTTGCAAACAAGTTTTTTATTTTTATTTATCGAATTAATATTTAAAGGACAATTAGTTATACATTCACCAAATTTAAGAGCTAAATACATTTCTTACCAGTTGAGCAAGCGATATTGGGTTTCCAGCAAAACATAACATTACAGGTTTGTTACCGGGAAATTTTAAAAATTCGCCGTTTATTGCGATCGATGTTAAGCCATACAATTGCAGTGGAAGTTTCGTGCCGTTGTTGTGTATAAAATGGGGGTTTGAAGTATATTCCCTAATATTATGTGGCAAATTGTTCGATTGAGTTAAACAAAACACAACGAGAAGTCACAGCTCAAAAGAGCATTTCTAGGGCATGTGTCTCAAACGCAATAATATTTTTTTGAACTCAGGTGCATAATACACGAGCGAAAACAATCAATTAGAATCACCGACCTAATATGTTCATATGCTTCCTAATTTTCAATAACCTTTATTTTTTTTAAGAAGTATCAGATGATTCCGCTGGGTTTTCTTATTCATGTTATCGCATCGTGCTAAATTTGTGATGTGTACTGAAGAGGCATTGATAAGGTATTTAATTACAATTGATATAACCATTAAATATTGCGCTCACTGATAATTAAAAGAGTAATAATATAGATAGGTAGTTTAATGTTCAAAACAGGAGCAGTGTGAATAAATTCAAAATCGAATGCGGTTCTTTTATATTTTTATTAAGACCTCCATCCCTCACGAACCCGGATACTTTCATCTGGCTTCTTGTAACAATATTTTCTCAGACATCGCTCAGGTTCCTTTGAGTATTCCATGAAACTGTCAAGGAAAGTAAAATAAAAAAACTCAATATTTGTTTAGATATGTGACGGAATAACTTTAGAAGCTTCCCCACAAGGTATTCTCTATTTAGAGTTCTTTCATCTCAAGTTCTGGAAATTAAATCTCAGTAACGTTTTATCTTTTGTTTTACGGAAAACTGATATTTCTTTTTACAAAATTCTCGCCAACTGAAACTACCTGACGAGAGTAAAGTTTTAAGATGCTTCTTTCAGTTACTCTTCAAAAGATTGCAAAATGACTCGGTACTACGCTGATGTTAGTTATTTCGCCCTTTGTGGCATTATTATTTTGCATTGGAAATGCCTTTAAGAGATCTATGTCAGAATTGAGACGGTGCGGTGTCGTCTTCAGGCCATCTCCCTTTCCACGTATTCCGCTTTTTGTAGTATTTTCCCGTCCCTTTTTTACTTTCGGCCCTTCTTTTTCCTGCTCTCTGTATCCTCTTACTACCGTCCCGATCCGATTCATGTTCTTCTGGAGCGCCACTAAAACTTCGCATTCTTTTACGACCTCTGTACCGTAACAAGAGTTCTTGCAGTACCGGTTAGATCCACAGGGAGTGGCAGATGTCCTTGTGGGAACAGTGAACAAGTTTCTCGGAGTCACCTTCCAGTGTCGTCTCTTTCTTTGCTGGCCACTGCCAAGCCAGCTTGAATTCCTCTCAGGCCGGCAGATATTACGTTTCTGGCACTGTTTTTGGTATGTGCATTACTCCGCTAGTATGGAACAGTGTAAAAAAATTAATGGGAAAGTTACCTGACAAGTGTAAGGTAATATTCGCAAACTTATGAGGGAAACGCAGTTCTCCTTGCAGGTTAGGTAAAATTACCGCACTCTGGAGTAAATTTCACGTACACGGCAGTGGAAAATCCCATACATGGATGGGAAAATTACCTTACGACGCGTTAATCTCTTCAGCATTCTCATCAGTTAAGTGAGGGGACGGGCGGAAGAAACAATCCTGTAGCACGCTAATATTCACAAATATTGTGATACTGTCGTCATAGTGTAATGGATAGCGTATCGGGTTATCGTTATGGAGGACCATAGTTCACACCCACCTGCCAACAAGTGTCGGGGACTTAAGCGTTGAGGTTTCTGTTACTATTAGTCAGAGGATATAGATAATAAGAAAGTTGACAGTACATATACTCCGGGGTATTTTTAAAATATGATTTTATTATACCATATAGTTAATTTTCCCTTAACTTGTATGGGATTCCCCCCCCCCCCCACACTTTCGTCGGTACTTTTCCCGCACGATTAGGGAATAGTACTTTACTTGTTATGTAAATTAACTCTACATTTAAGAGGCAATTATACCTTACATGTAGAGGTAATTAGCTTCCCTTATATATAAGGGAATTTTACCTCAATTTTTTTTTACAGTGAACTTGTTGTCTGCAAAGGTATCTGAATTGAATGACCATATTCCCGTGACTCGAAAGCTGCTAACGTGTCTTCTAGGGTTACAGCCCTCTGATAGCCGCATCCAAAAAACATATTTTTGTTGTAAACTGTAATACATTTTCGTATTAAGTTGTAATTCCGTTGACTGCGGCCCCGCTATAGGAACTTTTCATAGACTACAACACTGTGCGATCCAGCAGCTGCTTCTTGTCGGAATTGTGGGGGATGCTGTAAACAATACTATTCCATTGCTTCGCGCAACATACATTACCGCCATGCCTTATATTTAGGATGTTCTTACAGCACGTGGAGAGTTTTTAACAGGTTTAAGGTAACAAAATCTATGAAACGTCTGTGTTACCTTTGGATCCTGTTGGCGCTCCATGCAGCATTGGGTTTCGCCACCGTGGAGTATTGTTTCCGCACACGTCGGAGGCTCGTACATTGTTAAGAGTTGACTCCTTTCACGAGATGTAGCTCACCCTATTTATTCAGCTCTTTTACCTCCAATGATCCTGAGTGGATAGTCGTAACTGAAGTCTCGATCACGTTCCAGATGCGCTCAGGTGGGAAACGCTATATTTCCAAAACACGCAGCATTCGGTCATAAGAGTTAACAATTTTGTGTAGGTTATAGACAGAAGTGCTCTGCGCTCTCTGGTAGATTATGATTTCCTTGAAAAGAAGCCACAACTTCTCTCTAGGTATTCTCTAGCCCAAGGAGCGCCCAGCGTTGAGTTATCTTCTTTCTTTTCACTGCCGCGAAGTCCGTTTCGTCTTAGTGGGAGGCGAGTAGTGCAAACAAATTTAATGGAAATCATCAAAACAATTATGTTTAGGAAGTTGTTCCAATGCATCGTCTAACTCGCGTCTCAGGACTACACTGCAAAAAATATTTAGTTGCAGCTACCAAGTAAATCTGCTGGAAAAGTACTTGTTTACAATGAACAGTATGTTGCTCACACAAGTAATAAACTTCTATTGTTGCTCCTACATCTGAATCCGTATCAGGAGTAAGGTTATGTCTATTGTAATGGAAGGGCTGGGGCTGGAGGCGCGATGAGCGAGGGCACCGGCTACCATATTGGATTCCGGTCTTCTCGCTCTTTCAATCAGATCACGCGACCGCCATTTTGGATTCCGAAATGTTGGTAGCCAATACGCCGCCATATTTGTAGCCAGTACGTCGCCATCTTGTACCACAATTTTGGTAGCCAGTATGTCATTTTTCATGCTCTACCATTCCATAAGGTTTTTCGTGCACTATCATTCCATGTCGCATCTCTTGCATTCCGAGGGTTTGTTCCGATTGCTCCCATTTTTCTCTCATGCATTATTTCTCTTTCTTTCTCACTTTTCTCCCTTTGTCTTTTGTTTCTCACATTCGTTTGTCATTTGTTTCCGACCTCCATATTTGTTGACATCAACTGTTGCTGGAGGACGCCATTTTGTTTTATTTACGTTTGTAATTTAGCTCTCACCTTCGTTCGATCGCCATATTGTTTCTAGAGTTGGTCACTAGGGGCGCTACTTTTTTTAGAACTCAAAATACCCTCTGGAATAGTGCGGGATCGAATTGCCGGGCCGTAGGTCGCCAGACTAACGCCTTAGACCACTTTACTTGTGCATTTGTGGACGAATAATTATTTTATCTCTCATTCAAGAAATTTCTTTTTAATTTTACTATTTAAGTATTTATTTTAAGATTTACATTTGTAATTATTTATATATTATTTCGATTTAACTTATATAATATTTAAGTAGTTTACTTATACATAATATTTATTTATTTTCCATCCCAGCAGCAAGTATATTTTTAAGTTTTACATCTTAAATATTTATTTTTAATATATTTTTAAGTTTTGTATTTTAAGTATATACTTTTTAAACTTACATATACTATTTTTTTACTATTACAGACTATTACATATTTTATTTACATATAATAATTTTTTTACTATCCAAAAAATAAGTATTTTTTATGTACACAAGTTATTTATTATAGTTATAGTTACTTTTTAAGAATATTTTTCATATAGGTGTAATTATTTATTAAGTTCTCTTTTACTATTCCAGACTTTATACACCAACTTCCTCTCGCAGACTTCGAAGTTAGGCCAGGTCATGGGAGATGCCACTCTCTATGCATTTTGTGCGGGAGTCCTTAGAAACTTCTTCCCTGTAGGTACGGACCTCTTCCAAAATATCTTGGGTCGTCTGCTCCTCATCGTCAAGTACCTCTTGTAGACAAGGCTCCGAGGTGATCGTATATTGGTTCCAAGGTACAGGACTGAGACCAAGTGGTGACGAAGGCTCTGCAGGAGACCCATCTGCTACCTCTGGTACGCTTTCCTTCTTCGGCAGCAGGACAGCAGAATCGAGCACTTCTGGTAGGCTAGGTTCCGAGTCGATCGTATATTCACTCCAAGGTACAGGGCCGAGACCAAGCTGTGACGAAGAATTTTCAAGCGGCGATGTTACGGGTATGGTATCTTACATAGTCATTCGTGGCAGCCCATCAGCTGTGCTCATCAGCACATCACCATTATTGGTTGTAGCTGGCTCTTTCTTCGGCAACATGGGAGCAGATACCCCCTCATCGATGTTTAGGTTATACATCTCCTCATCAATCGATGAGTCGTGAAACGTCTTCTCTTCATTCGATGAGTTGTGAAATGCTTCATCTTCACTCAGCGAGTTGTAGAGCTCAGTTACCCAGTTGTCAGTCATCTTGAGTGAACTGTTGCTATATTGAAACTGGGTTCGGTATTTATATGCTTGTCTTATATCGATTGCAAAACTACCAAGTTCAATACTATGCTTCAACTCGCCACACCATTACCCTATTCATTTTAACCGAGGGGTTGGGGCCAACTGACTTTGTCAAAGTTTAAAACAATGCCCAGAGCAGTGTTAGCAGGTTTGCACCTGCACGGTGTCTGGTAAATGAGTGCGTACATGTTTTCAAGTCGTTTTCACAATCTGCATAGTGTCAGATAGTCTAAGTCGGCACATAGCAATGTTAGCAGGTCTGCACCTGCATGGTGTCTGGTAACTGGAATTAACTAAAAATAATGAGTCAACAGGCTTCACAAGCCAGTGCAAGCCTGCAACAGAATTGAACATTGGGTCAGCATGAATGAAGAAGATGGTTTTTACAGCTTGGTTCCAGTAACATGCTGCTTTATTACCTGCCCAGTATACCACCTCCAGCCAGAATCGTCCTCAACGCAAGCATTTAATGCCGGAGATACTTATGGAAAGTTCCTCGACAGATTACAAGCTGTTTAAAGAAGCACCCAAAGTGCCACTACGATATGCGGAATCGTATACCAGGTATCTGCACAATGCTGCGAACTGTCATGAGCCATTCTGGACTAATCTGCAAACTAGGGTGTGTGTGAACGAACTCTGTCCTATTTACAGACAGAAATTACTCGGTGAAGCCAAGTTTTCACCATCAAACTACCTAACCAAGCAGATGGGACTCTATAAAAAATTATAAGCAGATAGGTTCGTAAATGACAATTGTTTGTGAACCACAGATTGTATACTCCAGCAGCAGTTATACTAGCAGGCACCACAGTTAGCACCGCAGGCACCGGAGTCAGCACCACTGGAACCGGAGTTAGCACCACCACCATATTAGACTCTGAAATGTTGACTTCATGTACACGAAAGAATTTTAAAACAAATTTTAACTGATGTGTTAAGTTATTTTTTTTTGTAAAAATGTGAATAAATGTATGTATGCAAAAGACTGATTTATATAACCCAACTAACATAAGTATACTCAAAAATGGTATATGCTCAGAAGTGTTATGCAATGAAAAGTATGAAAAGTATGAAAAGTTTTCATACCATTATAAAAATTTTTAGATGCTGATAAACACAGTCATTACCACACTTGTCATGTTCACAAGCTTTGTTACATAACTTGTATGCATATTTATTCCCACACGAACCACTGGCCTAAACACCTGCATCAAAAATATTACCCTCATTTCATTAGTTAATCGTTAGAACTCAGTCGATTTAGAACAACCCGAGTAAGCCATAATACTATAGACTTCCTTCAGCATGCATTCACATAAATTTGACTTAAAAAACTTCAGCGAATTAATGAGTCTTTCAGAGAAACAGATATACATATTACTATAAATATATCAATTAAATTTAATATTAACATTATTATTACTTTTGTTTTTGTATTTAATCACACACACACACCAATAAATATTATATAATCCAATTTATCTCTTCAGTGACAGATAGATTTCTGCATCTTTGCAGGTCAGTCAAATATCTGCTCTACAAACCAACACCAGACTAAATATATGCGCCGCTCATACATCTTACTATAATTCAAGAATACGTCAGCCCACACCCACTAAAATATACTAAAAATCGTAAGTCCAACATGTTTGTTATAGCATCATTACCATTAGATACAATCCAAATATCATACCAGACATTAACATAAATCACTCTTATCTACCAACAAACTAATTAATTATGCAAGCTCCAATCAAACCTACCAGGAAAAATACATCCAACATATTTAACAACTCTTATAGTCCTCGACTCCCATAGGTTACATAATTGTTCACTAATATATTTTCGCTGAACAATTGTATTGCTTTCCTGCGATGTGTAGGTTACGAGATACCTCTGGGTGAGAGTACTGGGTTCGAATCCAACTTCAAGTTGTCATTATATTCAACAACATGTTTGCGCTATTTTGCTTTGCAGACGTCAATTCATCATCTAAAAAAATATGTATCTATCACAACAGCCTTGAAGTCCACATTTTCGTTCTTAGTGTTGCATGGTTGCTGTTTACAACTTTTGACGATCTGTATGGCTCACACACTTCACAGTAAATGTCTGCAGCACTTTTATTTTCCTTCATATCGAAGCCCTGCTTCCACGCGTGTCAATCATTAAACTCAAGCAATTTTATGTGAGTACTCCTGTCCTGCCAAAGACAGTCCTGCCTGAACGATTAAGTTTTCGTTCCGCCAATTGGTGAAATGTGTGAAGCTAACAATTCTTGGAGTACGATTAAATGTTGTTATTCTGTAGTTGGTATGTTTAGATAACTACATGACATTAATGAACTTGGTTAGCAAGTTTGCATGGTTAGTAGCCACGTATGTATTTTGCAGCCCAGTTTAATAAACTGTTACTGTTTGAAGAGGGGTTATTATATGAAGAGGCAATATTTTGCAGCAGTAAAAGGTATCCTGTTTATCTTCGCACCCCCCCCCCCCCTTGGGATGGCGCACGTCTGAACGCTACCAGGCGTTGAGCTATACTGAAGAGAGGCACGCGGCGCTCGTGGCGCGGCCGAGCGCTGCCTGGTGGCCACTACTGGCAACACGTTCAGCCTAGCATACTCTTGGCAGCTTCCATACTCCTCTCCGTCATTCTTGCCACCTCCTTAATCCTCCCGAGCCGCACTTTCTCATATAGATGTTCGTCCCTAGCCCGAGCAAATGTGCAGTGTTCCTCTTCGGGTTCCGCGAGCTGGCCGATGATAGATCATGTCTACACCACTTCGTAATTCGGGGCTTCAGTATGCTAGATGCATTTTCGTGTAATACGCATACACAATTTAAGTATTGGATTGAACGTAGTTGTTGTAATGCCGGGAGTCGTTTTCCCCTTTTGGTAGGTTTTTAGCGATTTTAGTGTATGTGAATTTTTGTTGTAAGGAAGTATTTCTACACTGTCCTGATTGTGTGGATTTTCAAAATGGTATTTTATTGGAATGTTTGTAAGAGGTGGATTATTGTTTTTTCGCATGCTGTAGGAATGGCTTCCTTGATTAAATTTGCCAAAAGGATTTTAATGTCACGGAGTTTTGTTGACATATTATGCCATACCTGTATGCTAATGGTCAATTGTAATGGTGGTTTTTGCTCCTTGCTAAGGGTATCAATTTTTTTAATTAGTATTCCATGTTTTACTATTCTCCTTTTTAATGAATCATGAGGCGTACTTTTAAAGTTTTAATGATGCTTACTTTACTCAGGAAGTCATTTTACCATTTTAAATGGTACTTCAGAAGTGTTTATTCAGGTTGAGTGCTTTCTCGGGATATATTAACACTGTTGTTTTTCTGTTTGTTCCAGTACATGTGTGTTCTCTCCTTCCCCTGTTCATGGATTGGTAGCAAGCAAGATAAATTTTCAAATGCAATTTTATTTTTCAAATCATGTTGCAAACTTGCTGTTGTTAGTCATAATGTATAGATGGGCTCTAATATATATTATATTTATTTTGGATTTTTTTCTGTTTCCATGCTTTCTAGATGTGTTTTATGTTATGCATTCTTCTCCTTGTCTTCCTTCAGCCCTGCTACGCCATAAAGGGACGTAACAGAAAACTGCGTCACTCTGCTGAAGGCAGAGATGAACGCTTTCCATTGCCCTTTGTTTATTTTGTTTGTTATTGAGTGGAAATTATTGTCTATTTAAAAATGTTCAAAGTTACCACCCAGTTGCAGCAGCTGTCCAAAGAAACTCTTACGCAGCTCCTCCAACAACTCCATATTCCAGTATTGCCGCAGGAAGCTACTTTGGACGAGTTGAGGACTTTAGCTCGTGGTTTGGCACGGGATCCTACTTGTGATGGAAATGAAGTTAGTGATGAGTCATCCGCACCTTCTCCCAGTGTTGGTATACTTTCTTCGGTAGCCAGTCAACATGTAGGAAACATTTTGAGTGATAATCTTACTCTTACTATTTGTGCTGCGGTCGAGTAAAGTTTCTACAAGTTACTTTAATAGTAAAAACGCTGATTTTTTATTGCAAGATATTTTGGGTGTTTTAGTGGTTCATGTTCCTAGTGAGCTACAGTCTATTATCATTAAAGCTAGAGAATTGGGCTCACCTTGGGGCACTGTAGTTAAGAAAGTGTTACAATTTTTTAATACTGAGCATATTAACGACCTTTTACGTTTGTTCCTCCAGCAAAATCAACAGCCGGGAAATACTATGTCGACATATTTAGGCAAAATAGAATGTCTGGTAGACATTTTTGGTTTGCCCTATAGGGAATCTGAATTTTTAGAGAGTATTATCGATCATGTGCTGCCACAGTTTCAACCTTATGTATTATCAGCTGATAGCCCGAAAACCTTGAGCTCGCAGAGACAGTTGTTTCATCGTGTAGACGTGCACATGCAAGTGCAGGGTTGTGAAGGAGGTGTGGTTAGTAGGGTCCTTGTTAAGGATAAAAGTTTCCCCAAGCCCATAAAAAAGATTGTTAGTTTTAAATGTGGTAAACTTGATTATAAAGTGTACCAATGTAAAGTGTGTATGGTCCTGGCAGATAAATCTCAGACTAGGTTAGTGGAAAAGGGTAGATCTCCTGTAACGTGCTTTGGATGCTGTAAGAAAGGTCATATTAAAGCCCAATGTCCTAATCAAGATCAACCTAAGATTTTGGATGTTCAAACCGTGAGTGGTAGCAAAGTGACTAGGGTAGGGGATAATTTCCGTAAAAATGCGAGTATGAAAGGACGGAACTGCCCTAAGCAAAAGAAAATATTCAAAACTACAGAAAGATTAACTTACCATTTGAGCTACTGAAGATAGGTTTAGTTGAAGAACCCGTCCTGATTGATAGTGGTTATTCAGTGTCCTTGATCAATCAGGATGTTTGTAATAAGTTTTTCAGGGAACACCCAATAGGCGTTATGAATGTTGAATGTAGTGTGAAAACCATTTTTAGTCTAGCAAATGGAGGTTTGATGCAATCATGTGCTCTTTTGACAATAAGTATGTACATAGGTCATTTATCTTGGAAAAGGGAATTTTTCATTTTGCTACATCTAAGCCACAATATAATTTTGGGTGTAGATTTACTCAACAGCACTCATCCATATTTAAATTTGCATGAAGGGACACTGAGTTTTCCTTTTTATAAAGAAAGGGTAAAGTTGATGGGACAGGAGGAATGTAAGCAGGTAAATGCCATTGATAATGATTTCGCGCAAGAAATGCGAAAGAAGTTCCCACCTGTAATAACAGAAAAATTGGGAGTATTTAATAAATATATGCATGATCTCGTATTGACAGAAAACACTCCGGTTAGGTGCCATCCTCATAGTGTAGGCCCAGCTAAGAGATAAACTTAAAAAAAAATTATAAACCACTTGCTTGACGAGGATGTTATTGGGCGCTCTGCTAGATGTTATTCGAGGCCAACATATTTTGTAAAAAAAAAAGAGCCTGGTAAATTTTGGTTAGAGATAGACTACCGATGTATTAATAAAATATTGAATTAGATCCTTGCCATTTACCTAAAGTAGACCATGCTTTTCAATTATTAGGTAAGACTAGGTATTTTACAGTGTTAGGTCTGAATCAGGCCTTTCACCAAATTTCGCGGCACAAGGATGCACGAAAGTTTCTTGTATTTGTTACTCCTTGGGGAGTTTTTGAATGGATCAGTGTCCTTTCTGGTGTTTCATTTGGGGCCCAGGCACTTTTTCGTGCTTTAGAAAATAACTTGTTGCCATATAAATCTGAATTTGTTTTTAACTGTCTGGATAATATAGTACTCTACAGTAAGATTTAGCAGTTTCATCGGGAACATGTCACGTTAGTCTTACAGAAGTTGTTGGAAGCGGGGTTGCCTGTGAATCCAGAGAAAATCAGCTGGTGTAGCCGGGATGTGAGGCTATTGGGATTTATTCTGAGTGAAGGGCAATTGTTGTTAGACTCTGATCGTATTAACTGTGTGTTTTCCTTGTCCCGTCCGAAGAACTTACATGGTGTAAGGCATTTTTTGGGCATGATATGCTACTATACCAGATTTATTCGATCTCTTGCCGAATTGGTCGAACACCTTAATCTTTTAAAACATAAAGGTTAGGAGTTTTTGTGGGGAGCCAAGTCAGAGGTGACTGGTGGAAATAAAAACTTGTTTTACCTCTCCACCAGTGTTAAGGTTGGCTGATTTGACTGTATGTTCGTAATGCATGCAGATGCAAGCTCCCTGGAATTAGGCGCCGTTTTGTTACAAGAATTAGAAGATGGTGTTTTACCCATTGCTTATGTTAGTCGGCTATTAACATCCGCCGAAAGAAAGTACTCGGCCTATGAAAACGAGGCTCTTGCCTGTTTATTTGGGGTTGAGAAATTTTCCGATTGTCTGGAATGTACACGTTTTCAGTGGTGTACAGATAGGCAAGCCTTAAAGTGGCTTTGGAATTCCAAGAAACCTTCGGGTAAATTAGGCAGTTGGATGGAACGCCTTAGTAATTTTTAATTTGATATAGTTTATGTAAAGGGAAAGGAAAATTGAGTAGCGGACAGTTTGTCTAGAATGTTTGATCCCGATGAATTTGTGTGATAGAGGAATTCAGGAGCAGGTAAATGTTCTGAAGAAAGTTCCTGCGGGTTATTTGAACATTAAAGTTTAACAGCAAAAAGACGATGAATGTGCTGAGTTGCGGCGCAAAATCCAGCTAGGCGAACTCACTGGTTTTATTGTGAAGAAGGGGAATATTGGCAAGGCTTCATGTAAGGGCGTTTTCAAGACCTGTGCACCCAAGGCAGTGAGGCAAGTGGTGTTTGATTATTTCCATAACTCTTATTTGGGTGCTCATCAGGGGCAAGAACGCACTTTGCAGTGCATCGGAAATTTTTTTGGCCAGAAATACAATCTGAAATTAGAGATTGTGTGAAACAGTGTACTTTGTGCCAGCAGGTAAATGCCCCTAACAGTAGAACCCAAGGACAGTTAAGTAGTTCACCATCTAGTTTTTTTTGGGAAAGAGTGGATGTGTTTGGCCCTCTCCCCAGACCTAAGAAGGGTTTTAGTTACTTGTTGGTTCTGGTTGATGGATTTTCAAAGTTTGTTTTGTTATTCCCCATGAGAGACCAGAAGGCCACTATTATTTGTAAGATCTTGCAGGAACAAGGGTTTTGTTATTTTGGTTCAACCGCCTAAGTAGTTACTGATAGTGCGAGAAACTTTACTCCCACCGAGTTATCAAATCTAGCTTTTTCTCGGGCAGTTTGTTTGGTCCATACAACCTGTTACTATCCTCAAGCTAATATGGCAGAGTGGTACAATCGTATCATCAAGGCTACACTTGTTGCCTTTCCTCATGATGTTCACACAGATTAGAATAAAGAGGTCCATGTCATGTTGGCTTGAATTCTTGTGTAAATGCAACTATAGGGTTGGCAACGCAAGAAGTGTTCTTTGGTCGGAGATTATTGCATCCTATTCTTAATGCCTGGGGCTTACATTTAGATGTAGATGTAGGGGAGTGAAATGAATTCTGGGAGGAAGTTACCAAGCATCTCAAGATACTATCGCCATATACGTAGGGCGCAGGATGAGCAATATGATCCAGTTTCTTACGAGGTCGGTGATTTAGATCTTGTAAAGACTCATCATTTATCTAGAAAAGTTGACCCCTTTTCAGTAAAATTAGGCCTTAAATACGATGGCACGTATTGAATTGTTAGTTTTCTTACGCCAATGCCAGTGTTGTTGCAGGACCCAGCAACGAACAAGCTCTTAAAAAGCCATGTCTCTAATATTAAGAGTTTTATCATCAATTGGAAGATCGGCCAGCCCCCGCGCCCTGAAGAGGAGCACTGTCACCACTAGAGGAGGGCTCACACTGTATGGTAATGTATTTTTGAAGTAAGGTACTGCAAATATTGTTGTTAAAATTTCCTTTTTGTAAGATGTTTGGTAAATATATGTATTATTTTTAATTAGCCTCTAAAGGAGTAAACTACAAGCAGAAGTCTTTTTTCGGGATAGTAGGTAAATTATATCCACTTCATATATTTTTTTACGGTGAAGAAACACAAGGGGGCGTCACTGGAAGTTTCAGTAGGTTAGTTTAGGCGGACATTTCCTCCCCAGTCCTTTTTTATGTTTTCCGTATCCCTTTCCACACTGGCAGAGCAACTGGTGTACAAGAGTAGAAGATACGGGGTAGGACCTGGCCACTCCTTCTTCGTCATCTGCGGTTTTCTATCATGGGCCTCTTATATCAGCTTCTCCGGGTTTGGTTAAGAGACCCCCGCAGCTCTCTTCCAGTGTGTGGGAGGATTGAAGCCCTGCTTCAAGTATGACATTGAATGTCAATCATTCAACTCAAGCAATTTTACGTTAGTACTCCTGTCCTGCCAAAGACTGTCCTGCCTGAACGATTTATTTTTCGTCCCGTAACTGGTGAAATGTGTGATGCTTACATTTGCTGGAGTACGACTGAATGTTGCTATTCTATGGTTGGTGTGTTTACAGTACTACATGAAGTTAATGAACTTGGTTAGCAAGTTTGTATGGTTACTAGCCACGTATGTCTTTCGTAGCCCATCTTAATATATTGTTATTGTTTGAAGAGGGGTTAGTATAGGAAGAGGCAATATTTTGCGGCAGTACACCACTTCGTAATTCGGGGCTTCAGTATAATACGCGTACACAAGTTAAGTATTGGAATTAACGTAGTTGTTGTAATGCCGGGGATATAGAATTCCCTTTTCGGTAGTGTTTTTAGTGATTTTTGTGTATGTGGATTTTTGTAGGGAATTTTTTCTTCACTGTTCTGATTGTGTGGATTTTCAAAATAGAATTTTATTGGAATGTTTGTAAGAGGTGGATTATTATTTTTTTGCATGCTGTAGGAATGGTTTCCTTGATTAATATTTGCCAAAAGGATTTTAATCTCAAGGAGTTTTGTTGACATATTATGCCATACCTGTATGCTAATGGTCAATTGTGATGATGGTTTTTGCTCCTTGCTAAGTGTACTAATTTTTGAATTAAGTATTCCATGTTTTACTATTCTCCTTTTTAGTGAATCATGAGGCGTTCTTTACTTTTAAAGTTTTGATGATGCTTACTTTACTCAGCAAGTCATTTTACCATTTTAAATGGTATTTCAGAAGTGTTTATTAAGGTTGAGTGTCTTCTCGGGATATATTAACACTGTTGTTTTTCTGTTTGTTTCAATGCATGTGTGTTCTCTATTTCGCCTAGTCCATCGATTAATAGCAACTAAGATACATTTTCAAATGCAATTTATATAAATTTTCAAATCAAGTTGCAAACTTGTTGTTGTTCGTCATAATGTATAGATGGGCTCTAATATATATTGTATTGATTTTGTATTTTTTTGTTTCCATGCTTTCTTAATTTGTTTTATGTTATGCGTCCTTCTCCTTGCCTTCCATTAACCCTCCTACGCCCTAAATGGGTGCAACAATCTCTCCACTGTTTTTGAAACACAATGAAAGCCCGCGTAGTGATATGGATGCTTTTACCGAAGATCTTGGAAAAGTAACCAGATCGTTTTCCCAGTGTTCGGTGAATATTATAGGATATTATATTAAAGGCGAAACAGAAATTTGAGCTATCGGATATAGAAATCGGAGTGAGGTAATAGGGTTGCAACCGATGACCTAGTTTTGGAAGCACTTTTAACGATATTATATGTTTAGTATTCATGCGCACCTGATATAAGGATTTAAGCCATCTCCAATGGCGAGGTATGGTGTAGCGTATCCCGAGATCGAAGCCCGAAAGTATTAAAAACTATATTAATTTTATCTCGGATTTAGAAAAAATTGGCAGCTTTTCCAAGTGACAGGAGAAATTTTTTAAAAATATTTTAAAGAATAAAACCGTAGACGAAAATGGAATTGATAGTTTAGCGCAATAATTGTAACAGACCTGATGTAAAACTTTATATATATAACCTAAGGTCAAAGGTCGAACTTTGGAAGAGCGTTCGTTACAAAAAATAAGTATAATATAAATAATAACCTCCCAGATTGGGTAGGAATGAAACTTTATAGAATTCCGCAGTCTGTCAGCGCTCCCTTCCTGATAATGATGGTGTTATAAATAAATTCGAGTGAAGTTTGCAATTTGAATAATGACCAGAGTTTCAGACTTTTTTTGTTGATATATGCTCGTGGCGTTTCAGAATTTGAACATGCTCATACGCATATATATATATATATAATATTACAAAACATACATACAAATATAAATTATACTTAATAAAAATAAGTTAGTTTTATGCATAAATCTTGTAACACGGTACAAATATATAACATCACAGTCGATGAGAAGTGAGTTAACCCCCAAACTGATGGCATAGGACACTTGTAGGCGTGAAGCACTCTCGTCGTAAAAGCGAGCGCCTGTATAGAATATATTTGCAAATAATTATATCTTTCAACCTCGTGTCGACTTCGTTCTCGGGAAGTTGTACCTAGCTGCACACTGTCACTGACCTGGCGATTGCAACTGACATATTCCGTCAATTCTAAAAAGTATAGATAATTTTATTGTGATATTGGTTAGTGTTTTGTACAGTGCCAGGAACATATTGCGTGAAGCAGAAGAGTTTATTTAGATATTATTTAATAGTGTTGAATTTAAGACACATATACTAAATTCTAAACGTTTACTGCTTATAGATGGTTTTTCTCAAATAATTATGTACCAAACTTTATTCATTCTAGTAACATGTGTTCTTTAAAAATAAATAAATAAATTGTTTACTTACTTAGAGTAAAAATAATTTTTCATTATTGTACTGATTTTTAAAACCATTTACTAATTGGAATTTTAAATCAGTTTAATGTCAATTTGTAATTGTAAATGATAAGAATATTGATGGGGAAATTAAATTTTATATACTTAAGATATATAAGCATTATTTTAATTCACTAAAACAAGCGTTTTTTTCACTTGGTGGACTGGGCAGATGTTAAAAGCATTTGCATATTTTATAAATTCACTTACCAAGCTAAACCAGTAGGAATGTTTCAACAAACTCACGTGTTTCAGAAGGAAATTTTTTCTTGTTAGAAACACGATGTAAAGGTACACTAAGGAACTGCCATTTAGCATGAGTGACCAAAAAAAAAAAAAAAGAAGAAGAAAATAAGCAAGAAAAAAGTGCCGCTCCAAAGGCGACGTAATAAAGTATCAATAAATACAGTATATTAATTAAACGACTATCCATTTATAGTGCATAGTGCAGAAAAATAAAAATTCACACATAAACGTTGAATACCAAGATAGAACTTTGTCGCGCGCAATTTGCTAATTTAAATTTTCAGAAGGAGCCCTCAGAGCTGAGAAAGACGCAGGAGCGGTAGAGGTGCATGAACGGGTAAAGGGTCTGGTATGTTAAAAGGGGCGGGGGGGGGGTTGGTAGGAGAATGCTAAAGTAGGGGGGGGGGGCTGGGGGAGTTGGGTGGGAGCCGAATGCTGTCGTTCACACCACACCGCAGTGGCACAGATCGCAACGACATTTGCGGGAGAGACAGTCAAGTTGACATTGTTAGTGAAAATTGTACTGATATATTTTACAGAATGAGCTCTTCGGATGAAGATGAAGCACTATTTTGCTTGCAGTTGCAAAAGTCGAGGATGTACGTATGGTTGTAACTGATACAGCTGTATCGTATTGCACACGGTTTCCTACAATTAAAATACCTGGGCCGTTGACAAGAATTCCGGGCCCCTACGCAAAAGTATTCGGGACCCTATACCACCACCCCTTCCACACAATCCCGTCACATTCCTCCGACGCTGGGTGCCTTTTAGTCTAGAGTCCCTTTGCATACGCCCTCCCCCCCCCCCTTTTCGGCCTACTATCGACGACCCTGGAATGGACTGTTATGTATTAGCTGCGTAAATTGTTTTTCACTTTTTTTATTGTTATTCCTTGCTATAGGAAGGAAATAAAATGGGTTCATGAAATAAATCAAGGCCGTAAAACACGTGAAGAATTCCATACATTAATTAATGTCAAAACTTTCAAAGGATGAGAACGATTTTATATATACTTCAGGATGACCAGTGAATGTTTCGAAAAAATAGTAAATTTGATTAAAGGCGACATTGTCAAATGACATACAAATTAGCGTGAACCTATCTCTGTAGAGGAACGTCTTAAAATTACAGTAAGGTTATGGTAAAACTGTAATAGGCTTTATCCAGAAAGCATTATTCAGAGTAGAGTAGATAGTAAATGGGTATTCTAGCGCAGCGCACTTTAAATCAACAATTTTCGTTAAAAGTACAGGAAAAAACCAACAGCTATTCCCTGCTAACGAAATAACAGGAATACATAAATAAGTCAAGATTTGAAATTCGATGAAAAAACGTCCAAAACCAAGCATTTTAATCCAAAAATCAAGTAATTTTATCGTTTTCAAGCAAAATTTTCATGTTTCTAGAAACGACAATTTTCGATCTAAAAAAGCAAATTTAAGCTAAAATCATAATAATTTTGGCTAAAAGCAAGCAAATTTCCAATTTAAAAAAATGCCCGAGCAGGAACTCTGTAAATTTTAAAAACACTTACTGTTATTGTAAACATTTAAATTCCCCCTAGTTTGATCATATGGAGAAAATGTTTGACTTTCAAAACTTTCAATACTTTTATAACTCATTCATGAGAAAAAAAAATATATATGTGAAGGATTCATCAAATGCAGTTTCTCGAGTTAAATTACTCATTGAGAAATACAAATATTATAAAAATGATTATGAAGAATATTATGAAAGAAATAAGACAAAAGATCTACATTTAATTCCCGAACTACGAAATATTGGTAAAAAAAAAAAAAAAGTAGAACAAGTTAGCGAAGAAAATAAAAATTTAATAATAACACTAGTTCCAGTTGCAGCAAAGAGTTTAGATTATCCCCCAACACCATAAGAAACAACATTTGAAAGATAATTATTCTCAGAACATAAATCTAATTTGGAAGAGCAAATTGGAGTTGTATCCAATAAAAATTTGACGCATCCTGCTTCTACTATAAATCTCGGGAAAACAATTCAAACAGAATAATTGTTATTAAAACTCAATATGGTTTATGATGAGATGAGCATAATTTTCACACTGGAGATACAAAACTAACGATAAATAAAGATAAAATATCTCTTAAAAGTAAAGAATATAAATCAACAGAAGGGCTTCCTAATTTGTTAACAAAAAATAAACAAACAGTTTTTGAAGATGGATACACAGACAATGACTTAAAAAATTAAAGAGATATAATTTTACTAACAAATTCTGCATTCCAAGAATGTAATCCAAAAATGAATGTAAATTCGAATAAAAGTTGAAAGTACAAAAATATAATTAAACCAATTTATGACAATTATATAAGAGAATCACAACCAGAGCCAAACGCACCTGTAAGAATGATTTCTGCAAGAACTCTTAGATCTGAAGAAGGCACAAAAATACAACAGTTTACCAAAATAATATGTTTGGATGGGTGATGTTAGAAAATTGGTCGACTGATTGTTAATTATTCACGGCGAAGAAAATGCTGGAATTAACAATTATTACAATGAAAAAGTGAACACAATGAATATGTCGAACAATAAATTTTCTGATTTTTTTGTTAATAATCCAAAAGGAATTCCATATCTAATAAGAGTTTTAAATGTAATTCCACAATCATTATGGAATTCTGAACATCATGGCAAAGGAATAATAAATTGGGCATTAAACAATTAAAAATTGCCTGAAATGCATTTACCGAGCTATAATTACTGTGGGCCATTTACAAAGTTGAATGAAAGACTGGAAAGAGGTGACACAGGAATAAATAAATTAGATGAAGTCTGCAAACAATATGACATTGCTTCCAGAGATAATAAAGATTTCGAATCTAGACACGAAGCTGACAAAATTCTACAAAAAGAAGCAAAAGATATTATGTTAGATAAAAATACACCAATTGGTGAAAAAATTGCTTCTGCAGCTGTTGCATCAACTATGTTTACAAAAAAGAAAATTAGGATAGGACATTAAAATTTATTAATCACAATATTTTTTTACTTATAAATGAAGATAAAAAATATAACATTCGCTATACCCATTAATCAATCAAGAGATTTGGGTATAGATAAATTTTCAACAAAAGATCATCTTGAGAGAAAACATATAAAAAAATAAATAAAATAAGGAAAAGGTTTCTTACTAACCTTGTCAATTGCAATACTTAAAAAAATATTTAAAGAAAAATCAGGATGTGATTTAAATCATGGAGGATTTTTACCAATTTTATTTGCAGCTTTACGCGCACTTCGAGCTTTAGCTGAAGGAGTTACCGCAATTTATAATTCTGTTGAACAAACTAGAATAAATAAAAAAGAATAAGAAGTACAACATAGACATAATACAGCAATGAAAAATAAACCAGGAAATGGTTTAATTGCAAAAAGAGGACAACCAAAAAAATTTGAATATATCCCCATTATCTTATATTGATATTCAAAAATATGTAAAAATACTAAATATTAAGAATTTCGGAAATGTTTACATGATTGATGAATTGCCAAAAAGAATGTACAAAAATGAATGCGCTGTGGTTAATTTCGACATCTCATCAATTCCTGGAAATAATTGGGCTTGTTATTTTAAAGAAAATAATGATGTTTACTATTTTCCTACATTTGGAGGTAATATTCCTAATAATTTAACTAATTAATTCAAAAAGAGAAATGTTTATTACAATGATAATAGATTTCAGTATTTTAATTAAGTTATCTCTGGAAATTTATGTTTAATTTTATTACACCTTTATCGAGAAGTTTTAAGATTCATGATATAATTTCTTTGTTATTAAACGACATATATATATTTGGGAAACCATTAATAAAATTTTAAAATAAAAACTCTGACACTAATGCTAATGAATTAAAAACATATGTAGATTCAAAATACAATATTAATGTTTCTGCTTTACAAAATCAATTAAGTAAAGTTTTTGTTTATACAACAGATTATGTTTCTCTTCATAATCATAGAATTAATAATATGGCTGATCCTATAGATGGAAAAGATGCAGTCAATAAAATATTTTTTAATAAAAAATATCTGATAAATTACGAAATTGAATTATTGTGATTTACTTGTTAACTGAAATTTGAAAATGTAAGGAAGAAAAGTCTCGTATATTTTATTTATCTGCAAAGTGTCATAAAAATATTTTTCACCTAGATAATAATCAAATTTTCTTTACTTTTTTGATGGATTGTACTGTTTATAAAATAATTACTGTGAATCTCAATTTACCCTATAATACTATGACTTTTATTTATGATTTTAAAAAAATTGGGTTATTTTAAAGCTTTTGATTTTATCATAGGTGACATTTTATCTTTTAAATTCAGAAAAAATAAAATAAACAATTATGATGATGGTTTGATGAGCACAATAGGGGTATTTACTAAATATAAAGATAAAATATATTTTTTACTACTAAATGGAGAATACTGAGTGCTTAAAGTGTATGCTGGCTACTAAAAATAATGATGTAAAAATTTCAAATACTAAAAATGGATGTTTAGTTCAGAAAAGTAAATGTTCAATGGTAATTCTAATAAATCAATATTTAAAAAAAATTGTCCAGTGTAAGAGAAGGAATAATTAGCAAATTATATAAACCACCAAGAAGAAATCTTCCCAGAAGAAAATTTAATAACATATGGATTTGATGATTTATGGCAAACTGATCTTGTTGCAATGGATAAGAAAACAACCACAATAAAGAATAAACAGGCATACTGTTTAAAAACCAAACTGAATATTATATTACCATAGCATCAATTAACGAACACATTCTCTACTTCAAACTGTTAGAATAATAACGAAACTAGACAAAACTTAATATGAGAAAATTTATTAAGAAAAGACAAAAACTATTAGATAGTACTTGGACAAGAAACCAAAGATGCATTAAACCAGCAAAGAACATCAGAAATGCAAAACAATTCAGGAATGATGCGAATAAGTATAGCACAAAGTCAGTTGACACAGTGCGATCGTATTTGGCATTCAAAGTCTTGCCTGATGAAGGGGACCAATTCCGGCTCCCGAAATTTCCTCAAATCTCGTCTTGTCGTTTCTGTTCCACTTTCCTCATCTTGCCCAATGGAATAGTAGATCGCTTTACCAAGAAAAAATGAAAGAAGTTTATAGATGATTGGTTTTCGTTGGCGAAGGTGAATGATCCCCTGCCATTTTCGATTCATCAATTTTCTTGCGACGATTTCCATTGCAAAATTGAAAAATTTAAAAAAAATTGATTTTCACAAGTCATATCACTCGTAATTGTTTATGAACCTTAATTAAAATATTACAGCGCCACTGCCTTTAATAGTTTGTAACTTGTAACTGCCAGGAAGAATTTATGTATTATTTCTTACCGGAGGTTGCAGAAATGATACTAGCGACGGTAGAAAATTAATAACGACGTTATAAAACGTGCAAAGCGATTTCCTATGTACTGTAGATCAATAAAACATAATGCAAAATCTGTAATGCAGACTGTGGCGAAAATTCCATGAATCCAAGACGGCGGGTACTGACATGAGCGTTAGTAAAGGTGAAGTGAGGACATAGCAGCACTGGAAGGTATGGGCCGGGGAAACGGGAGTGCCTTGAGAAAACCCTCCCGGCGAAAAGGCAACGTCTCCCACGTTTCCCACGTGCGAAAAGAGATCGATCGAAAATTGATCTCATTTACTACAGTTTTCTTTCCTGCGATCTTAAAGCTCATTCTAGTTGCACGATTCAGTTCCACGGTGTTCATACATCCAATAATGTAACACACCTTCCTCTTGTTTGCAGGCTCGCTACTGTCAGCAAGTGATTTTCGCAGCCGTCGGGGCACGTTATTTGAAGGCCGTGATGGCAAATACTCGAATCTGCATTTCTATCATCTAGCCGTGATGCATTTTTTGAACAGATTTTCGTATCTCCAACACTTCACGCACTTCGTTCACAAAAGTTTGTCTGAGTTTTTGTTATTACACTTCGCGAGTTCCCATCAAGTCTTTAAAGTCAATGCATTTTCTAAGTTTATGGAAGCTTGAAAATTCTTCGAAATTTCTTTTTTTCACAGCCAAAATGTAAACTGTAAATTTCTTGGAATTTAACATGCCAAAGACAGTTGAGAGGTTTGTTTGCAACCATAGGAATTTGTAGTCGTCAAAAGTCTTTAGCGAAAGAGCTATTGATCTAAAATATACTACGTTTCGGAGCAACCACGAACAATTAAACTATTGACTGCCCAAGAATTATAATTATAGTCAACAAAATCTACAAGGAATCATATGTTCCTCCCCATAGTAATCTCAAGCATGTGCAGCTAAACCAATTGCACTAAAGCAATGCCGTTATAAAATTGTATTTCCCGTATTAGTCGCATCCACCACCAGGACCAAATAGCTCGCAACTATAAATGCTCCCCAACTAGGCAAATATTTAACACTAACTTATAGAAATTCACCCCTTTTTTTTTTGTGCCCAGTTGAATAGTTTGCTAACGATTGTGTTTTGCTCGAGGGCCACTGTTTGTGTGATCGTGCGGTAACTGGACTTATGTTACACGTGGATTAATGTATATTCCGCCTCGTGTATTTTATTTCAGAAACAAAATTTCCGTTATTCAGTTTTGCTCGTTTATACGTCTTTCTCCTGTCAATGTGCTGCACTGAGTAATCGTTCTTGCGAAATAAATGGCACCAAATTAAAAAAAAAATTTGCCTATGAACCAGTTGAAGCCAAGCCACAGCCCAAACCTGCGGAGTTCGTCTTGGTTGTCAGAGTACATCCATTTACATAAACGCTCATAGTGAGATGACCTCGTCTCATAAATCACCTGAGAAACGCTATTTCGGAAATTAATGTAATGTCACGTGCGTGTTCTCTCGCCTTGCGCACGATATTCTCATTACACACAGTCTGGCGCTGTGGAAGGGCTCCCCCCCCCCCCCTGCAATTGGACCCTCATTATCACACCAAGGTTGTGCCTAGTATTCGATTTCACACCAAATGAGATATATTTCTTTTTCAAACAGATACGATCTCAGACAGCCAATCAGTGTCAAAACGATTGCTACCGAGGTAGGATAGCATATCCCATCTCACATTATTTATTGGGGGTGCTACCGAGGTAGGATAGCATATCCCATCTCACATTATTTATTGGGGGTGCTACCGAGGTAGGATAACATATCCCATCTCACATTATTTATTGGGGGTTTCCCTCCTTTATTCACAGATTATTCTTTACTTGAAAAAGAAATTCAACAAAATTCTAGTAGTTATTTTATTGTTACCATTTAAATTTTCCCAGATTTCTAAACCAATAGCTATACTAAACATCTATGTACATACATTTAAAGTTACTATGCATGCACAGCTTACACATTTATCTCAGATTAATCCTATTGAAGTCTAATATAATGAGATATCGAATCAAAACAGAAGCATTTCATACACTTTAAATATATTTCACACACTCGAATATATTCTACGTTCGACAAATGTAATTATGATTTAGTATAATTTCATAGAACAAATCCTGTTGTGTACAGTCAGGGTACTGCGATTCGCATACACCACACCACAATTAACACATGAATACATATTTATGAGGTGCTGAATATACAGTTACTAATTTCATGTCGCCTACTGTGAGATATTCGTGGATGTCTTGCCACAATATTTGCAGATGTTTGACACTCTTGTGTAACTTCGACTCCAAGCGTCCGAAGACTTTCGCGTTACCATTGACGATGTAGATATATCCTCACTAACAGTTTCCTTATTCGTGTTATAACAGCTTACACTATCACTAGATGATTCTACTCGTAACGATCTGCCTTCCATCACAACCGCCGAAGAAGTGAAAACAGTCTTACAGGATACATGCTTATATATTGGTAACATATATATATATATACAAATAAATATATATTCACAAATATATATATATATATATATATATATATATATATAATATATATATATATATATATATATATATATAATTATACGAAAACTATTGTCCAGGTGTGGCATTTAAACTCGCGATCCCTTACAGGGAACCGGAACTTAAATCCAAGAACTTAGACTGCTCGACCATTCTGGCAATTTGTATTAGTGTAAAAATTTCAGAGAAAGTTTTATAGTGAAAATTTTTGGAAAACACTGAATGATCTTCCTTATACTTAACCGTGGGTAACATCATAGGATCTTCACCTCAAGGCTTAGTTACCATCTCGTTCAAAATCTACTACTTAAAATTTAAAAAAAATCGTAATGTTTAGAAAATAAAAAAAAATCGAAGAAAAAGAAACATAATTTTTTTAAACTTTTTAAAAATCGGAGAAAAATAATCACAACGTTTTGGAAAATTTTAAAATAGCAACTGTGTATGACATAATAGGGTCATAACATTAACATTTGTTACCAACTCCTCACCGCTGACTCCTGACCGGAAAATTAAAAAAAAATGATAGAGATTAGCACAATTTTTAGATAAGTTAAAACAATCAGAAAAAGCACAATCTTTAGAGAAGTTTTAAAAATCACAGGAAAAAAACGGAATTTTCGGAAGATATAAAAACACAGAAAGAAACGTACATATTAGACAAATTTAAAAAAAATCACAGAAAAAGCCCAATTTTTAGAAAAGTTTAAAAATTGACAGAAAAATGCAAAAATTTTAGAAAAGGTTTAAAAATCACAGAAAAAAGTTTTTTTTTTAGAAAAGTTAAAAAATCACAGAAGAACAAGACTTTATTGATGCAATGCAAAGGTCTTATAATTTGTTTTTCTGTGATTTTAGACTTTTCTAAAAATCGTGTTATAGTTCTGTTAATTATTAACTTTTGTAAAAATTGTCATTTTTTTCTGTGATTTTTTAACTTTTCTAAAAATCGTTCTTCTTTCTGTAATTTTTTAAAAACTTCTAAAAAGTGTGTGCTTTGTTATTTTTTTAACTTTCCTAAATTTAATGCTTTTTTCTATGCTTTTGTAAAATTTTCTAAAAATTATGCTTCTTACTATGATTTTTTTTCTTTTCTAAAAATTGTGCTTTTTTCGATGACTTTTTAATATTTTCCGGTGAGTAGTCAGCGATGAAGAGTTGGTAACAAATTTTAAGGTAAAAATTTGTGATTTTAAATTTTTCTAATACATCGTGATTATTTTTGTCCGATTTTTAAAAATTATAATTCGTTTCTTCCAATTTTTTTTTAATTTTCTAAAAATTGTGATTTTTTTTTTAATTTTTCCTAAAAATAATGATTTTTTTTATTTTCTAAAAATTATGATTTTTTTAAGCTGTAGATTTTTTAACAAGATGGTAACAAAGCTTAAGGTTATGATCCTATGATGTTATCCAAGGTTAAGGATAAGAAAGATCATATGTCGTTATCCGAGGATAAAGTTAAAAATTTTCATTATAAAACATTTACTGAAATTTCTACACTAATACAAATTGTTAGGTTTCGGTGAGCGGTCTAAGATGCTAGATTTAAGTTCCTGTTTACGTAAGGGAGCATGGGATCGAATCCTACACATGGAAAACAATTCTCATATATATATATATATATATATATAGTTGGAAATGGGACCTTGGCTTATTCTTATTCTTTATTTGAGGGCTGGTTAGCTGTTCTAGATCATATCAGGGAGGGTAGAGTCGGTTATATTCTGGCTGCACTCAAAATTATGATTACTCCGACATGATTCGTGTTGTTTATCGTCGATTAAAGTGAATGTGCGACGAACATCTCAAGCAATCATGGAAGGCCTTGTAAAGCGACCAAAGCCAGTCAGGATATCGTCCACGAAAACATACAAAGCCATATGTCTGCAGGTAAGTAAACGAGATCATGATGAAAAAAAATTAAGTTTTTGTTTGGAAAAATAGAAAGACTGTCAGAAGAGATGTACTCACTGGACGAGCAAGTGCTTAACCTCACATTGCAAGAAGAAGATGAAGACGGTAAACTTTACGAAGAAGAGTATTACGTCATTGAAGACTACAAAGACAAAACGGATACAGCCAAAATAAACGTGGAAGTATTCTTAAACGAAAATGTGAAAAGTATTTCTGGTGAAAATGAGGTTGGTTCTACATGTTCGTCGCCAACTTCGCGCAGGAAGAAGTTGACGCTACCCAAACTAGAGCTGAAGAAGTTCGTTGGAGAAGTGAATAATTGGCTGAGCTTCTGGAGTCAGTTCAAGAGGATACACGAGGACGAAGATTTAGAACCTGAATACGAACTCCAGTACTTAATTCAAGCAACAAACACAGGTACGAGAGCACGCGAAATCGTGGACAGTTTTCTGCCAACAGCCGAGAATTACATTAAAACATTCAACAGTTTGTGTGCGAGGTTTGGGAGAGAAGTGTTACTTATCGAGTTATATGTGAGAGAGCTTTTAGCTCTTGTAATAAAAAATATAACCTGCAGTAGAGGAAATGTTGGTAGGTCTCAGTTGTACGACCTCCTTGAATCCCATTTAAGAGTCTTAGAATCAATAGGAATGACTCAGAACAAGTACGCTGCCATGTTGTTACCTCTTGTAAAGTCATGTATTCCAGAAGATACTCTGAAGGATTGGCTAAGGTGTCCTACAAGTAGAGCATTTGTTGATTACAATAATGTGGGTGGTGATAACACCTGTAGTGGGAAGTTGCAACAGTCGTTAACATTTCTGGGGAGTGAAGTGGAAGGTCAAGAGAGAATTTTTCTGGCAAAAGCTGGTTTCAGAATTTCAGAAGAATAAGAAGAAAATATGATAAAGCAAAAAACGGCCTCTAGAACATCGTGTACCTACTGCAAACAATTTACTTTCTGGAGAGAACTACAGTAAAAACGTGAAATTTGTATATTCTGAGAGAAGTCACATGAGAGCAAAGAATGTTTCCTGGTATAAAAATACCACTCAGCAAGAAGAAGAATGAACCGTTGAAAAGCAAAGAATGTGTTGTGTGTCTGAAAATTGGGCACATATCCAAAGACTGTGGAACAAATGTGAGATGTGCAATTTGTGGGAGGCGGCACCATGTAGGGATGTGTACTGACTTTGTTGTTAACAAGGAGGGTCCTGGGATGGAAATGCCATATGATAAAACTGAAGAAAAGAACTCAAGTGCTTTGTCTAATCAGTTTGGCTCTCAAGAAATATTGTTGCAGACTTTGTTTGTGAAACTTGAAGCAAATGGGCAGAGCAGGATGGTGAGAATTCTGATTGCCAGTGGTTCTCAGCACTCATACATTCTGAAGAAAACTGCTAAGGTCATGGGTTGTAAGCCTGTTGGTTCTGAAACATTGGTGCAAGTGCTGTTTGGGGGTACTAGGTCAAAAAGATAAGAGCATCAATGCTACAATGCAATACTTGTGAGCTTGAAAGGGGGTAAGTCATGCTACATTAGTGTGCTCGAGCACCGTAAAATTTGTGGATCAATTCCAGAATTAAGGGTGGACCTGCAGTGAGAGAAATGAGGAATGAGGGAATATGGCTAAGTGATTTTGGTGAAAGACAGCCTGTTTTGAATTACTGACCAGTGCGGACAATGCAGGAAAATTGTTCACAGGAAAAATCTATCAACTGCAAGGCGGACTTACATCAATGGAGACACTCCTTGAATGGGTGATCATGGGAAGAGAGTGTGATCAGAAAAATAGTGTCAGTTGTGCTACTGTGGTGACATATTTACTTGTCAACAGTTTGTGTATACCTGATCTGTGGAGCTTGGGCATTATAGGTATCAAAGATTCATGTGCGATGTAAACAAAGGAGGAATAGACATTGTGGTATTGGACCACTTCATGGAAACTGTGATTATTAACAGTGATGGCAGATATGAAGTTGTTGGAGAATCGTGAAGATCTCGGTGAGAACAAAGAAATCGCAGAGAAAGCTGGTGTCCACAACCTAAAAACTCAAATCAGAAGGTAGGTTTCAGGATTATAATGAAGTTATGAAAACCTGGATAGAGGAAGGTGTCATTGAGGAGGTTCCAAAGAGTGAACTTGGCAATCCTGGTCATTACTGCATCATAGGGGAGTTTTGAAGAGCAGTCCTACTACACAGGTCAGACCTGTTTTTGATGCCTCGTGTAAAAGAAAGGGGTCGTTATCACTTAATAATTGTTTCACGAAGGGTCTAAATTTGTTGGAATTAATTACCTCTGCGCTAGTAAGATTCTGACAGAAGAAAATAGGGGTGACAGCCGAAATTAAGAACGCTTTCTTACACATTTCGGCGTGTAAGTGACCATTACTGCCTGAACTTGTTATGGTGGGCAAATGATGATGGCAGCAAAATGAAAGTTTTTCATCACTGTTGTGTGGTGTTCGGAGTGCACTGTATTCCATTTATTCTGGGAGCAGTGGTCAACAATCACTTGGACAAGTAATTACCAGAACTGGGGCCTACAGCAGGGAAATTAAAAAAATAATTTTATGTAGACAGTTGTGTGACGTCAGTGGACAGTGAAGAGGAAGTGAATAATTTTGTTGTGGAAAGTTCCCAGTTGATGGAAACTGCCATGTTTGACTTGAGAGGATGGGAGCATACTGTGCTACAGCCAGAGGAGGTAAGCAGTGAGCCATCAATGGTGTTTGAACTGTAATGGGACAGACAGAAGGATTTACTTTATTGTTGTGTGAGTTATATATGTCTGTCTGAGGGCCTTGTAACTCGAAGATCTATTCTGGCAATGACACATAAAGTGTTCGATCATGTGGGTTTCTCCTGCCCAGATACTTTGCCTCTTAAACTCTGGTTGCAAGTGAGTTGGAAAAGCAAGGTAGGCTGGGACACAGAAGTGCCTCAAGACCCAAAAATCAAGTTTCTGAAGTGGGTGAAAGACTTGCCAAAGTTATCTAATGTGAAAATTCCAAGATACGTTTCAGTGTCAGACATAGCGGCTGAACACAGCTTGCATGCCTTTTGTGATGGTAGTCAAGTGTCATTTGCGACTTTGGTGTACATGAAAAGCGAAGATATGAAAGGATTCTCATATGTACAGCTGCTGCAAGCAAAATCAAGAGTAGCTCCCCTAAAGAAAATCACTATTCCTCGTTTTGGAATTGTTAGCCTGTTGTATTGGAGCACGAATTGTAATGTCTATAAAGAAATGTATGAATTTGGGTGATATGCCTGTTTACTTTTGGGCAGATTATTCAACTGCATGCTACTGGATTAAGAAAGATGGTCCATGGGGGAACATTTTTCTCCAACATGGTAAGAGATACAAACAATAACCAATGTAGAGTAGTGGCACCATATTTCAGAATGCCTCACATCAGCCGATCTTCCCTCTCGCAGATGTACAGTCGACACACTTTTGGTGTCAATATGGTGGAAGGGACCTGGTTGGTTGAAGCTTACAGAAGAAAACTGGCTGAAGTCTGAGTACATCCCAAGCTGAAAATGTGGGTGGTGAACGAAATTGTTGGAACCTGTCAGGTCTCGTTGTAGCAGTAGAGGAAGCATGTTGCCTGACCTACATTTTTAGTTACAGAAGGATAGTAACGTTAGTACCATGGATTTTAAGGTTCAAGATAAAAACACATTCCAAACAAGAACAACAGATGGGAGATTTGTCGGCATGTTAAATACTAATTGCAGAAAGGACAATTGTGGAAGTTTTACAAAGTGAAGTACTAGACAGAACAAATCAGTTGACCTAAAGACACTGTGCATTTTCGAAGATGGCGAATATATTTTGCATGTTAGAACAAAAATAATCTTACGAGATGATGAAGAGGATTCTGATGTCTTATGATCTTGCCAAGTGACCACAAGTTTACCAGATTCTGATTCTTGAATAACACTAACACTGGCATATGCAGGAGTTCATTTCCTTTTGTCAAAACAGTATGAAAGATTCTGGATCCTGAGAGGAAGGCGGACCATCGTAATGTTCTCTCAATGTGTGTGAAATGCACACTATAAAGGAAGAGGTATTTCGTCTGCCCCTGCGCCCTTGCCTGAGGACAGAGTGCAGGACGCATCAGGTATTGAAGTCATTGTAGTAGACCTAGCAGGACCACTGATTCTCCATGATGGACACAAGGCATGGATCGTTATCTTTACATGTGCAGTTTATAGGGCAGTGGACCTAAAATTAGTTCTGTCTCTCAGTACAAACTGTGTTCTTTAGTACCTTCGCAGATGCATTGCTCGTCGTGGTAGGCCAAAGATTTGTTCAGCGATAATTGAACAAATTTTACAGGAACAGATAATTTGTTCAATGCTCTCGACTCGAAATTCATTGAAAATGAAGCTGCTGTGTTTCAGATGCAATGTTAATTCAACCCATCAACAGCTGCATGGTGGGGTGTTTGGTGGAAACAAATGGTGCAAATGGCGAATAAATTGTTACGAAGCACATTAGGTAATTCATCACTGAGTTATGAAGAAGTCTTGAGTGTGTTATGTGATGATGAAGCATATATAAACATTAGGAATCTAAGCTATGAGTCAGATGACCCAGAAGATCTTATCACGTTGACAGCAGCGATGTTCATACAGGACTTGCAAACTAAGGGATATGCATAACTAGACCGTTTGAATGAACTTAACCTATCCGAGAGATATTGTTACCTGCAGTGCCTCCGCAAGAGTCTAAAGGAAAGATTCAGAGCAGAGTATCTGAGTCAACTTGTGCAATACCCTGGGGGGCGAGGTTACTACAGAAACAATGAAGGTGAAGTTGTTATTGCCAGCAGTGATGGTAGGAGAAGAATGGCCTAGTCCATTGCTAAGGTGATCACAGTATTTCCTGGGAAGGACAGCAAAATGAGGGTGACACATGTGAAGAACACATTGGGCGAGATGATGAGACCTGTGCAGTGATTTCATCCCTTAGATGTGTCTGGTATACTTGTACTTTTTTTCAAGGAAAAAAATCTGTGAATAAAGGAAGGAAACCCCCAATAAATTATGTGAGGTGGGATATACTATTCTCCCTCAGTAGCAATCGTTCTGACACTGATTGGGTGTCTGAGATCGTATATGTTTGAAAATGAAATATATCTCATTTGGTGTGAAATCGAGTACTAGGCATATTTCTGTATACACAATTTATTCGAATTTCCTAACATTAGATTGAAAAAACTCTGACTCCTCACTGTTAACCCCACTCTGATGACCCCTCTTAGCTTTCAAATCCAACCCCTCGCTGCCGATCCCTCCGACCCCTAACCGATAACCCCTCACTGTTGGCTGCTATGACCACTCACAGCATTGTTATAAAAAGTTTAAAAATAGTCGCAGTATGCACCATCATGAAAAAGTAGCTGTGTAAAGAAACCTGAGTGTATTAGGTATCGCTGTGCATCCTGTGGGTGTACAATTACGAGAAATTCTACTTTAGCAAGGCATAGAAGAGTATGTAAAGGTAATGCTTCGACGGGAATAAAACCTGTATGTCATTTCTGTGATCGATAATTTACCGCATATGCGGCGACATGAAATGACGTGTTCCAAGAATCCTTAATTGAAAGTATACCATTGTAGAATATGTTTACATTTGTTCAAAATGTCGCTTTACTAAGGAAGCATGAGATTGTTTGCAAATTTTCCTAAACAAGAACAACTATTGATTCGATTATGTCATCACCCCTTAGATTGGAATATGATGCAAAACCTCATCACCAGTGTAAATCCTGTGAGAAGATATTTACTTCACTTTGCAAATTGAGAAGAAACCCAAAAAGTATTTGTTTGGGAAACTTTGATAAGGAAATATTATTGTAATAAACGTCACTCTGTGTTTACTACTCATATACAACTTGAAAAACATTTGTAACATGTGGCGAAAGTTTTGGGGTGAATAACTGGATTGTTACAGTATATCAGTAATATGTATCGTCACATGACGAGCAATTGTTTTGTACACCAATGTATGTTGGATGGACAACTATTTACCACGTGACGCCCTTTCCCCGCTAGGGTGCAGGCTACTCAAAAATATCTCACTCGTGCATTTACCACAAATACTCCTACACCGAATCATGGGGCAAAAGCGATCTCGGCTTCAAAACTTTTGAGCACAAATTTCACGATTAATTCCAAATATAAACATTATACTTCGTATATAAATTAGCAGAGTCTTATGAGAAGTTTGCACTACGCAACATGAGTCTATTGAAAGCTTTCTAGGTTACCATTTATTGAGAAAATGTTTGCTTTGGGATACACTCATTTTTCAACAAAGTTAAATACAAACTATAAGTCAAACAAAATCTGGCCGCATGTTACTGTTCCGTTCCATTCATTTGTGCGGCGATGCCAAGATTTTTTACACAACACAATCATTATCTCAATACCTACAACCGTTTAACATGTTTACAAACTTTACCTTATGCCACACATAAATGGTAACCACAATTAATACTTTAGGTTACAACATTTGAATTAAAACTTGGCTCCGGTTCTTGTAATTTAAGTCGCCCCCGGAATGGATCTCGCACAGGCATTGACAATTGTTATGTGCACGGGGACGTTCGCTGACGGTAACGCCCACGAAAATCAACGGGCGTAAAACATTTCGTCGTCTCATACCTGGTGGAATTCTGGCCCAGCCAAAATGCGAAGTCTCAGAAGCAAACCTCCAGCTGGGTACGGCCGGTGCCCATACGCTACCTCTTCAAATGCAGCTGTTAAATCTGCTCCCGGACGGCGGCGGTAACACTTTGCGACTCATAGAAAACGTCAATTCTTCAGGCATGCAAGCTATTTTGAATTAACTGCACACGTCCGATGGCGACAGTTTACGAAATTTACCAAGCCGGCAACCAGCCAAACGGCCCACGGGCATCGGTGCAATCTTAAAGTGAACATAGTTTCACTCGGCAAACAAAACTCTCATTAAATTTGCCACACTAACTGCCACACTAACTGCCAAGTGTGCAACGCCCTTAGCTTAAGAGCGTGGCAACGGGGCTCATATAAACCAGCCCAGCATCATATTTTCAAAACTCAGAGAAAAATTCTCACATCCCTTCAGAAGCTAAGTGTAAGATGCATAAACTAGGTAGGCACAAAACTACCATACCAAAACACATGAATATTTCAGAACTTGATCCTTTTAATTATACCAAACAGGAGTACAAAAAAAATCTACAATATACCTTTCTCCCACTTTCTTTAACTCACAAACTATAAATACTGAAATATGCCAATCATAAATAGGAAATTACCTCTTTAAAATTCCTACATAACGCACATTCTTTTAATACAATGATGTTCTTCGTTTGTTTTGTATTAAATGAGAATTACATTTCTCAATATTTTACTTAGAACAATCATGCAAGATGTTCTGTCTACACTATATTCTGAAATATTTGGAACATAGAATTCATTATTATCATAGAGACGATATTTCAAACACCATGTAATTATCCAGAAATAAGATTTTAAATTTCAAACAATTAATGAAAAATGGTTGTTTTCTAACTAAACAATATTTGTAAAGCCATTTAATATTTCAAGTAGAAATTAACATAGTTAATTTTATTTAGTTGGCTAAACAGTATTTCAAAAACCATTTGATATTTCAAGCAGAAATACCATAGTTACTTTATTTGCCTGGCAAAACAGTATTTCAAAAGGCATTATAAGCTTTCCATCAGAAATCACAAAGCCTAGGTACCTAACATAAGTCTCTGCCCGTGTTACCTTATCCGGCAAAAGAAGGTGCCCGGGACTTGTAGGGTAATTTGGCAAAAGAAATGCTGGACTCAGTCATTGCCATCCGATGTTTACAAAATTTATTCTGACTGCAGTTCCTGCACAATACTGCAAAAATCTTTTAACTTTGGTGAAGCAACTCGGTAAGCCACTGAAGATACCGGATCCTTATACTTTAACTTTAAAATTATCGGCTTCTGACTATAATATCCTTACTTTTTTTGTAACGGCATCAGAAATTTCTCCTTGCAATTCTGACAACGAGATTTCTTTATCACTACTTTGAGACTGAACCTGAATGGCATGGAAAGAAAAACATTTAACAGTGCTACACATAGACTGGCACAAAAATGCAAAAAGATCAATTTCTTCTGGGACACATCGATACTAACTTGTGACTTCCCCAAGAAATCAACATCCAATAATAAGTCATTATTTAAACCCTGCAAAATTCTGAATATAAATTTTCTTGGAAGTGTTTAAATTCTAATCTGGAAAACCACTATACCTTGTGAGTTAATAACCTCACGGTTCGCAAGAGAAAACCCTGTTTCTTCACTTTTATACACATGGATGAGTCCCTTTGGCATGTTCTTAAGCAAATAATAACAGAAATCTTGATTAATTAGGGAACAGGTGGCACCAGAGTCAAGCAAAGCAGCTACCCTAACCTGGTCTGCGATAACCACAGGGACATACAATAAGGGAGTGGCAAGGTAAGAACATATTACATGCTCTTACGTTAGGCAAGCCACTTTCTGTGTAATGCCATATTCATATTCAGCACGACCTGTGTGAACGTATCTATGTGGCCCCACATATGGTCGTCATTTTCTGAAATATACTCTGAAAAGGCTAAATAGGTTGGGTTAATTATGCGTATGCTTAGGCGTGATTTGTGTGAGCAAATGTACGCAAATAATATCTTAAATATCACCTCACACAACCAAATATTCACCAGTTTAACTTAAAAAGTAAAATAGTTTTGTGTAGCCTTAACCAGATGCAGATGACTAGTTTTGTTTGCACGTAATATTTCCAAGTGTAATTGCCACGGTTTAGTACCTTTTATTTGCCCGGATTTATTGGCAGTCAGGAGGATTACCACACCTCCTATGATTGATTACCTTCAGCAACTCAATAACCATGTATACAAATCGTGTATGTAAGACCAATCATAAAAACAAGCACCATTACCTGCAAGTAATTATGACAAAACACTTGCACGCAGTAGCACTGGAAACATAACATATGGTAGCTACAAATAAGTTAGGCATCCAGTGGTGATTAGTTTAAAGTCCAATTTTTAATTTCTTTAAATTTACTTAGAGTAACTAATTTCTGAAGACCCTGATGGCAAACAGCAAATTTAAATAAACACACAAGCTCTCCTAACGACGAAGGAAAAGTGGCCGTACCCAACTTGCAATGGCTATATGTAGTTGCAAATATAGTTCGCTAACTGTCACTTAAGTTATTAAGTCGATACTTAAAAATAAATTACAAATAACACAAAAATTAATGTTTCTTCTGTATTATGTACTTAAATGCGTATTACCTAGCTCAGGGTAAGCTTTATACATATGCAAAAATTCAGCTAAGAAAATTACGTCATGATAAATGGCGTCGTCTCACTACTTAAGAAGTTTCTAGTCGTGCTAGATCCATGCATCACGTATGATTAATTAATACTTGATCTGAAGTTAGAAATCGTTGTAGCTCGTGTAGATGTAGAACCTCCTCTCGTAGTTGGTCATAAGCAACTCCAAAGGACCTCTGCAGTGGTGTAGATGACGGGGCATCCTAGGCTTTGCGAAGTGCTAGCTCTGACGCAAAATAACGTAATTCTACCTCCTGACTTCTAGGGGCCCTAGCAGGGGCGTAACACCTCGCACACGTTCGCTGGCACACCTAGAGAAATCTGGAAAAATAATTAACACCCTACTCTCTAATCAAAAATGCCTACACTCCACCTACTCGCAGGGGAGAGTCCAGTCTCTACATAATACTAGTATGGCGTCGTGCGAAGAAGAAGAGAGCTTCGTGCTCATATGGCTGGGACGTGAAATAAAGGGCCTAGAAATATCAGCCAGTGGGAGACAGGGTTAAAACCTGTAGTCCATAGGGATCCTGAAAATATCAACCAACCCAATACGCACCACTGTATCTGTTCTAAACTAACAAAACCTAGAGTTACGGGCCTCTAAGCAAGATATACAATATCTAATTAATAAGAATGACTTACAAATGAGACCAAAAAGAAGCTAATAACATTATTAAAATAAGTAACACAATATATGAGGACCTAACTAAATCCTATCTTAAACAGAATCAAGTTTGCAACCTTACAACAAAAATCAAATATCCTAATGTGTAAAAGTAAAAATAAAAATAAAATTTTTAAAAATATTACATGTACCAAAAATGCAAACCATGTCACATATTACAAATACAAAACATATGAAGACGATATTTACCTATAGGATAGTCAAGCAAAAGTGTTATGTGTAATACAAATATTATCATGAAAATATTTTAATGATATGTCTGACACAATACATTATTTTAGCATTACAATACAACAAACCGTACTTTCACTCATAACCCAGGCTATTTATTGAATGTTCTCCCATGACTTTCCCTTTCATTGTCACTTGACTTTAATGTGCCCTTTTTGTTTACAAAGCTAACAAACATAGTCACGGAACCAATCTTCCTGTCCCACACTTCCACTCTCTCCCCCTGGTTCCCCTATCTGCGAATACCAAGTTCTTGTCTTTGCATTACTAGTGCTAGGATTAACCACTGGGGTTACCGAGAACACTGACTTTTCATGGTAACTGGATCATCCCGATAAGTCGGGCAATGCCCTTTACATCCAGAGGCGGCAGAAATTCTTTGATGCACCTAGTCCGCTCAGGATGAATGGAGACACCTTTAGAAGAAATGGCGAGGCCTAAAAAGTAAATCTCCTGTACAGCAAATTTAACCTTATTGAGATTAACTGTCAGACCTGCATGTTGTAAATGAGATAAAACTTCCTTCAAGTTGACCAAGTGTTGCTCAAATGACTCGGAGTATATCACCAGGTCATCCAAATAATTATACACATATCTAAATTTCACATCATGGACAATTCTGTCCAAAAGTCGCGCAAGGACTTGGGCACCAGTTGCCAAACCAAAAGTACACACGTAAATTTATAAAGGTTCCAGGGTACACAGAAACTTAATAATTGGTTTGGACTGTTTGGACAATGGAAATCGGTAGTAGGCCGAATTAAGATAAATGGTGGTATACAATTTTGCATTCCCAGACCAAATTAAAGGCCGAATGAAGGTCCGGGAGTGGAACAGACTCTATTTCAATTTTATTATTAATTGTGTGGTAATCTATAACCATCCTGTGTTTGTCGTTAGGTTTTGGAACCAAAAAAGCAGGCCTAGCATATTGGAAGTGGAGGGTTCAATGACACCCTTGTCTAATAATTCCTGGACCTGATTTCTCAAAATTTCTAATTTGGGAGGGGATAGCTTATAAGAGTGGCTGCGGACACACTCCTTGTCTACCAGTTTGATTTCATACTCTTACAGGCCAGTAAGACCTAACTGTGAAGTGAGAACTTTAGGATATTGATTACAAAGCGTTTGAATGGCAACTCGGTGATGGGGCTCTAAATGCGAAAGGGGGTGCACAGCTACCTCAGATTTAATGAAAACTTCATAAGAAAGGGGTTGCTTTTAGTTACAATTAAAGAAAATAATTTTTTCTGTAGAGGCAAATTTGAAGAAAATATGCTGTACCTGAATATCTGAAACAAGTCCTGAAAATGCCAGAGACTAAACACTTATACATCCATGTAAAGTGCCCAATTTTCAACTTAATGGTGGCATAACACAAAATAGGCAATGCTTCACTAGTAGCAGTATAACACTGAATATTACGTGGCTCAACAGTCTTCACCAGTTTTAATTCTTTCAATTCCTTCAAAAGTTCACCTGAAATGATAGTACAAGGAAATCCCGAATCTAATGGGGCGTATACTAACAAAGGTCCAACATTGAATTCAACACGAGGAGTGGCAATTTTCTGTACCCCTACAACATTTGGGAAGTTAACCTGAAAAGTATTATATTGTTCTTTAGTTTCACTTGTGCCACAAGGACAAAAAGTCATTGGAAATGGTGACCAATGTTAATAGCCTGAATTATGTGAGCATTAAACTGACAGTTGGCAAGGTTGCCCTTTGGCGGGAAGGAACGCTCACTTTTCGTCCCTGTGGAGTTTGTTTCTTGAAGCTTGAACTGGACATCTTCCAGTGAGGTGACCCGTTTACTTATAGTAAAAAACATGCACACACAACGCTACCAGAAGCCTTAGCTTGACCTTTAATGTCCCGAGACATTCCACTAACTTGTCTGGTGTCAACGACACTAACATCTGGATTACATGTTTGTTCTTCTTGTCTGGGACAGGGCCTGACTTACTAGTATACCTGCCCTTTGTGGAGAAACTCTCACGTTTTTGGTAAGCGTAACGAATGTTCTGGGAGTGGATGCAGACTAGGTCCATTTCTGAGAAGGAGTTTGGTTTCCCGTAAACACTAAGCGAGAATGCTCTTGAGGATCTAAGCCTTCTAAAATGGTGCTCGCGATTTCACTCTCAGATAAGGGCAGATGCAAAATGATAGCAGCCTCTTTTATACTGCAAACATATGATGAGAAAGATTAATTGAATTACTGCAGCCTGTTGAACATCCTGAATTATAGTTGGGTGGGTAACTTGGATGGGATGAAGTAGTGCAAAATGTCAGCATGATAATGGTCGAAAGTGAAATGTTGGGAGATGGTGTGTCTGGTCCTCTTACTTAGAGGTGCCAGAGTGAACAGGTATATTATTTCTAACAGCTGCGTTTCTGGTACAGTCTTACTCTGATGAAATTTCACGATATCATGTAGAAACTCTAAAAATTTAGGAACTTGAAGACCATCAGTAACTGGAAAATCAAGCAACATGTACTCTAGGGGGTGGGTAATTTTGCCAAAAGGTGTGGACACCAAATATTGGGGGGGGGGGGGGGTGATACAACTGCTGCTGACACGAGTGGTGAGGTGGCAGATGTGGAATGGGCAAGTGTGAGTGGGAGGGTGGTAGGGATGTGGACGGGAATGGAGGGGCGAGGAAACTGTGAAGTGATGTGGGATGTGGACAGGAAACCAACAATGCTAGTGTGAGCTGGTGTGGAAAATGAAATGGTTGTGGCGTGAGTGCTGAGGCTTAAGTTGGCCAGCTGTTCACCGACAGTGGCAACTTCAACATTCTGGGGAACCTTCTGGGACTCAACAGCTCCCATATTACAAAGGGCCTCAAATAAACATTACACCTGCATAATCACATTCCTTGCAGATTGGGCTTGAATTTCAGAAAGCTGGCCCGGGCACGCAATCAACAAATTATTAGCCCTATTTTTCAAGCGGGTACTCTGGTTTTTAAGACGAACATACTTGTATAAGCTGGGATTATCCTCTATATTTTTAAACATTTTCTGTAGGGAAATTATTTTAGCAGCAAATGTTCTATATTGACTCTCAACATTAATGGCCGCCAAAAACTTCACGTCCACTGGGGCTTCAGAATGGAGTGCCGCTCTCAAGGCACTTCTACACGCCATAACAGTGGGCTCAGAGGGTAACACCCCTCTAATGGCACACTCATAAGTGACCTCATAATGTAGCAAAAGTTCTAGGATATGTGTAGCTACTGCAAAGGGACTAAATAATGACTACTAATGAGCAACACTTATATACAACTTATCACTGAGCAAGGCACTCCAAAAGAAACACAACTAATATTTTATCTCAGAAGGAAACATATTACATAATCTATAAACTGGGCATGTGCCAATGTCTGAAGGCCACACATGCAAATCCCCAGGCACACACGACAAAGGAAAAGTACACTATGCAGAAAGCATACACAATATATTATGCACACACACACACAACAACCATCAGCATCTGCTATCAACTTTCTTATGACGGTATTTGAAGGGCAAGGCACATGGCAGGGAATAGCCCACCATGATCATTCTCCAATCAGTAACACTACAAGAACGAAAGCGTCGAAGGGCCAGGTTGCGGTACGAGAGTGCATAATAAAAATGTTAGTAAGTAATGTCTAGAGGTCTAACCCAAAATTCAGTTCAATACAAATATCCACTAACAGAACATCATAAAACACATGGTACACAAGACCAGAAACTTTCTATTAAAATTTTATGTATATGTAGTGCTAGGTATGTCTATTTTGTATGTGAAGTAATACACTTTCAATTAGGGTGACATCTATTTTATTTTCACACAAAATATTTAAGTCCAGTAGATGTATAATGCGGGATCTAGCGTAGCGCATGATCAAAAATCAAGCAATTTTAAGCCAAATTTTGGAGTTTTCAAGCAACTTTTTCAATTTTATAGAACTTCGATATCAATATCCGATTCTCAAAAACAAGCAAATTTAAGTTAAAAACAGGCAAAATCAATCAAAAATCAAGGAAATTTTCCATTTAAAAAAAAACTGCCACACAGGATTTGCGCTGATAAAAAAAAAGTAATTGTCATCGAAAATCAAGCAAATTTTCACGTTTTTAGAAATTTCATTTTTGCAAGCGAGTAATCTGAAACAAGTAAATTTAAGCTAGAAACAAGTAAATTAAGGTGAAAATCAAATGAAATATTATCTTATTATTCTTTACAGTTTATATTCGAAGCTCTACTATTTTTTTAAAAACTTCTTCTATTTGCTCTAGATTTTCACCAATATCTCGAAGTTCATATTTATCGTCAATGATTGCGAAGAGTGATAGTAGAAAACTTTGCGTATTTGAATGAAATTCGCGAACTATATTTTGCAGATCTTCAGATGCATTATCTAATCTATAGGGAGGCGGTCTTGAACCACTGCCACATTTTAAAATGTAAGTCAGGCTGCAAGGGAGGACAGGCGACGTCATGTTTATTTACAAATATACCTTTTAAATTTCCGGTATCCATCTCAACAAGATCAATGTGCCATAAATCATCAATTCCATACAAAATTACTTTTCTTCTTGGAAAATTTTTTCATGCAGGTTTATATAGTTAATTGATTATATCTTCTCTTATTTTGGGTATTTTTTTTTTTCTTTTTAAGAATGTTGATTTATTAGAATTGCATATAGAACATTTACTTTTCTGAACTAATCGTTTCATTTTTTTGTGCTTTAATTTTTATATTATTATTTTTAGGAACTTTCTTGCACTTCAAACACCAAGTATTCTACATTAATAGTAAAAAATACATATATTTAATCTTTATGTTTCACAAATACTCCTATTGTAGTCACCATTACATCGCCATATACCGATATTTTATTATTTGTTATTTTAAATAGTAAATGATAGCATCTCTTTCGACATCGAAAGGCTCGCTGTGATCTATTTTTTTAGATCCCATAATAACTGTCAGAGTATCATTAGGTAAATTGGGATTAACAGTAATTATTTTGTAAACAGTACAATCTATCAAAAATAATTAAATTAGATTATTATCTAAGACAAAAATATTATTAGTTTTATTCCACTTTGCATGTAAATAAAATATACATGATTTTCTTCCTTAAATTTTTCTACTGTTTGGTTTAAATTTTGTAATTAATCATCAATTTCTTTATTATTGTATCGTAAATCTATATCTCATTTTAATACATTGCGTACCGAATCTACATCTGATGTTAATGCATAGTCAGAAACAATAGAATTGTATTTTGAATCTACAAATTTTTAAAATGCATAATCAAGTATAATTTATCAAAAAATATTTTATTGAGCGCATCATCTCTATCTATAGGCCAGCCAGAGTAGTAATTCTACGATGTCGAAAAGAAACATAATTTTTTGTATAAATAAAATTTTTACTTATTTGAACCTGTAAAGCAGAAGAAATAGTATTGTATTTTGAATCTACATATGTTTTTAAATCAGAAGCACTAGTATTGTATTTTGAATCTACATTGGTTTTTAATGCATCGTCAGAAACAATTGTTTTATATTTCGAATCTACATTCTTTTCTAATGCATAAACTGCTATACGTATATCAAAAAATCTTTTAATGACCGCATCTTTATTATTTATAGGATAACCAATATTAACAATTCTACGTCCTAGAAAAGAGACATCATATTTTGTATAATCAAAACAGTTGGATAGTTTACTTTGTAAAGAAGAAAGCCTGGAATTGCATTGTGAATGTACATATGTTTTTAAAGCATAATCATTAAAGTCAAAAACGTTATTTAAAGATTTGATTAATGGTTTCCCAAATATATGTAATTTAATAACAAAGAAATTATATCATTAAACTTAAAATCTTTCAAAAAAAGATGTAATACAATTAAATATTGATGTCCAAATATAACTGAATAAAAATTCTGAATTCTATAGTCATTGTAATAAATATTTTCTGTTTTTGAAGTAATTAGTTAAGTTAGTACGAATATTTCCTGCAAATGAATCGAAACAGTATTTTTAATATCGATATTAGAAAAAAGGGGATATATTAAATTTTTTGGTCGTCCTCTTTTTTTTAGCAACTAAACCACTTCATGGTTTATTTTCCATTGCTAAATTATGTTGCTATTGTTCTTCTAATTATTTTTTTTCTAGTTTGTTTAACAGAATTATAAATTGCTGTAGCTCAACCAGCTAAAGCTCCAAGTACACCTAAAATTGGAATTAAAATTGGTTTTGAGTATTGGTATTGACAAATTTAATAAGAAACCTTTACCTTCTTTTAGTTTTTATTTTTTTCTCAAGTTGATCTTTTGTTAAAAATTCATCTTTCTTCAAATCTCTTAATTGATCAATGGGTTTATCGAAAGTTAAGCTTTTTATCTTCATTCATAAGTTAAAAAAATATGATTAATTAGATATTTAATACCCCAACCTAATTTTCTTTTTGTAAACATAGTTCAGGCAACTGCTGCAGAAACAATATTTCACCAATTGGTGTGTTTTTATCTAACATAATTTCTTTACCTTCATTTTGTAAAATTTTATCACTTCATGTCTAGATTCTACATTTTTATAGCCTCTATAAGCAATATCGTGATATTTGTACGTTTTGTCAAATTTATTTATTCCACTGTCACCTCTTTCCAACCTTTCATTTAATTTTGTAAATGGTCCACAATAATTATAGCCAAGCGAATGCATTTCGGACAAATATAAATTGTTTAAAGCCCAATTTATAATACCTTTGCATGATGTTCTGAATTCCAAAATGAATGTGGAATTACATTTAAGACTCTTTTAAGATATGGAATTCCTTTTGGATTATTTATAACAAAATCAGAAAATATATTGTTTAACATATTCATTATACTTACTTTTCCATTGTTAAAATGGTTATTACTAGAATTTTCTTCACCATGAATAACTAACAATCTGTCAATTCAATTTCTAACATCATTCATCCAATATGTTCTTTTGGCAAATTGTATGCCTTCTCCAGATCTCGGAGTTCTTGGAGGAAACATTCCTTTGGGTGTGTTTGGCTCTAATCTTGATGCTCTTATATAATTATCATAAATCGGTGTAATCGTATTTTTGTATTTCCAACCTCCACTCGAAGCTACCCTTTTTTGAGGATTATTTTCTTGGAATGCAATATTGGTTGTTTTACAATTTCTGCATAATATTTATCATCAAATTTACTCGCAAGAGCTTCTGGTGAATTTTCTGTTAACAAATTACAATGTCCTGGTGTTAATTTATATTCTTTATCCTCAACAAATAGTGTATCATTGTTTGTCTTAACTTGTGTATTACCAATATAAAAATATTGCCCAATTCCACGTAAACCAAATTGTGCTTTAACAACATTAATTCTTTTTGAAATTTCTGTTCCGAGATTTACAGTAGAATCAGACGTGCACTGCGTCAAATTTTTTATGGGCGCAATGCCTATTTGCTCTTCTACATTGGGGGATTTTGAAAATAATTCTCTTCCAAATGATGTTTATTGTGATGTTATTAAATTGTTATTTTCTTCACTAACTTGTTCTGTTCTGATTTTTTTTACCAATATTGTGTAGCTCGTCAATTAAAGGTAGATATTTCTTCTTATTTCTTTCATATTCAACATCGTGGTGTTTTTTATAGTTGTTTTAATCTTTCAATGAATAATTTAACTCTAGAAATGTTCTTCGAATCTTTCATTTATATACAATTTTTTCTTCTAAATGAGTTATAAAAATATTGAACGCTTTGATAAACAAACTTTGCCCCCAACTAACCAAACTAGGGTGAATTTATATGTTTACAATAATATAATTGAATTTGATATTCCTATAGGAGATGGCTTTTCGTTTCCAAACGATGCGTATGTTTATGAGCAATATAAATTACTAAAAAGAGATAAGGTTGGGGATGCGGCAAAATATGCAAAAGAAGATATTGTCGATGTTTGTTTGAACTTTTTTACTTTTCAGTTTTCTAGAGTAGAAATTTCAAAATATGGAAATATTATTGAAGCTGTTGATAATCCAGGTATAACATCAGCAATACTTAATGCTTTATTAAGATCCTCAAGTGAACAATATTATTTAGAATTTTCTGGTGTTGATAATAAATATCGAGTAAAATCTGTTCATAGTGATTAAAAAAAATTAAATAACGTATCCACTGAGATATGTGTTTGATTTTATTCATGACAACAATGAAATTTATTGGAAAGGCGGTTAAAATGTTACTTTTTTTTTTTAGAAATTAATCTGATAACAATTGTTTATTTGTTTATGAAATAAAAAATGCAGCTGGTATGATTTAGAAAAGCTATGCTGATCCAGGTAAAATTGTTCTTCAAAAATTAGAAATTATGTGGCGTATTGTTAAATGCGAATCTAACACAGCAATTGCAATTAAAGAAAGAATATACAGACATCCTAAAATACCTATTAGTTTTGATTAATGGCAATTTTTAGAAAAAGAAGTCCCTGATGGAAGAACTGTTTTTAACTTTGATATAAAATATCAGTTTAATAATTTACTATTTGACATACCCGAATTTGTAGTTTTTGGGTTTCAAATTAATATAAAATATCGTGCTGAACAGCATGTCCAAGCTTCTATGTTTGACCATTGTAATGTGAAAAATATTTATGTTAAAAAATGGTAGAAATGAAATTTTTCCAAAAGAAAATTGGAATCTAGATATTGAAAATGATCTTTGTGATAAGATTTTCCTTGCTTATAGTGATTTTAAAATTTCAAAAATAAAACTAGATACTGTATGTAGAAATAATGAACTTTATTATAAACCAACTGTAAACTTTGAAGGCAATATCAATTATTATTAATTTTTTGGGTGAAGACCATTATATTTTATTGATTGCTTATATCGAAAAAAAACTGTGGATAAAGAAAAAACATATATAAAATGAGCGTAGATTTTAATAAAGCTCTTGGAGCAAATACATTTTCAATGTTGTTCTGATTAGTCAACGGGATATAACTTATTATTAATTAAATAAAGAATTACTGAAGATATAAAAAAAAATTAATTTACAAATTGAAGAATCAACAAAATGTTTCGATATTTTAATACAATTTTTTAGACTTATAATTGAGTGGTTACATTTAAAACTTTTACGAATTTTTTTGAAATATAGATGAATTATTTGATTAAATAAAAAATCATTTTCATGATTCTAATGAAAAATTTCTCATTCTAACACTTTTTATAAAACATATATAACTTTTTAAATATTGCAAATTGATAAAATTATAGAACGTTTAGAACTTTGGAATATTGGATACGAAATTATAAAAACAGCAAAGCAAATTCCATTGATAAAGAATTGGACATTGTTCATTTCAAAATTGTTTTAAAAATCAATCAAAATGATTTAAGATCAGATAAATTTTCCAATTTTAAAGATGATGTTTATGATTTAGATTGTTGTGATATTTGGGATTATGGAATCAGTAATGGTTATGTTTCAGATTTTCTTTATTTTTAGACTTTAAAAATCTTATTGGTGTTTTACTTTTGTTGAATAAAATGTATAGATTCTATTGTCTTTCCAATATTTAATTTGATTTTTAGCTTAATTTATTTGATTTTAGCTTAAATTTGTTTGATTTAGATTACTCGCTTGCAAAATTGACATTTCTAGAAACTGTGAAAATTTGCTTGATGCTGTGGTAAAATTACTTGATTTTCGATGAAAATTGCTTGCTTTTTTAATCATCACAAATCCTGCACGGCTATTTTTTTTTTTCAAAGTTGAAACTTTGCTTGATTTTTGATTGATGTTGCTTGTTTTTAGCTTAAATTAGCTTGTTTTCTTTTGTTTGGATGTGGTCATGATGACTTCTGTAAGTTTCATTACTTTTCTGGGTACATTCTGTTGTACATTACAACCTACTTTCTGATTTGTTTTATTTGGTTCTTTCAAACCTAAATTTTCACTTTGCTCTTTATATATTTTGTGTGTTCTGTTAGGTACATTTTCACTTATTCTCCGGGATTCCTCGGGTTTGGTTACAGAGTGTTTTTTTCTGATAATTTTTTAACTTTTGGGGAATGTTTGTTTGCCAATATTTGGAAACAGCGGGCTTGCCTCAAAATAATGTCCCTCATAGAAACATAATGTGCATGTATTTGCGAATACTTTCTGTGGCCCATGTTTTCCTTGTTCTCTACTCTGTACTTCCTTATTACTTTTATCTTATTTTGTGTTTCCTGTGAATTATATTGTTTCTTAATTTCATGTGCCCTATGTTTAAAATTACAAGCTCTGTGTTGTGTGTCCTTAATATTTGCTTTGTGTGTATTCCTAACTTTAATATTATCTCATTCTTGTTCATTTATTTGTGTATTATTTGGTTTGAAATCTCTCATGATCCACAAATTGAATGACAGTGTGATTTTGTAGCCTACCACCCGAATTTACGGGGTTATTATTTGTATTTATTTGTATGCTAGGCATATGTTGTGGTATGATGGAGTACCAATTTGTACTAGGTGTACAATACTACTGGTCATTTGTGCATATGTATATACGGCTAGTATACAATGTTTCAATGTGTTTAATGTTGTTCACCATGTCCGCTAATGTGTTGTTTTGCATGAATATTAATTTATCCACCACTGAAGGGGATAAATAATTCCGCAGTATTTCTTTAATATCTTCCTCTGACATGTTATGTTTGACCTTATTTAACAGAAAAATTATTTCTTGAACATGTACATTGGGTGATTCATTGGGGTACTATCGCTTGTATTTTGTGATGCTTTCCTCTGTGGCAAAAATATTAAATAATTTCTCTGTGATACTTCGCCATGTGAGCAACCGAGGTTCAGTATTGTTAAAAATGTTTTCATAAACTTTTTAAGCTGTACTTGATAGTTGCACTTGTCATTTTTTAATTTTCATCTCTTCATTCCACTGACTGATTTCCGCGCTTGTTTCAAACTGTTTTATCGATTCTAATAAGTTCTAATTCCTGACTGCAGTGGAATTTCTTTAAGGGCACAGGTTGCTGAATTACTATATTAAATTGTGGTGGTTGTTCCATTCTGGTTTGAGTTTGTGTGTACAATATGTCAGTAATTTTATATAGTGTTGTATTCTCTTTTTCACTAACCTGTTTCGCTACTAAACGTGCGTCTACATTTTGATAAATTGGCCCTACTGTATTTTGAATAGGGATTACATAGCCTGCAGTGTCAGTGTAAAATTGAACTCTATATGTATCTGATTGTGTGGACTGCAGAATTTGCGAATATTGTTTGGTGCAAGGCCAAAGAATTTCATGTGTATTTTCTGTTTGAGTTACTGCTTCCATGAATAAAATTTCCTGTTTATTCTGCGCTGTATTACTTGGTAATACAAAAGATTGTTCAAAGGATTTTTTTTTTTTTTTTGGAATGTGAGTCATTTAACTTAGTTTTATCGAGTTGTATGAACTGTGTGTGAACTAAAACATAGCATTATTAAATTACTCATGCAATAATAAGCAAAATAAGCACATTAAATGCACCTGCATTTATTATACTCTTATATGTTAGTATTAGTTTCTACACTTAAATTATTTTATTAACTAAACAATAATTTCTAGTGTGCAGGACGGTGAGGGTAAATTTGTTGGTTGTGAAAATGACTCGCTTGTTAATCGATAGGTAGTGATCTTAAAGGGCCTTCGCCATTTGTTATGAGCTAACTCCACTCATAATATAACATGAAAATAAATTATATAATTATGTAGAGGGGTAAGATAAGATGACTTATAAAAAGAGTAAAGAAAGTATTTAATTTCCATCTCCAGCAGTTATAAAAATGTTATATAGAATTTAAGACATGAAAAGAAAAGATTCCAAGGAAGGTTAATTAGGTTAGAGATAGAGAGAAAGAAGGAACTCACCTGATCTCACACTTTGGCCCCGCCGCCCCAAGGTAAGTCACTATAAAGACAAAGCATAATCGCCCGCCACTTTGGGACAAAGTGCGTGGATGTAGGCTGCTAGGAGAAAGCTGATCAAATTCTAGATTCTCCTTTACTTGGCTTATTGCCAGGTATGCTGGCAAATGCACGTATGGTGTAACTTCCTAGTGTGCGTTGTATTATTTCTGTGAAAATGGTGGGTTGTTCTGCACCAAATTGTACAAACAGCAGCGCTACGGGCTTCAGGCTGTTTAGATTTCCTGTTGATGAAATAATAAATGCGATTTGGCTGCAAAATTTCAGAAGGGACATATAGAAGCCGACTTCTAATTCGAGGATTTGTGAAGTTAGTTACCTGGGTCCTCCACAGTCTCGGATATAAATTGAAGTTCTCTTTTTTGTGAGTATGTTAATTAAAAATCTTATTGTAAAACTCGAATTTATTTATTACTAAACTTAAGTATGTTATTTAACATCAGTAGATCGATAGATGAAGACTAAGTGGTACCGGTAGATAGTTGCTTGTATTGCAAGTGAAAGGCTCGTGGTTCATTTCTTAGAGGTGGCATGTAACCATTTTTTGATATTCGTTTTTGATTAGTGTTTCATGAGCGCATTTAAAAGAAAAAGGAATTAGTTATACAAATAAATTAACTTAGTTTTAGGTACACTTTGAAGAAAACCAACGGAGCTGAACAGAGCAAATTATTGGAAGAAATAGGGACAAAATGCAATTCATACAATTTCCAAAGTTTCAAATCCCCCCACATGATTGTCATTTGAAAGAAAGTCGAAGTATAAGATAAGAAAACTATACATAAAAAAAATACACATCAGTAATTTCATCGCATATATTGTTTCATACTTCCCCGTGAAAGAACCTAATAGTTAAATTATATTCTAAATCAATTCAATCGTCAACTTAGTTATTTGAAGGTTTTAAAGAATACGGTAGAAATTCTGAAGTCATGAGTAGGGGTAGTGAAATTCCGCGAAAAGATTTCAAGACAAGAGTACCTATCTTAATTGGGTTAAAATTACTTTTCGGCAAATTTTTCTGCCTCCACACGAATCACATAGAAGCCATGCCGATGTTGCCGAATTCTGAGTGGCCCAGTCAAGTATGAAAACGCCTTCTCAAGCAGACGGCAACCAATAGCAATAGACAAACTGCTGCTTGGTGCTTATAGTATTGAAATATCCCATGCTCTCGTATTTTTTTTCGCGAAAAATCACTAGCTGTAGCCGTGATTGCTGATAAGTCTGATTTTTAAAACCTACTCGATACACGAATAAATTTACTACTACGAAATACTATACATATCACTTCATGTAACCACCCCTATGTAACATAATAATCTGCATTCTTGTGTATTACACTAGAAACTGTGGGTTCCAATTCTCACTAAGGAATGAATGTTAACGCTAGTTTAGATAGTTAACTGACCAGCCTTTAAAGAGTAAAGAGTCAGGGAAGCGCAAATAAATAACATAAATAAATATTTCCTGCAGGTTTCACAAAATAGCCATAAACCTTCAGAAAGAAATGATATCCCGAATCCACTTCATGTTGGGGAAAATTGCACATCTGACGAAGAACCTTCCGTTGAGACGCTGCAGGAAAAAATAAGTTTCTTTGTTAATGACAAAATTCCTTAATTATGAACAAATTGCTGCTTTAGAACGCATACCTTCATCATGGAGCAGCGAATATATTATTGTAGATTTAAAACTTAGGTTCAATTTAGGCATTCATGGCTATAATTACTTACGCAGCACAAATTATTCAACGTCTTCCTACAGCACACTCACTAAAATATCAGGATACATATAAATGTCATTTGGTGTGTTTGAAAACCCTCTGGGGCCATTAAAATGTAAGGTACAAACCCTAGATCCGCTAGACATGTACGCATTCTCTCCATTGATGAAATATAAATAAGTGGGGTAGTTGATTTTGACAAACACAAACATTCGTTTTGTGGCAATATCACTCTTGGTGATTCAAAGTCAGTTGAGAATCACCTTACTGTGGTCCTCATGAAATGAGTGAAATGTCCTTGTAAACCGGTTGTAAAAAGACAGGTCCATCAACAAAAGGCTCACTCCAAAGAGAGCTCATTGAAAGATACATACAATTTGCAGAAAAGTGTGCGTTGCATGTTATAGCTCTGTCATCTCATATGGGAACTAATAACAGGGCAATATGGAGCTCTTTAGGTATAGAGGTGACACAAAATGAAAGTCAAAGAGTTACCAAATTTTAAGGTAACATTAAATACATTTATGTTATTCCAGATGTTTGACATTTGCTAAAGAATCTTTAAAGTTCAGTTTTAAATACTGGCATCACGAATAAACACATGTTATGTTATTGTCGGTTTTATGTAATTATATTTTTCAATTTACCATGTAGTTGGTAACACACCATAAAATACTGTTGTTTTGAAATGTAATCTGTAGCTCAAATAAGTCTGGATAGATTATTTCACAAGGAAGTATTAAAATATTTTAAATTATCCTCATTGAATCACCAATTGAAATGACAAAAATTTTAATTAAGATTCCCAATAATCACAAAAATCACAATGACAGATCAATTGTCTGATGTAACTTTGTCCCTTTTGCACACATGGTTTTATGTAAAATTCGGTGAAAGCTGGCAGCCATGATATTCTAAAGTAACAGGCTAATTGTAAGCTGTTTGTAAATTTCAAGTGATAAAGTAAGTTTTATAACTAGAGTAGTCGCCACCTATAGTACCTAATGCCATATGCAGCGTGGCCGTAAAGGGTATTTCAGGTTAGGTATTGTTATATAAACAGTCTGTTAGGTGATAAAATTATTCTTGCCGCGTTAAGGCTGCGTGTCTATATAACAAATGGTGTCTTTTCAATAGGTCTCCGAAAGTGAGGAATATTTGTAGTACACTTCAATTCCTGATTAAGAAATATGAGTATGAATTAAAACGTAATGTTATTTTCCAAACTAATAAAATGCCTTAATTTAGTCTATATATATATCAACAACAGTATTTCTTTAAACGATTTTTATGAAGCAGAAATGGAAAAGTCGGAGAGAACCATGAGATTCAGTGATAAATGCGTACTGATGTGAGCGCAGGCTTGACGCAAAATGGCGGACGATTATACCTAGTCTTTATAGAGCCCTACCCCGAGGTAGGACGTCATCGCACCTGGTCTAGCAACTGACCTCGCCCCTTGACAATCGCCCACTGTCCCGATATCCTTCCTCGTAGCCCCTCCACGTGTGTGAATTGACGTAATGCATGGTGATTGGCTCCCGTTGTGCACTAGAGGCGAAGTTTGCTTGTAGCTTGTTATAATTATCCAAGAATGTCCTGTTTGCTTGACACTAATTTTCTGGTGTTCTTTGCAAATTGCTATGACAGTTTAGACATTCCACTCCGACTCGCTGTTATTGTTTCTTAGTTTACCAGACTCGCCTGTTTCCTACTTTACAGGTACGGTTTTTGACATGTGGTGCACAATGGGGCAGTTTGTAACAACCTAATTGCTGGTAGGAAGAGAAATTTGCATTAAATTCTTCATTAAGCTCGTTTCTCAGTGTGTTGTTTACCTTTCTCTTTTGCTTTGCATTTATTTTTCGTACTTTTATTTTCTTGTATAATTAATGCTTTCATGAAGATTATATTCCATCCAAAACTTTTCGGGTACCGCAGATTTAGGAACGTTCTCTTAGAAGAATTACGACAAGCAGCTATCATGTTGCTTTGGCATAAGTTTGCGAATTTTGTAGCAGATTTACCTTTTTAAATTAAGCTAGAAAAAATTGCATCGAGATTTATCCGGCAGCAGGATATATCGGGCGGTTTTGATCTTTAATACGTTTTATACAAAAAATATTTTTTGCCTGTCATCTCATAAAAATGGGGTTCTTGCGTAATGAGGAGCTCAGTGATTATTCCTGAAATATCACACATGGCACCCCAAAATTTCAAAACGGATTATTGTGTTCCGATGGTACCACTGGGACAAACTCAGCCACGTTTGTCACCGTTCAGTAAGTGATTCCAGTGAAGGCGTGTTAACAAAGTGAATGCAGTGATGCAGCTGTTTCTTTCCTTAACGCGTTCCACCTCCGTTCCGCGAACAAGGACATGTTGCGTATGAAGCGAGTTTATGCCCAGCGCTGTACACAACAAGGAGCAAGCGGCGGGTGCTCCTTGTAAGGGGATCTGATTTGTCGACGTTCAAGCGCCTCTCGTTTGTGAATGATTAGTGCTGACGTCAGCGAACGTGCAGCACGTCTGCGCCAAGAGTGTACGTTCGACGCAAGTACAGGGCACACCAAAACAATTAAAACGACTGCGACACCCGGGGGCTTATTCTAGGTTATTCGCTAATGCCTCGTATTCGTTAGGTTTCGAAAGTTCTTGAAACTAAAAACTCTTCGAGAAATTCAATTTCGTACTCTGAGTCATATTTATTTACAACCAACCGAGCCTTTGGCAATGTTCAGGTTTTCGCTAGCGAAAGCAAGCTCACAACACTATTCCCATGAACTTTAACTGAATTGTGGGAGTTTATTGATATAATTATCAATATTTCAGCTTGGAAACTGTAATAAAACAAGTATTTTATTTGCATTTGGAGGGTTTTACTATAAAATATCAAGAATTGTAGGTAAAAGGTAGATTTCGATCGTCAAGTGTCTCGACTTTTCTCTCCACTTCGGTCATGGTTGTTACAAATAAATAGGAGTGGTACACGAGATCAAATGGACCATATTTCATTAAGGTAGCCATGTCCGGGAACACCTCCTTATACAAAAACTGGACCGAGGAGCACCACGACATGACGTACCCAACCACGTTTCAACAGTGGTTTTTAGTAAACGTCTGGGCCTATTTCATAAAATGACTGTTATTATAAGCTTTTAATATAACACTAATAGAAATAAAACAAGAAGTTCCAAAATTTGTGTTTCATAAAAAAAGAAAATTGTTTTGTTTCATAACAATCAGCAAACCCTATTGTTTCAACAATTGCCTTACCTTAGAATATATACTATTAATATAAGTACTATTTTCATAAGTTTAAAGAGCATGTTAAAATGTTCATAAGTATTGCCGGTTTTGTTATTTATCAAAGTGTTTTGTGTTCTTTACTAAATGCGAGAAAGATAACGGTGGTTGATACAGATGGTAGTTTTGCGGATGTGATAAGCCAGTCAAGAAATTTAGGGTTGGAACCGAGTACAATCATCGATACAGCATAATCATGAATATCATTCTATGCTTTTCTACGCGTTTATTTTGTATTTGTGGCGCTAAACTTCTAAGGAAGTTCACATTTCAATTGATACTTTTTTCTTAAAAATATAATATATTTCATATTTTTATTTCCTCTCTTGCTTGTTTGGAAATGTTATAATTCAGTTTACTTCAAACATAAAAAATAGCACACTGAAACTGATACCAAAGACTGAGCTGTAGTGTGATGTAAACACTTATTTTAGAAATGATGATTTTAACAGTGATTTCTAAAGTCTTGGAATTTTTCTATGAAACAGATGTGTTCGAGTAACTAAAATTGATTCTATAACTTCTAAATTCATTTTACAAGTTTTTTACTTTATGAAACAACTACCTGATAATATTAGTTACTATTATGATGAAACATCTAATATTACAAGTCTTTTACTTTAATGAAATAGGGCCAGCTGGGATGATAAAAGGTAGGTTAATAGGGGTGCGCATCTTGCCAACACGCCTCAACACTGCAACGTATCTGCATTTCTTGCGGGAGTTTCTACCAGGCCTGTTGGAGGTTTGTGAGTCTGGACATACGAGAGTCCATGAGGTTCCAGTGTGATGGTGCCCCAGCTCGCTGTGTACGTGACCACACAGCCACCGCGTCATTTGGACACGGTAGTTTGGGCGGGAAGGTTCCATTGTCTGGCCACCTATAGTACATTCCCGATTGGAAGAGTCTTATGAAAATCAACCTTTGAAAAAACACACTAGGCAAAACACGTCAACCTGTATTTTCAATTACCTGTATTCCTCAAATATATAACCCTATGGTTAACTTTAGAGTACTGTATTATTGAATAAATGAAACTTTACCTTATTATCGTCTATAACCTGTAACATTTATTTATTTTTAAATATGAATTTACAACATCGAGAGCAGCGACGTGTTGGCAACGGCCGGTAAGAAATAGTTCACAGTTAAAATATTATTTTAACCTAGTTTTTTAGTATACTATTTGTAAATTACACGGTGCCTATTGAGATATTGAAATATTTAGGTAGCCCCGATGGCAACATATCTCATTTTCACAGTTTAAAATAACAGCGGAAAATATCGTGAGTAGGCCGTAATGGTAAGGTGTTGTTTTATCGAGCGAGAGCAATTTTAAGCAACTGTCTGCTGAGCGAGCTTTGTCACTCTCTCTCTCCTCTCTCTCTCTCTCTCTCTCTCTCTCTCTCTCTCTCTCTCTCTCTGTGTGTGTGTGTGTGTGTGTGTCTTTGTCTCTTTCACACTCGGGAAGTTTCACTTCGCTAATACGCCACAAATTATACCTGTTTTCAATTGTAGCATGTAATTTACAACTGAAAAGAGATTTTAATGTTTGAATACTTATTTTGATATATTTAGATATGATGGCGGGGCAGAAACAAAGTGAAGTTGGCAGACGTGGCAAGCCATGATGTCATGGCGTGTTGCTGTTGTATCAATCGAAGCGTAAATTATACTTACTCCGAAAAATACTTCAAAATACCACATCACGTTTGTAGACGTTGTGTTTTTTAAACCTACGTTAGCAAGTTACGAAGTTGTGATAAATCTGTGTTTCCGCGTCAGTAATAAATATACTGCGACGGTGTTTTTCGTTAACCGCTGCGTGTGAAATAGCGTGGCGTGGCTGTTTGGTGATAGTTACGCTGAATCTGTGTGTGCGTGATTTCAAATATTTGATTAGCACAATTTATACACTGTAAATGTGAGCTGTTTTTATGACGAAGTTATTTATTTACATCCACGTCTGTTTATTTATTACAACGTTGTACCTTTGCCTTGGGTGTTTGAAACACAGTCGGGTAACGTGATTTACCACCAATCTCAACAAAATAACCAAGCCCAGCCCCAATACATTCCAATAAACCTAATACACAGTAAGTAGTAATACATATAAATATGAGTGGAATAAAAGTTACGGTAGGCTTATTTGAGTGCTTGTTCACCGCTGTATATTAAGTTTCTATAGCAAAAAATGAGCGACACGATTTGCGTGCTTGATTTTAATGTCGCTTTTTCTTTGGACTGTATATTCCTTCGTTATTCAAACTGAGGCCGTCCTTTTAAAGAAATAACCCAACACACATCAATAACAAAAAGTTAAATACTATAGTTCATTACCCCGCAGGTGTAACTGTTTAACAGAGTCGCGACAAAATATTAACGTGCATTACGTGTAATGTGCTATGTCGTGGAAAATAAATTTGTTAATGTAACGTATTCGTAAGAATTATCGTTAATTCAGGCATTTTTAAAACGTCATAAGCTGACCTAAATAATGCTATAGACCTAAACAGTGAATATTCGTACGAAATGGTTTTTGAAATAGACCTAAGACAGAATTCTTTGAAAAGCTGTAAACAGTAAACAACACATTTGACAGGTATAAAAGTAGAAGTCACATTTCAATGTTTGTGTTTAGGTGTAGCGAAAGTATACAAACACATGTACACACACAATGACGTGTAAACATTGATTTTGACATATGCTACATGGCAGTCACATAGCAATGTTTGTTTACATTTGGCGGAAGGATACGAAACGGGCCTGCGAGTAGATATTTAGCAGAGCTCCGAGAAAGTAGCTTCCAATGGGGAATGAAATATAGCTCCCCCCCCCCCCCCCCGTCTTAACGCCATTGGATTACTATCTCTAAAGCCACGTACAAACACAAGTGTACAACGCTCCTGTGAATACCAGAGAAGGACCTGAGGCCAGGAATCGTTCAGCATTAGAGACTATCAAGAACACACTCACTACACCTGTGTAAAGACTGTTCACGATAAAGTGAGGTGTTCAGAAATCAACCTAAGAAAAAAGTCATTGCCACTACCTGCATATATTTTAATGGGTGCACTGAGTGACATGCGCCCATTTAAGTTGGTAACGATGGGGGGAAAGTAGTTGTATCTTAACGTCGAATAAAAAGTGTTAGGTAACCATTTGTGATAACGTAAATTATTTATTTAGCTTTTTAGTTTTTATTTTATAATGCACCGAAGTACAAAAATGAGCAGATTTATAAAATATTTATTTTTCTAGTAATTTCACATTTTCACTTGGCCGACACATGAATAAAGTGATGAGGCCCATAGATATATTAATTTTACATAAAGCGGAAGAATACTCAACGTACATACAAGAAAATCTTAAGCAGGGCTTTCAGAAGTGCTCAGTTTACCGTGAACAGCCTATACTGCGCTCGGCCTGCATGTGAATGGCCCAGGTAGCACACCAAATTCAACCGGAGAACGCATTATTTAACGCCTGTAGTACGGTAAATGGGGGTATGTTTCCAGACACATGTTTTTACATCCCCATGTACGTCCCGGCGTGCCATAACACCCCTTAAAATTATTCCCAACAATCTCGGAACATCTAGTATACGCTCGAAGGAGAAATCATTAGATTCAGTGATCCTGGCCAAAAAAAAAGACGCCCTAATCACCATAACACCAAGGCCACCACACATACACCAGTAAAAAAATAACTGCACAAAGTTAGTAAAAAAGTGTCGCACGGCACAATATAAAAACATACTAGCATAACGAATATATTTTTCTTAACCCTGGTGACGGCGAATTGCGTGGCAGCTTAGCCAATTGTTACACTGAATGACATCTTTATTGAACCGGACCAGCTGCTAATTTGATATTCATAATTCGAACGTACTGTATGGCTGTTCAAAATATAATAATAATAATAATAATAATAAATAATAATTACCGGTTTAGTTTGCTACTATATTAATTTTAATGTTTTCGAAAATAAACCCAGGGGGATGGTAAAAATGCAGTAAATTTGTATAATGTATGTTTGGTAAACTTGTACAGGAAACTCTTCGGCGAATAGTTACGTTTAACAAAAAGTAAACAAAGGTAATTAATATACACACGTTTGTGTATTTTAAAGAACCAGATTGTAGTCCATAACATAATGTCGGATGGGAGAAAATGCTACTATATTGTGAATTGTCAGTTTGGGAGCCATTGGAAGACTCTCAGCTTAGCAGTAACAAATAAGGTTGCCAGCAACATGGTGCATCTGACATGATGCAGTGTCGGCGAAATACCCGTGGGTCTGACAAATTCGTAGCTCCCATGAGACTCGCGATGAATAATAAAGACAGGAAAAGTAACTTGATGCGATGCGTGCTTTCATCCTTGATTGGTTGACTGATGATATTTTTCTAAGGCGTGACTCAGTTAATAACTTCACTCACCACCTAACAAATTAACAAAACAGAAAATAGAAATATGGAATGCCGTTTTCAAAATTGTACAGTGTATTTTATTTCCAGCCATGCATTTGATTAAGTTATATCGTTTAGGATAAATATTCATTTATTAGCTTAAACTAACACACTCTTCATATTTTGTCACATTTAAAAATCATTTTCAATATCTATTTTACCCGTAAACTTAGGAAAAAATTAATTTTTTAGTATAAATTAATAATTGTAAAATAAAAAATAAGTTTTTAAAATATTTATAGTGACTATTTAATTAACTTATAAAGTCTGTCATGTATGAAATCGAATATGTGAAAATGACATTTACCTAAGTTAGCTTCCCTCACATGCATTTACACAGACTATTGCATTCTCTCCCACTAATCGAAGTAAAATTTTGGGGCCTTGAACTTTCAGATCAACAACGATGATACGGCTCATCACGTAATTTCTCTCTGCCAATCCCTGTATAACTCAGTATAATAAACACCCATGTAATGTTAAAAATAACGAATTAAATTATATGTGAATAACGGGCAACGAATCACATCGATATTAGAGGGGTTATACGTTCCATTATTGTCCATAAAATTTATGAGACTTATTGACAGCAGTATGATTCGAACCATTTGATTCTAACACAGTGGTTGAACAGATTTTGGAAGTATGATATATGCACAAATGGCACCTAACTTGAAATTATGTCGGGATAAGTCGAAATTACCTATGCACGTCAGCAATCGTAACTTCATCAATGGTATGTTTATGGCACCCGAACCGAGAATGATGTACGTATGATGTATCACTTGCATGCACTTCTTGTACTCTTCTTTCTGTAGTATCTTTAATATATTTAACAATTTCCAATATGTGTTATTTTTGACATTTTCTATTAGAATTGTATTGAGGCGTTCACTTTAACTATAAAACTAGTAACCAATTAGTTAAACGTTCACAACTTTCGAACGTCACATTGCTATCGAGTTTAGAGGATAAATGAAATCAAGTTCACTGCCATATAACACTCTTTAGGGTGACTGATACGTTATCTGTGGGTTTTAATGGTAGTGTTAACTTAATGATTTTGTTTTCCAAGTCTTGGTTTGATAGATAATTTTTGGTAGCAAAGTACACATAACATTAGTCCGTATCAGTAAAGTAACCATGGAACGGGCTATTACATTTTTAACGACCAAAGTGCACTGTTGCAGTATATACGAGAATTTGAATATGACTTTAAATGTGTGAATACTGGCCAGGATCAATTTCGCTATTTTTGAATTTTTCCCCTAATAATATAATCTGTTCATCAAAATCACCCGCGAAAGAAAAAAAAAGCGCACGCAGGAAAGAGTAAATGAAAAATTATTTTCCCTTATTTCTGTAGTATCGTATAGTAATATTCTCGCGATTGGCACTTCTATGACGATGAAACATATATAGAATGCATTTTCTTTGATGATATACATGAGTTTCAGTGCCTGGAACGCATACAGAGTTTGAGTAAGATTTTGTTATGGACTTCAATTTACGTCTGTCCTTTTCGAAGCATTGGTTTTGTCAATTAACAAAGTTATTTCATTGCACATGATATCATTAATAACTGTAGAAAAAAGTCAACTTTAAATAACTGGAATGTGCAAGGAATGATTGTGAAGAGGGAAATTAATCAAATAAGTAGTATAATTTAAGTTTCTATATATTGACACGACAAATCTGAAAAATGATAAAAACATGTAACTTTCCATCCTATCAATAAAATAATTTTTGAGTATAAATGTTTAACTCTCTTTTTCATGATCTTATTACTTCACACAGTAGAAATCGCCATAAAATTTTTTATAATACGCAAAACTTTTTCCATGATGAATATTTGTGTTCTTACCGATGCGGATAACAGTAATTAAATAATCTATGTTTTTACAAATTAAATAAATGTAAATTTATAACGACTACTACGAAGATGTTTTAGAAACATTCATACGATTTCCTGTTGGTGTATTAAATAAAGCTTTCCGCATTCAAGTTGTTTAATATTTGCATCGGATCGAGTACACTCTAAAACGAATCCATTCGTTTTACAGGGTTGGTTTCAAGGACTTTAATACTGTCGCAAGCTACTTGGTAACACTCTTATGTACTGAGCAAGGAAAGTTGATAAACACTCTTAATTAATCAGACCTGCTATATTATTTGCCGCTTTATTAAACTTCAACATACTGATGTGCGTTGTTCTGTTGCCATCTCTTCTTTTCTAAGCCCTTAGTATTCCCCCTCCGTTTTTATTTCGCGTAAGAAAATACTATAGCATTTTAAGTAAAGTAAAAAGTTTAAACTTAGGCCTATATAGACAAAGATATACATAACGATGAGTAATATTCTTCACTGTGAACTCGTAAACAAAACTATCAGGGACAACAGCGTTCTGTACTCATGAAGACAAAATTTTCGTTGTATAACTGTACAGGTTGTAAATAATTAACTCCTGAAAAAGGGACGCATTTTAATAGACAGAAAAATAAATATATGGATGAGCGAACAATGTTTTATGTAGATAAATTGTACGATGCTGCGTTATTTTTGTGAAGGTTGGCAATAGTTCTTGGGCTCAGTAGTTTTGGCGTTCGCTGGTTTGTGTAAACAATACATACGAGGGCGCCAATTATCTTTACAGTGTGCAGTGTGGCAAACATAACAGTACGTAAATGCGTAGATACATAACCAGATAAAGTAACTATAGGATAAGCAAAAAATAAATGAGGAAATCGTCATGGAATATGCTTTCGCAAGACTAAAACCAAAAACAGCGAAGCTGACTGTGTTTATGTATTACAGATCGTTGTTCAAACCGACACCAAAGTGGATCAAAAGAGACATATGTCAAATTATGAGGCTTTAAGAAAATTTGCAAATAATATTGCTCATACAAATCAAATTGCCAGCGCGGAATAATATGATTCCAACAAAATTTAAGAAGGTTTGTTAGAATGTTGAGGGACGGTATTCAGAAACTGACTAAAACTGGAAAAGATAAAAATCTTTAAAAAATGCCGGATCGTCTCACCGAATATTTAGTCTAGAACTTGGGCTGTCGAATTATAACTTGACTGATGTATGAAACGCTGCGGTGTAATGGTTAGACTACTCGCCTCCCACCAAGGCGGGGTCGCTTCCGGGTTTTCGCGCGTGGGAATCGTGCTGGACGATGCCGCTGGTAGGCGGGTTATCGCGGGAGTCTCCTGTTTCCCTCGCCCTTGCATTCCGGCGCTGCACCATACTCACCTCACTTCATCCTCATCGTCTCTCAATACCTCGATGTTAGGAGCAGTCTAAATATTTCCACTCCACTCCACTCCACTTGACTGATGCAACTCAGTTTCATATTGGGCATTTCGAAGTTAATGAAATCATAAACTAAATGTCTAGTGAAATTAGATGGTCGTCTCTCTTAGTAATGTAATTATTTTGTATAACATACTCAACTGTCTCTGAACTAGTAAAATATAAACGGAGTTCACCGTGTTAGAAAATTACCGTGTCATAATTTCAGATAAGTTTCAGTAACGCATGAGTAATAGGAAATAGTCTTCTGGGTAAATCATGACGATGGCAACGAGCAGTCGTTTTAGAGAAGCTTTTAATTAAATCGGGACTGGTTACAACGTCGGTCGATGTACGACATTATATCTTCCACTTTTCATCAAGTGAATGTAATTAATAATGACTATGAGCTCTCGTACTGACCAACACCTTACTCTTGCACAGTAGTACCCAAGTAGCAACATACGCTGGCCCAACGGTTGGCATTTGGTTCGAAAGGTTGGCAATATGTTGAGTTAGAAAACATACAGAAATACAACGCTGGCCAACGTAATATGCCAACCAAATATTTTAACTCGAAAATTATAATGAGGTAACTTAGAGAAACATACATCAACGCCTTAATTAGAAAAAAAAAAATCGGAACATCTTTACCGATGAGCCACCTCTCAGCGCCCAGATTAAAAGCCCAAAAGCGATAACAGCCAAGGAAATTTCCTTTTGAAGCGGACTCTCAACCTAGTGCCAAGGTGCCCCAGAGGAGAACATGGAAAGAAAAGTAATTCTCCGCTCAAATGCAACTCTCTAGTGTTGTAAATAAATACGCTGTATCAAACACAGTGCCCAGCCCGAAAATAAATTTACTCACCTCCCTGTTGCTAAGTCGGGCACTCCTATGTAAAACCAACATTAGCATGACACAATAAAATAATGATTGGTTTAGTTATCAAGTGATACTTCAACTCCACAGATGGTATCAAAGAAAAGGGGACGATTACAAATAAATCATAAATTAGGTTAACGTTTAAAATTGTTTTTTTAATTATTTTTTCTTTCACCAGTTGAGTACAAATATGTAACAACAAGAAATAACAGTAATATTTAGTTTCCTATCCAACAAGAGTATTTTTGCATTAATATAAGCGTTTTTGCCATATCGTTACATTCATTTGTTTTATTATATATATATTTTTTTGCAAATTTCACAGAGTAAAGTTAACCAGAGAAAACAGGGAAAAGGGGGGTGCACCCAAACTGTAGTGTTACGAATCACACAAGGTTAAATGTTAACAAATAAGCTAACACACAAATAAAATATAACCTTTCGGAACCAGTTTTGTTCCATTATTTAAGCATTAGATTTTACTTTGTTATTACCAAGTTAAATAAAAAATTAACAACTTTAGTGTTACATCTTGTCCAGTGCATGCGCACACCAAGCGCAATAAATTTAGTCCTTAAGTGCCATTCTTGAAGTTTTAGTCGTCACATCATGCACAAGGAGCATGCAGAAAATTAGAAAAATCTGACCGTGAGGTTTTGGATGAAAATTCGGCGTGGTCAGCGACACACACAGCTCGGCAATTTAACACATGTTGTCCAAGAAAGATGCCGCAAGGGGCAGGCAGGTAAGGTTCAGCTGCACATGGGCTCGGTTACATTTCCCTGGGGTAGACTTGGACCGCACTAAGAAATATCAAAATAATAATTTAAAAACATTATAACTTTCGTTACAAACACTAACAGGGGTGAGGCAATAAAATTTACACAGATTACACTTACCAAGGCGGCAGTGTTGAAATCCTACATACTATAAATTATGGAACTCTTCAACAATTAATTTATTTGTACTCACAACATGGGGGGGGGGGGGGGGGAACGGGATGAAGAAGGAGTCAGCAAATTCCTTTGGGCATGGAGTGGCTTAGACAAAGTTCCGAAAGTCGTGATTTGGCTGATCGATAAATATCGAAACGCCATACCACGAGTGTAAGATGTAGTGGAAAATTCCACGACAGTAATTTTAGAACCACCAAATTATGAAGGTAATAAAAAAACAATGACATGAGAAAGTTGACAAGAAAAAAAATTACAGAAATACAATGAACCATAACTGCACAAAAGTAAAAATTTAACAACAGTTTTTTATTAGTTACTTACCTTACAGTACAAGTGCTGCTCTCTATCACAGCGGCAAACAAAATACCACATAAATGTTATACACCACTGAATATTATCACAATAATAATAACATTTCGTATCAAGGCCGTTTGCGGCATTTACAAATCAATGAAAAGTAAACAATATTAATAGGTTTACAAACTTATAGTCTGCTCAGAATTAAGAGGAATAAATAAATTAAAAATTTGTTTCACACAAAGTTAAAATTGCTATTAAACAAAAGTAGTGTCCCCAACAGTAACAAGGAAGCAAAATAAAAACAAGCATTACAAGACAAGCTCAAATCGCTAGTAAAGCAATTTAAGGGGCAAAAGATAGTAGAGAGAGGGAACATGCCGTAGCATAGCACAACACTCCCCTCCTCAAAGCGGAGCTACCCTCGTGATAGTGAACTACGAAGATAAACACACATAAAAAAAATTAATTCATTACACACTTTGTTATCAAGTTAAAAAAAATCATCTCAAAATTCGAGCAAATAAATAATCACACTAACTCAATACTAGAAATTGCCAAGACAAGATAGGCAAAATTTTTTTCTCAAAGGTGCAACATTGCTAAATCCCCAAAAAAGATGATATATGTATGATGTATGCCTAACTTCAAGTTATGCAACAGGTTACATACTAAAATTATGTTTGCATTTAAGTATTTTTATACATGTTATCCCATAAAAGAAAATGAGTAAAAGAGGGAAAAACACAAACAACATTATTTAAAATATCTCAAAAAAGAGACGACAGAGACAAGTCTACTACCTATCCAATAGATCCAGCAGAACGTGATGGAAGTGTCAGTACCACAGCTCTTTCAGGTAAGTCAGTGCAGAATGCTCAGTGCCCGCTTGCAAGGATTCCCTGTAGCGAACCTGTCCTTTAAATTAAATTCCTATGCTGATGACATCACATGTGTCGTTCGTTCAGAGCGAGAAATTACAGAGACGGCAGAATGCCTGGACCTTTTTCGCAGTGTCTATAATCTGCGAGCTAATGCTAACAAAACTGCCGTACTGGAGCTCATCTGCGAGCTAACGCTAACAAAACTGCCGTACTGGAGCTCAGCGCGACCAGCGAGCCATTTGACGACGTTTTTCCCTTTCGGAGGGCCGAAACTGTGAAAATATTGGGCATATACTTCCACGCAGACGCCACTCTTATGTTGCATTATAATTGGAACATGACAATAAATAAACTCCGCGCTCGTCAAATAGAAATGAATTATCGTCTTACAAATATTATACAGAGGGTTACTTTAATAAATGTATTCTTACTTGCGAAACTGTGGTATGTGTCACATATATTCCCACTACCACGTCAACAAAGTGCACAAATACTACAGATTGTTGGCCGCGTGTTATGGAAATCTTATATATTTAAATTATCTAGGCCGCAACTTTATCTTTCCCTGCAAGACGGAGGCCTGAGTATAATTAATCACGTTTTGAAGTGTGAGGCCTTATATCAGTATTCAGCAATTGCAACAATTTTGCGCCCAGAGGACATTTACGCAGTATTGCAGAAAATGATGTGGTCTGAAGTTAGACGCATGCCACTTCAATACCGTCAGGCAAAGGAAGCACTCGCAACTCTAGTAGAACACTTACCGGAAGGGACAGTCGCATCGGCGAGATATTTGTACATTCGGGCTTCCAAAACGTCGGCAGTCATACCATCTGCTGTGAATCGCAACCCCAACCATCCGCTGGAGGGCGCCCATGGAAAATACTTGCCGATCCTAACCTTTCCTAGGATCTTCGAGCTGCAGCATTCGGCTTCTACAATAATATCGTGGCAACTCAGCAGCGTAAATACAGCATTCACGTGACAGCTGACCCTGCATGCCCGCTGTGTGGCTACACCGACACGGCCCTTCATAGGGTAATTTCCTGTGTTTATGCAGCTCCCATCTGGCAGTGGTGTCGCGTACGAGTACGAAAAATAATTCGCGATGAACGTGGAGATGTCAGCGACACGCACATGCTTCATTGCGATTTCTTCACCTTCACCTCAGTACGACGAAGAGCTGCGGCCTGGTTTGTACTTCATGCGATCGGTTTTTTGGTGGACCGTTCGACACCGGTGACAATTCAAGACTTTGTCCAGCTTCTTCGTCAAGATAGGTGGAACATGGCGCGGCGTGGCACACAGCGTCAGTGGTACGGTAATTTTTATTTTCATTCTGACGTTCACGCCTACAGGAAGTGCGTGTATATTACCGAGGTTGGGTGTACGGCGTGCTCTGCCCCCCCCCCCCCCGGTTCTTACAAGTGTACAATTCAATGTTCCAGTAGTAATCGTCGATAGGTGGTAGTGTTATAAGTCAGTGTCCCGTGTCGGGGTGTACGCCGTGCCCTCACGTTAAATAATTTTTTATATGTTCATCGACTTTGTCAGTAAAACCAATTCACAAAATGTTCATATCGTTATGTGCCCCTATGTAAGAATTGAGTAGATATTTTATTGAGTATTTTGTTATTGTTTATATTGTGGGTTGAATGTGTACTGTATATAATAGGTTAAGGGTAAACGCCTCTGTATATCGTTTGTAATAATAAATCTAATAAAAAAAAAGATGACAAGGTAACGGCCTAAATGTAAAGTGAAAAGGGCGAGTAAGTTCAATCCCTGCGACCAGCAAATGGTTTTTACTTTTTTTAATTGCAGTAAATTGCACAATATGAACAGTAAACTATCGTAAATGTGTTTATTTCACGTAATTATTTGGCTACATTCAATAAACACAATATTTAATTCGCCGCTGTAACTAGTTAACTGATTTCTTAACTGTTCGTTTATTGAACTGCACATTTAGCGTCGCCTAAATCAATTAGCAAACAGTGTCTTAACTAACTTCATTATATTGTGTGCGGTAGATGGGTATTCTGTAGCCATGTCGACATGTTAGAAAAAGGTGTGTAGCGTAGTTGGTTGCGTGCACTTTGTGTAACTTATAAGTAATACTAAATACAAAGATAAGAATATGGGAAATATCTCTGAAACATTCACAACAAAGGTGGAGATTTCCTTGCTTATAAGGGGACAGGTAGTACTATATGCAAAAACAAGCAATGTACATGCATTAATTATAAGGAAGCAATTATAAGCAGTTCTAATGCTAATGGGGTGGGCGGAGGGACGTGAGGCTGCTAGGCTGGTAAGGCCTTCCTACGCGAACTGCTGACTACGCGTGTGGCATACTAACCTTCCAAACTATAGCTTACTTTGCGTGCCCTGACTGCGCAGGAATTAACAGCTGTTATGCCTGCTGGCGCAAATACAACACTTTTAGAATCAAGTGACTATTGGGAATTAAAACAAAATAATTACTAGAACTTATTGTTGCTAGGGGTCTAATTTTACATGAACAGCTTTAGATAAAACGGCAATGAAAGTACACATTAACTAACAGTAAGTTATTACGCCTTCACGCGGTGTGGTTGGCGTGAAGTGTGGCCACGTTTCAATTCCTACTGCATACTATTACGTAGCGCGAAGTGCAATTTAAACAAACATCTATACAGGCTGAGCCTACTCGCATATGCACGAAGTGGGTCGATAGACGGCTCCTCCAGTGTAGCGCTCCCCTTTCCCTAGCTCTTGCTACAAGTTTCATTCCTAATCTCAATCCTACCCTTAAGGGGTTATTATCTGCATTTTCTACGTTAATGCAATGAGCAGGGGATATGCTCGTTGGAGGATGCATAGGCAGATGTTCAGGAATTCTTAACACAACACTTTTATTACAACAGTTAAATACAATACTCCAATGTATGAAACAGGATTGATTACACTGATGCTACCGCTATAATGTGGCACTCTTGTGCCCTGAATCATCAATATAAACGTAACTCTGGAACGCTTTACCTGTCCTTGCCAGCGAGTAATTAAGGTCAGAGTGAAGCTAATTAACAGGGTCTGGATAGATAGCCTTGCGCCTAACTGCCAACTCGGATTATGTTCACCATATAATAAGTGTCTGTAGATAGCCAAGAGCTCCTCCAGGCCTAGATTGTAGAGTTGCCCTCGTCTTCAGCCTCGTCGATACTTCTCGTTGTCGACACCGACAACTGAACGTAACGTAGCGCTGGTCCCTCTGGCACGTCTAGGGATGATACATCAGGGGGGGGGGGAGGGGTGGTGCTGATGTGCTTAGCTTATATAGACTGCTGCAGTAGGTAATGGAGAATTGTTGATAAAATAACATTAGCGCTTCACTCTCGTCGCTATACACCGTCGTACCTTACGTGAAATGTTTGTGGCCCCTATGGCGGCCGCTGCAATTTGCTTAAGCAAGGTCCAAGAGAAAATGGGGTAGTTATTCTTGCAGCTGAGTACTGATAACTGAACCGATTAATAAATCCACCTCCACGATTTGGCCGTCATCAACACTGTATTTAAAATTAAACTTTTTCATGTTTCATATTTATTATTTTTTATTTTGTAGACACATATGTTTACAATTTGCTGGCCATTTGTAATGCTCAAATATTCCATTGCATGTTTACATTTGAAATAAGAAATTTTTCCGTGTATTAAACATAACTTCTTTAATTACTGTAATTGCTATGATAAGAGATGTTTTCGCATAATAACAATAATAATTGTACTCCCACTTTTGCAGACGAGAACTATTAAAAAATTTAATACGCAGCTAGGGTCCTAATATAAGATCCGAAACTCACGCTGCAATAATTAATGTTTCTCGAATTCCTCAGTTAACCTAAAATAGACTATTCCTTAAAAAAAAAAAACTATTTATTGAGAGTAAACGAGAGTTTAGTACAATGAGAGGTGTAGCTTAGCTGCTAAAAACAAGTATCCAACAAAATAAATATCCGTCTGCGTATGAATCGAACGAAACTAAAAAACAATAATTGCAAATAACATAAATATAGGCGTGTGTTTACGCATACGGAGATAAGGCATTCCCTGCCCTTCTTTATTCCACACTTCGTCTAGTCAGCAAGGGGTCCATAACGGTAAAAAGGAGGCTGAAAACTGAAACCAATTACACCAAAATTCTTATCGTCATAAAAACGCTTTCTACATCATATTTCGTACCACTCCACAACCTTGTATTCCATTGCAATCTTGAAAAATGTTTTTTTTTTTTTAATTCGTATTTTGTAGGCTACTTATCACGCCTGATATGCACTTCAATGAAAAATATGTTATTACAAAAATTAATTTTTGGGAAATTTTTTTAAAGTTTTATACTCATATTTATTCTAGAAATTATCGGTTACGAGGTACAGGAATAATGGAGTGTACAGTTATGATTCACATCTTCTCATAATACTCTAAATCAACTAAAGATTTTGAAATTGTAGCTTACGCCATTTTTACACAATGCTGCAAAAGTAAAACAATAAAAATATTTAATTTTCGGTTAATATTAGTAAACGTAATGTTTAACGAAATGTTTTAATACTTTTTAGGTAATAAGTGACGCAAATACTGTTTTAATGGTCTTTCATGTGTTTAGATTGTTTCATTGTTATATGGTTGAACTGATAAAGGCACGACAGTCCATTAAAATATTCGCAGATCACTTGGCTCTTCAGCTCAGCTTTCCTACAGGCGGATTTCCTATTTGTGCAACCTTAAGACATTTTTTTGAAGAGGAATTCGGGGTGACTTTTCAGCCTTAGTCCGTTGACATTCGTTTCCCATACATTTTTTTAAAGGTGATATGTTCTGAGAGCACCTTCTAAGAAAATTAAGACTTAGCTGATCTTCAATATCACTGTCTTCGGATATATCACCAGGTTCAGAAACGGATAGAAAATGAATCATCAACGACAGAGTAGCTGAAAAATCTTTCCAAATAAGCCATTTCCTCATTCGCTCTGGTTAATCAGTTGCATCATCATTTTCCCACATAGTTTCATGAATATCTTAAAGTTGACACGAAGTGAACATTCGGTTGTAGAGAATATGTGACATGCAAACAATTTAGTGGATTGCTTTGCTTATGATACTAGTGCTAATTTGGAACAAGAGGTCGATATGAATATAGGATAATTTGTTATTATATATATAACAATAAACTCCCCCCCCCCCCTTCCTAGGATAAATATGGAACCCCATCGTAACGACCACTGTGTATTTCTAATGTTTACTTTATACTTCATGCTTTCGCAACATAATATAGATATGCATCTCAAATATTCATTAAATAACGCCCATATTAAATACGCAGACATGCCATGATTCTGTTTCCAAGTCCCTGTATTCAATGTACTGTCAAACCTCGTATAAAATAAAATGTTTAAAAGTTACGTGCTTTATGTTCGTATGCCAGCCTATTTAAAGCTAGCCCTTCCACCGTGGCACGCACGCATATCCTGTTGACGCTGAACTGAGCATTTCTGTACTTGTTTACAGATTGTGTATTATTCCACCATATGCAAAATTGACGTCGCCAAGTGGAACTGAAGTTATCGGAAAAGTTACTACCTTTACAAATTCGCTAATTCTTACACTTACGTACATTAAAAAATAAATAAAGCCAAAGAAGTGATTTCTGAAGTCATAAATTCTTAGCTAACACTTTTAAATTCAGACATTAAAACACGGTACTAATTTTCGCTAGACGTTTCCAATTTTCACTAAGCACATGCCAGTCAGTTTTCCCGTTCAAAATATATACAGGTAGGGGCAGTGGTCAGTTAAGAGTGAACAGCCTATAGCAGGCGTTACTCCACAGACACGTCAGTCTTTGCAGGTTCTGCAATGCTTGGGCATACCACATACACGACTATAGGCTGTTCACGGTAAAATGAGCACTTTTGAAAGCCTTACGTAAAATTAACATTGCCATGGGCTCGTCACTTTATTCATGCGTCAGTCAAGTGAAACTGTGAAATAATTTTTACACTTCGATGCATCAGAGAACACAGAAAGCGAAAGGAATAATTCAAGTTATCAAAACTTGTTACATTACACTTTTTAATTGACGTTAAGATACGGAACTACTTCCCATCCATTGTTACCAATTTTACTCGGCGGACGTCACTCAGTGCACCCGAAAGGCAGTGACGATTTCCTAAGGTTGATTTCAAAAGTGATCACTCTATCGTGAACAGCCTTCACAAGAGATGGACGTTCTGCAGACCAAAGCAGTCGCAGAGTTGCCAAGTGTCACGCTCTGCGCATTGTGTCTGAAGTGCATTCCCAGAACTCCGCTTGGCAAAGCCGCACGAGTGTGGATCTGCCACTCAGGTTTGGCCACCGGCAGGGTTTCGCTGTGGTCTCCGTCAAAGGAAGTCGTGCCGACGGGCATTGCGGGCGGAGACCTGCCTGCACGTGGCCTGCGGAAATTTGCCTGCAATCTTGCGCGCTTTGTTACGTTACCAAGTGGACGATAGAGGAAATTAAAGCATTCGTAAATTCGTTCCGTCTCAATCCAGTTCTGTTGGACCGCGGATGGTTCGGAATAGAAAGATAAATGTAACGTAAACTATACTAAATTTTAATATCCGTCTCGACCGTAATTTCCAGAAACGAAATTGAACGATAAGTCGAAAATATGCTGAGTCACTTTGCAAGGAAGTAAGAACACGAGAAAATCTGGTACCGACGCCGACATGTACTGCTGGAGTAAGTGATTTGCATACGAAATGATCTGTTGCTCAAGGAAGAAACAAATAAAGAGGACTTACTGATTCGCAGGTTAAGCTTATTTATCTATGACGTGACCTACACACACTTTTAACAAATACTTACAGGTTGTTTCGAGTTTGTAGTTCTGCTTGTGGGTCTCAAGTTTAAGCTGCAAATTTCCTCCGTTGTGTCACCCTACGAGTGTTCAACTAGATATATGACATACATATTGTTCTTATAGACCTGTAACACTGTTTTCAATGTCTACAAACTATAAATATAGTAGAGTCTATTTTTGTATCCTATAAATTGCAAACAGCACACCGAAGTAATTTTTGGAGGCTGTAGATGTCTTGCTTTGTCTATAGTTAAATATCCTGTTCTTAGTACCTTCCTTTTTTGGTACAAAAATTTTCCATTAACTTAGCATAATTATTTAGTATGTTCGGGTGCAACGACACCTGGCACCAGAACCGGAGTTGATTGATTGCCATCTCGGAATTTAACTTTTTCCCTCCAAATTTCCCTTTTCCCTTTAAAAATTTCCCTTTCCCCTTAAAAACTTCCCGTTTTATTTCAGAGCAGGAGAGGGGGATCTGTGACTCAGGTGACCAGGATTTGTAACCAAAGTGACCTGAATTAGCGACCTCGGGGTCAGGAGAGCAGATCCCGGGATCTTAACCTTTGTCCTTGATCTTTAACCTTTGACCCCCGAAACCCAAACAAATTCCAAGAAATTAAAAAAAAAAATTCCAAAAACTCCCAAAAAAAATTATGAAATTAATAAAAAAAGAACAATAAAAACAATTAAAAATATCTTTTTAAAATACTTAAATTTCCAGAGGTTACTCCTCACCCATATCCATTCATCCATTTTGGTAGGTGCAACCGGCGACCATATTGGAAAGCGACCGCCATCTTGATAGGTGACCGCCATCTTGGTAGGCGACCGCCATCTTAGTAGGCGACCACAACATTGACAGATGTCACCTGCCTGCCATCTTGGAAGCCAGTGCACATTGATGACCCTTGACCTTGACACTGATATTTTACCTATGACCTGGACCTTTAATGTTGACCCTTGACCTTTGAACTTTGAGATCTCAGATGTCTCGTGTACAACGCAATATTTCTAGGCGCCCATGTTTGACTGGCCTCACTCGAAATTTTTCACGCCACACTAGCTGAACACCTGCCCACCGCTACGCGTGTGTGATACAAGAAATGTTTCACCGCATTTTTACATAAAATCACATCTACTGGACTTTAAAATTTAATAAAGAAGGGATGTTTTCTTACATTATGCAGTGTGATATCGGCGAACATGAACGAATGTGTGATGTCACGTAAAGTTCGTCAGCAAGGCGATCGCGGGTGCCCGGACTGTAAGGCAGCTAGTAGTTCCCGCCCGACTCGCAGTGGAGCGCTGGGGTCTCTACGTGCATAGGTGGCGCGTGACATAAAGAGCGCGTTTAGAGTGCTTAATTCCAAGAAATAAATGTGTCCAGAACATGCCATTGTACGTTATTGGTTGCAGATTAAATCATTACCCCCTCTACTTGATGTGACCCTTCCTAGATTTAAGTACAAATACCCCAGAAGCGGCCTTGGTCGCCAGAGACTTTGGCTGCTGGGGACTGCCATGGAAATAATCTAAGTGTTTCAACTCAATTTGTAGAGCCCTTCAGGCTGTAAAAAGTAGAAAGGACTTTGTCGTCCTTATTTGCTGTAGTTGTGTTAATTTTTTTATGGACAATCAAAGAGAAATTATAATGACAAAAAGTAATGTAAAAATTTAAAGTTTCATGATCAAAGTTGTGCAGAAACGAAAAATGACATATAATTCTGAACGTTATACCTTGTGTGGAAGGCCTCAGTCAGTGAATAAGTAATGTTGTCGTATCATATCTTAATGGCAAATTGAGGCTGAGAAGAACGGTTTTATCAATATGTTTGAATCTTTGTCTTTGAAAATGACAAAAAATTGATAGTCAATGTTATCATCACGTCAGCTCTCAAAAGGCATGTGTTTTTTTATAGAAATGTCATAAAAGTATGCTTTTTTAAGGTTTTCTCAATTGCAGAAGTCTAATGTTAAGATCATCATTTATTTGCAATGTGTCAATTCTGGCAAATCTCGTTTTTGAGATTTTTACTAAGTCAGGGTCACTGTGAAAAAGATCGACAGGTTTTAAATTTTAAGGCCGTAAATTGTAGTCATCTTTTTAAGTATTATAAATATTTTTGCATTTAGATACTTTTGTGGGAAGATCAGTACTAATTAAAGTATCCTTAATCCTTTTGACATGTATTAGGAAATCTATAAATTTTGAATCAAAACATGCATGCAACATATTAAATGAATTTTGGGGCTTAAAATATATGGTAATTTTTCCAGAAAACTTGTGTGTTGCTTTGTAGCTATGCATTTTTATCAATACTGCCTTTCTGTGGTCTCTAACGGAAACAGATTTTGCACTCGAATATTCAGGTTGTGTTTTGGGAAAGAACCCCTGTCACCCTACAGCATAGGGTGTAGCAGACGGTGTCAACTTAACCTTTGACGCTGACCTTTGACATTGACCTTGACCCTTGAAATTTTAACTTGACATTTGACCTTGACTGGATTTTTACCCTAGGCCTTGACCCTTCACATTTGACCTCGAAATCTGATCTATAACTTTAACCAATGACCTTCACATTTGGCATTGATCTTTAATCTTGACCTCTGATCTTAACCTGGTGACCTCGAATGACCTTGAAAACAAAATCTCGAGAAAATTTCATAAAAGTCTGTAAGCATATTACATTACTAATACCGCCATATTGGTTTCAGGGGACCTTGACCCCACGGCCTAATGACATTTAACCCCAAAAAATCCAAAAATGCATAAAAAATAAAAAACACTCAAAAATCTTTAAATATTCCTAAAAAATAAAAAAAATATATACTATTATAAATTATTAGAAATATATTGTTAGAATTATTTCAAAACATTATTTTATCCCTCATTTGTTTATACATTAGTGGAGTTTGTCTCTCACCTTCGTTCGACTGCCATATTGGATTTCATATGTTTTAATCACCTAGGTGGCACCAGTGTACTAATTCACCCGCCAGGCAGCAATCACAATTGTTTGTGTATTTTAAACTATAGGTTGCACTGCCGGCACCCTCAATTTTGGTTCATATTTTGCACTCATAGGTGGCCGTGAAAGATACGTCATCTCGGATAGCTGTTGCAGCTTCGCATCAAAGTCTTATTCTGCATCTGCGATGTATTCGAACATTCCAGTGCTAATGGTATCCACACAAGTGTGCCATCGGTTTCTTCGAGCGGCATTTATATAGTACCATTGCCATCGACCTTTTTGGGGCGGGTCACCTACAGCAGTGCAGCCATCGACCTCTTCAGGTGAGCACCTGCAGAAGCTCCATCGGCATCGCGACCCAAGCGATGCATGCACTGTAATGAAGCCTTTGCGAACATCAGCCATGTTCGACGACGCGAAAATCATCAATGCAAGATGAACCCGTCCCTCGTGGTATAAAGTTGTGTGAAGTGTCTTCGTATGTTTGCCCGTGCTGAAAATGTACGCCAACATTCGAAAATATGTAACGGACTTGTTCCTCAACCAGAATAAAATAATATGTAATGTCGTTTCCACAAAACCTATGCCACAAAACGTGCCAGGACGAACAATGCAGAATGGCATTCAAGATCCGGAATGTACCAATATATAATATTAATGACATCGAAAAGTTTGTAGATAATAATATACAAAAGTTATGTTGCGAGGAAGAAGAAATGGTGATGAAGTGTTCGGGCTGGACACCCGATTCGATAAATCATCTAGAAATGAGAACTAGTGGAGTAAATCCACTTACAAAATAATATGAAGTTCTCGTCTTGCCTTCGAAAATTATCGCAAAAAATAGTTTGTATGTATGTACAATTTTGCAAATAAAATAAAATATGCTTGGTGCATTTTATATATTTTACAAAAAAAAAACCCTGCTTTGTACGTAAAAAATATTTGAAATAAAAATACTCGCAAAAAAAGGCACTTTAAGAACTTTGCAGTATAAACAAATGACGGACGAGAAAACAAAAATGGCACCATGAGTATAGGTAAGGTGGAACATATAGAAATGAAATTTTGTAATGAATATTCAAATTAATTTTAAATAATACATTTTTAATAATTTCTAAAAATTATTGTTTACGGATTTTTATATATTTTTTGGATTTCTTAGATTTAAAAAAAAATTGTACAAAAATAATTGAAGGTCACAGATTCCAGGTCAAGGTCACCTTAATCCAACATGGCGGTAAGTAGTTGCTAATGTAATATGCTTGCACGTATTTATGATATTTTTTCAAGTTTTTGTTTTCAAGGTCATACAAGGTCACATGTTCAAGGTCAATGTTACCTGTATCCAATATGGCGGTAGTAGTCAGTAACATAATATGCTTGCTGACTTTTATAAAAAAAAATTCTCGAGAATTTGGTTTCAAGGTCATCTCAGGTCATGGGGTCAAGATCAAGGTCCCGTAATCTGGTTCGGAATCACAACGAATCCTGCTCCACTGTACTTGGCTCAAAATTGCCTTTTTTGGGGGTTTGTTTTTTCAACTGGGGAAGAAGAGAAATTTTTAGGGAGAAGGAAAATGTTTAGGGGAATTTAATTTGAGGGGAAATCGTATTTTTTAGGGGGGAAAGGAAATTCCAAGATGGTTGCGAACAGCTCCGATGCTCCTACGCCAGATGACATTGCGCCAGATGGAACATAATCCTCCTACTTGCGGTTATTCACATTTATTAAATACAATTTATCGATTCAGGTTTATACGCTAGCCTATTTATTCAGTTATCTTGGAATTACTCTGAAAACATTATCACACATGTTTTTGGTCAGCTACTCGTTTTGGCTTTTGTTTCTCAAACAAGAATAATTCCTTACGTCTTGAATAAATTATTGTTCGGCGTACGTCACCACGCGTCCACGAACAAAAGCTAAAAACAAAATTCAGATTTTGAAGAGCCAGATATCACACGTGCAAAACAACACAGAACCGATTGTTTAAAAGTAAAAGCAAAACAAACGGTGGGGGAAATGACATGGTTGGCGGTGACACCTGTGAGACGTCTGCTGAGCATACTCGTCCACAGCGACGCGACATTTTGAAAATAAAACCGAGAGTCGACTTTAATCCATTCATGGTTTCTTCGGTCTTTTTAAATCAAACTTTTGAAAAATCTCCCCATGTATGACGTGTTTAGTTATTTCCTAAATACACCCTGCATCACAAGCGTTTTATACTTGTGTTCATAAAAGTTACTTTTTGTTCTGTTAAATTGAAATGTTATTCATATTTTATCTATAAATTTTAATGCTTCATTGATAAATAATTTTATCAAAAACAGGGAGAAAGTAGGTATGTTGGTAACGCGTAGTGAGAAACAGTTTTTATACAAATTATCATTACAACTGAGTGCGCATGAATGTGGTGCTTTATCCCTCTGGTGTAATTCTCCAGGATTAGTTAAGCTTAGTTTGCACGAGGCGGAGGAATATTCTGGAAGTAGAACTTTAGCAGGACTTCAGAAAAGGCTGGAGTAACCGTGAATGGACTATACTCAGCGACACATGCAGCGTAGTGAACATAGCGTGCGCGGCGACCACAGCTCTGTGTGGTCATGCGATTCTCGCTTACATCGCGTGCTCAGCGAACATTATGGCCGCAGCTGAAGGGCGCTGGCCCACCGGAAAACTCGTTATTATATACTCGTATGAAAGACCGTTCAATTTCTAGCCATTACTAGACCTAGTGATTTTTCGCGAAAAAATAAGAGTACACGGTAGACTTCAATACTATAAGCACCCAACATCAGTTTGTATACTGCTATTGGTTGCCGTCTGCTTGAGAAGGCGTTTTCATATTTGACTTGTCCATTCAGAATTCGGCAACATCGGCATGGCTCCTATGTGATTCGTATGCAAACAGTTAACACGTGTCAAAAAGTAATTAACCCAATCAAGATAGGTAAACGATCATTCAGGGTTTTGAAATATAACTTGTCTTGAAATATTTTAGCTAAATTTCACTACCCCTAGCCATTATGTATAAGCAGAGACCTGAAGAATTCGCGGATTCTTTTTGAGACAAGTTATAGTTCAAAACACGTGTGTTCATGTAACATTAGCCATTGGTCAACACGATGTTTGACACCTCCTGAAGAACGCTGGCCCAATCGTCGCCTTCCACTGCGGCAACAGACAACCAATGCAAAGTTGACATCGGCATGAGTACGGATGGCTGTAGAGTCTAGCCTACATCATTGGAATCGCGAATTTTCTAGGTCTCCAGGAGGAGCAAAAATTCGCGTTATCTTTCGGTGACAGGATAGACTCCAGTGCCTTATAAACAAGCGAGCACCGTCCGTGGTTCCATTGTACGTTGAACTTAATCCAATGTCACTTACCTGCTTGATATCCTTAAAAGAGATAGGTCACTTCACTGCTGATCTTACCCTATTCGTTCAAGAGTTCTCCGAGGCGAGACAGACATATTTTTGGCCAATAACTGTAGTCGGTCAAAAGCACAGTAACTTGCAGTTCAGTCTGTCCGTAAATAATAACGCGAATTTTGTACGTCTCTCCTTATAAGAACTCTTTCCCGGTAGTAAAAATTTAGATCGCATAGTTTTTGCATCGTGGCAAATCAAAACACAATATTGGTGTTTTTGAGACGTACCTGCAAGTAAGATAAATTAAATCGTTTACAGGGAATTTAACAAGGGAGACCAAAAGGTCATGTCCTAATTAAATTTAAGGTATGTTTAGCAAAACTTATTTTACGAAAAATTACGGACTGCTGCAAATCAAAAACGCTCAAAAATGTTCTTCTTATTTTGAGCGCTTTTTATTTAAATTGCTAAAACATTCTATAAAATAACCTTAAATTTTTCTTGGAGCAACTCGTGGTATCTTATTTTAATGTGAATTATCTCTTTTCGATAAGTAGGTTAGATTCAATGATTTTTACATTCCAAAAACACTTTGAAATTGCGATTCCGACAGGCCATATGTGTAAAAAAATCTGCGGTCTATAGGCATTTCACGGTACAATGAACCCTTTTGAAGCCCTGCTTTAGGTCCACTTGTATGCACGTTGTATGTTCTTCCACCTTGTGTATAATTAGCATTGCCATGGGCCTTATCACTTTATTCGTGCGTCCGTGAAGTGAAACTGTGAAATTATTAGAAAAGGTAACATTTTATAAATCTGCTAATTTTTACACTCTGGGGCATTAAAAAAAAAAAAAATACAGAAAGCGTAAGAAATAATTTCAGTTATCATAAATGGTAACCTAACGTTTTTTATTCGACGTTAACATATGGAACTACATTACACTCATCGTTACCAACTTTACCGGGCACATGTCATTCAGTGCACCCGTTAAAATATATGCAGGCAAGGGCAGTGACATTTTTCTAAGGTTGATTTCAAAAGAGCTCACTTTATCGTGAATAGCCTTAAAAAATTTTTATGTGAGGGAATAACACTCCCAAGTAATGAATGCAAGTTGAGCATGAATTTCGTCCGAGAATAAAATACTGCATTTTTTGGTGTCCAGGTTTACCTAAGAATATCAACAATTTGTATTTTTATTATATTTCATAGTTTTCTGAAAATATATCCATAATAGCTTGACTGTAATACCAAATTATTTGAAAAATAACAACCCAGAATTTTAACTTTAATTCTTGATTCGTTCAGATTTCCAAAAACTTTATCGCACAGAAGTAGTATATGGGTACCTTGAGGACAACTCTATTTTTGCCCCAAATTCCTTGAATTTTCATTGAAAATCAAGCAGTTTTAAGCCAAAATCAAGCCCATACCAAAGAGCTTCGAGCCAAAAACAACCCTCAAAATAGCAGCTCAAAAACACCCAAAAACAACAAAAAAATACCTAAAAAAAAACACCAAAAACACCATTTTTTAAACCGGCTTTTTATCCACACGAATAGTGAATACGAGATCTAGACCCAAAATCAAACATTTTTACCCCAAAAGCAAGCAATTTTATTCCAAAATCAAGCAAATTTTCAAGTTTTCTAGAAGTGCCAATTTTCCAAGCGAGTGATCTAAATCCAGCAAATTTATGCCAGAAACAAGCAAATCAAGCTAAAATCAAATGAAAAAATAAAAATAGATAATTGACGTCATTTAAGAGAACTCAAGAGTATGTATAAATTTTCCATTTTTCATTTATTTTAAACCATTATATGACATAACCACTTCCTTCTCGTTTAAGAGTTTGAAAGTATTTTGATCTGTTATTTTCACATAGCCTTCTGGTAATAAAATTTTAAATTAGCCATCTAGAATACAATACATTTTTTTTTACCAAACTTAGATTTATAAATTTCAAAATCTGTGGCAGTAAACCATTTATATTTTTCTCAATCTCGTCATTTAGTGAATTCAAACAAATTGTTCAACTTGTTGCGCAGAGCCTCCATTTTTTGTGTAATTTATAAAGAAACAAATTATTAAAGAATTTTTTTTTCATTCTCTTAATAAATAATTGTTCTTAATAAATAAAATGGCAACTATGCTCGAAATGGAAAATAATACCATATCTAAGTAATGTAAAAAATGAGGCGAAGTATTAAAATTGAATGTTTTTCATCACATAAACACACAAAAGATAAGCATATTAACACATGTAAAGATTGTGCCACCGATTATGCCAGAATTTATTATGATTTAAACAAAGAGAAATTACTATGCGAATGCGAAAAATATGTTTCTAAACTATACCTCAAAAATCATAAAGATAGTAATTTACAGAACACAAAAGAAATTCAACAGGATGATTATTCAACTAAGACATGTGTAGTATGTAATGAGAATAAATCTATCGATTAATTTCATCCTCATAAAGTAACTATAGAAAAACATACAACAAAATGTAAAAATTGTTTTAATGAGGAAATATTATGTGAATGTGGAAAATATGTTTGTATTATATGTCTCAAAGAGCATAAAAATCTAAATCACACATTACAATAGTAGATATTCTTAATGAAATTCAATTATACAGTCTGGTTTAGAAAAATTAACAACTATTTATTTGTATTTACACAATGAACATTACGATGTAATTAATAGTATGAAAGCATTTCTAGGTAGTGTTTATTATTGTATAAATTGTGACAAACCATGCAAAAATAAACATCAACTTGAATGTAATAAAAATATATGCAATTTATATTTAAAAAAAAAAAACACCACGAAAATGAACATCGAAATTGAATATATTGTCAAAAATTCAACAGATATTGTTTTGGGCAGGAATTTTTTACTAATCACGATGTTGTGTGTAAGGCAGTCTACAAGTGTAAAACGTGTAACAAAATATGTTGGAGAAATAAAAAACACAACAGTGGTTATATCAAATGTTGAAATTGTACGTAATTTGTGAAAACTGACTAACATAAATGTTATATGCAAGAGTGGCAACAAAAAGGGGGTATTTGTATTTGTATAAAAGACTGCACTTGTAATGGCAAAAACAAGAAAAAAAATGGATTGTTCTTAAACAGAGAAATACTACTTGTTCGACTATGAAGCCATACAAGATACTGGTTTTCATACACCAAACTTTATATCTGTTCAAGACTTTAACAGAAACAAAATACAATTTAATACGAATGATGAGCTTTGCGAATGGGCGATATTTGAAGAAAATAAAGGATATATATTTATTGCACATAATTCAAAAGGCTGTGATTCATATTTTATTTTACAATATTGTGTTAGAAATAGCATATAACCTCAAACAATATATCAAGGTTAAAAAATTATGCAACTTAAAAAATCGAGTCTAAATATCAAATTAATTTATACTATAAACTTTATTCGCGAAAGTCTTGCAACATTTCCAAAAAAGTTTGATTTAAAAGAGCTTAAAAAGGATATTTTCCACACTCTTTCAATAAACCAAAAAATCAAAATTATGTAGGAAAAATTCCTGCTACAAAATATTTTGCAGTTAATACAACGAAGTAAGAACAACGAAAGTACTCTTTTAAGTTTCATGCTGAAAAAATTAAAGAAAATTATATCTTCGTTTTCAAAAACGAACTTGCTGAATATTGTTAATCAGATGTTGATATTTTACGACGTGGATGTCTTAAATTTAGAGAATCCTCTCTAGAAATAGCAAATATAGACCCATTTTGCTACATGACAGTAGTGGGCGTTTGTATGGCTGTAAATAGATCAAAATTTCTTAAGGGAAATACAATTGCAGTAGTTAAAGATGATAGAAAATAAATGTTTAGTAAAGAATCAATTTCGTGGTTAAATACATTTCCAAATGTTCAACATGCATTAAATGGTGGAGAAGCTACTATTTGTGGAACAAAAGTTAATGGTTATGATGACAAAACTAGAACAATATATCAATATCATGGCTGTTTTTGGCATGGATGTCCTGATTGTCATTCCCCAGACACAATGAATAATTGCAACAATGAAAGTATGGATGATTTGCTTACTAAAACAAACATACGAACGACAATTTTAAGACAAAATGGTTTCAAAATAAGTGAAATGTGGGCTTGGAAATGGGAAAAAAATCGATTTTCTACAAAAATCATTTAGAAAAAACTAAAAATGTAATAGAACTGTTACAGCCTAGAGATGCATTTTTTGGAAGTAGAACCAATGCTTCAAAATTAAAAGTTTCAGGAAAAAAATTTAGCTATATATATATGTGGTTTATAACAAACAGTGATGTTTTATGATTATTACCCAGTTGGTCATACTATTAAAATACATAACCTTAAATATTACGACGAAAATTGGTTTGGATTGATCAAATGTGAAGGTTTGCACCCCGAAATTTATATCATCCAGTACTTACAATTAAACAAGAAAAACTGTTGCTTACTTTATATTCAAAATGCGTTCTAGAGAAAAAAGAAGTATGTAAACATAGTGATGAAGAAAGAGCAATAAATTGTACATGCATTACATTATAACTAAATAAAGCTATTGAAAAGGTTACAAATTATTTAAAATCTATGAAGTTTGGCATTTCAAACAAAAAAGTAATAAGACGTTTAGAGACTACATTAAAACATTTCTGAAAATAAAATTAGAAACTAGTCCACGAGAAGAAGATTTACAAATAAAAAAAGAATATATTCATGTTATAAAAAGAGAACAAAATATCGATTTAAACTTTGAAAAAATTTATCAATATCCAGGGAAAAACACTGTTGCCAAAATTTGTTTAAATTCACTTTGGGGGAAATTTGGACAAAGACAAAATTTGACACCAACAGAACATATTACTGATCCAGCTTGTTGTTACAAATTGTTATTAGATGATAGAATAGAAGTAAATAATGTTGTTAATATCAATGAAAAAATAATTTAAGTATCATATAAATACAACGATAGTTATGTAGAAGATAGCGCAGCAACTAATATATTTATAGCAATTTTTACCACATCATCTGCACTATTACATTTATATGAAATGTTAGATAAATTAGTTGATAAAGTAGTATATTATGACACAGACAGTGTGGTTTACATTGATGATGGCAAAAATTCTGTTAAAACAGGCTGCATGCTTGGTGAATGGACAGACGAATTTGGTAAAAATGATTATGGTAAAAATTGTATAAATACAGGGCCTAAAAGCTATGGTTATGAAACTTTTTTTGGGAAAACAAGTTACAAAAATTAAAGGATTCGCTCTAAATCACGAAAATGAATTACAATTAAACATGAGATCAATGAGCGAATTGTTACAAAAAAACTAAGAAAAATGCGATTATAAAAAACAATATGATTACAAAAAATAAGAAAACAAAAAATTTGATGGGTATGTTTATGGCAGAATAATTACAGTGGGGTTATTAAACAAATGATTCTACATTTTAATTTATTATATTTCTATATTATATTTTAAACATCTTTAATTTATAAAACAATGTCAATATCAGCACCATCAAAATCAATCAGTTTACCATTTTCATCCCTCATTTCTATAACAAAGTGATTAAACTGTCCATTGTTGATTCTATAAAAACTTGGATATGCGGGCTCATAACTAACATCTCTAAAGCCAAACATTGTTTTTGGTGGAAAATTAGCAATTATATCAGTTTCTAAATGATTAGATTCGTCATACTTTATGAACATTCCATATGCCAAATTACAATGAATATTTATTGTTTTAACTGGCTTAAAAATTGGCAACTTAGTGCCAATGACATTTTTGTCTTTTTCTATAGTCATATTTCTTTTAAAGCCAAGAATGTCGGTCAAATGATGGTCAGATTTAATATCAAACTTAGATTTAATTGATATTCTTTGTTTCAAATTGTCTGCTGTCAATTCAGTGTTATTCTTTGGAAATGGATCTATTGAATTTATAGGTTCTTTTAAAGATTCAGTATCCTATTGGACTCTAGGAATAGTGATAACTTCATTCTTATTAATGACAGCATTCATTTATTCAATTGTTGTTATAGTATTATTGTCTATATTTGGTATAAAATTTTTGCATGAAAACTAACTAATGCAGTGATTTATCTTTATGAAATAATACATCATAGTGAAGTTTCTTCTTTAATACAGAACTGTTGTTTGTTAAATTTAATACGTTATTCTCCATTTATTACAAAAATTATATTTTTAAATGAAAAAAGTAAATTGGGATGCCAGTGTTTTAATTCCCAAAGAAAATTATAAGAATAAATAGATTGGTGAATTATTGCCTGATAACATAAGAGGATTAATTGTTGGGCCCAGAAATTTTGGAAAACCTAGCTGATGATTAATTTTATATGTAAAAATGGTTGGCTCAAATTTTAATAAATTGTATGTTTGTTCAAAAAGTTTAAATCAATCAAAATATATTCAGTTACAAAATGACTTTGATGTCATATCCAACAAGTTTAATGAAAAAATGGCATCATATTCTAATAACAAAGGTGAGATGATCCCCTTAGATCAATGTGAAAATAATACTTTAGTCGTATTTGATGATGTTATTTTAGATTATCAAAATATTATTCACAAATATTTTACTAGGGGAAGGCATAAATTATTGATGTATTTTATCTTGCACAAACATATTCCAGAGTGCCCAAACAACTTGTCAGAGACAATACGAACATTCTATGTATGTTTAGACATTATGATACAAACCTGAGACATATTTATAATGATTTTGTCAGTGGCAATATGCCTTATGAAAATTTTTAAGTTATCTGTGCAAAATGTTGGGTTGAAGACTAAGTTTTTATCGTAATAGATTTGGGTAGAAAAATGAACAGTGGAAAGTATAGAAACCAGATCCAGCAGTTTTCAACTCACGTCTAGATATCTCACTTTCACGCATCACCAGTTTTTCTCAACAGGGAGGAGTTTTACCGCGATTGTACTGCCATCTACTATTCACATGAGGAAACTTCACTGGTTGGCCACAAGAAAGAATAACTCACCACATGATGCATTAAAAGCATCGCCTCACTTGTATTGTCGCAGTGGCTCAGCTGCAAGGCATTTGATTTAAAGTGCGAAGTTCGTGGGTTCGATCCCTGGTCTGAGCAGATAATTTAACAATGTGAATGAGAGTCGCCCACTTAATCACTTCCCCACCTAATCACTAAAAAAATAATGGCTGGCCGGTGGTGAAGTGGGGAAGTTCTCCTAATGGAGTTTTGATGGTCCTAAATAAGGCTGGAAAAATTGGGTCACTAGCGAGGTATTAATTTACCAGTAAACTCAAAAAATAAACAGGTTGATGCTGAGGCTTTTGCTTTTAAACCTTTTGGTCTATATTCTTTAATTATATATTTTTTCACTTTTTCATTCGCTTATTTAAAAATAATACTAGTAAAAAGACTTATTACAACTCGCCAAATTCACTTATACATAATTTTGCATATTAAAAAATGGAGTCGATTCTAGACATAGATAAACAAACTTATTTACAATGGTAAACAAGTTTATATGATTATTGAAGAGGAAAATAATCCTTGGTTTAGAGGAAAAAATATTGCTTAAATATTAGATTATTCTAACACCAAAGATGAATTACAAAACAAATTTCATTAAAATGTAAGAAACCTTTATCAGAAATAGTTGGGATCAAAAATTCATCCCAACTTAGTTACGATAGTGGCAAAGCAGTTTGTATTAATAAACCTGGTTTATATGAACATATTTTTAGTTCGCATTGCCAAGTTGCTAAGGTTTTTAAAACATGGATATATGAAGTTATTCCATCAATTAAAAAACATTGCGAATATAAGACTAAAACAGATATGATGAATTTATACAAAGGTCAAATAGAGCATATAAAAATGAACGAAATTATAATTAATCATTTAAAAGATATAAATAAAATTAAAGATGATCATATTGAAAATTTAAGAGAGACTATTTATATGGCTTTCGATGTAATAAATCGCAGAAATTTCGAAATCAGATAAATGTCTCCTCATGTTGTACCACAAACACAAAATCAAAATTTAAATGCAACTATCATTCTTTTAAAATTATATTATGATGATTGCGAATTTGATTACTATGTCATTATAACTCAAAGAGAATATGTTCAAAGACAATTTTATAGCATTGAAGATAGACATTCAAAATTCGAAGGATTATTGAGATTTGATTCTATTCCAAATTCTATCAATTTATATCAAAGAATGAAAAAAAAAAACATTGAATGGCCACAGTGAGTTTTCCCACAACTATTTTAATATTACCAAAAATAATTATACTCAACAACAATTGATTAATGATATAAATAATCTTCGTCGAATTGAGCAAGAAGCTAATTTTTATTTTTAAATTTACAAAACATATGTTTTATTAATCCAAGAGTTATGAGAATTATCAAAACCCAACCATGTAACATAAATTTTATCACATTTTTGTTTTTAAGACTTTTTCAACAAAATGTTCATCTGGATAGTTTGTTTTCATAATTTTGTATTCATAAAACTCCCTTTTATTTCTTCTCCTTGGTCATCTTTCAGTTTGTAAGTTGCCACATAATTATTTAAAACCTCAAAAATGGTAAATAATTCTGTTGTCAAATTAGAAGTACAGCCTTTTTCAAAAAAATTGTTTACTCTTACTCACGTGGATGATTTCGCCAACTTTGTATTTCGGATTAGTAATCACATTCGCAAAATCAAGTTCTTGTTGTCTTAAATTTTTTTCATTGTTTTATTAACTTCAATTGTCTTCATATCAATAGCACTATGCTTTGTGTTGTTGTATTCTTTCACTAAATTATCTAATATATTTACCCATTTGTAATTGCTATTCAAAGCAAATTTCTTCCACAATTTGTTCTTCATTGTACGATTATATCTTTCCACACAACTGACTTTCAGTTCACTGAATATGGAATAATGATTGATGTTATATTTTTGCATAAGTTCTTTAAATATTTTATTATATAATTGTGAGCCATTGTCACTTTGAATATACTTGTAACCGTTGTTTATATGTGATATAACTTTTAAATTTCCGGTATCCATCTCAACAAGATCAATTTGCTATAAATCATCAATTTCATACGAAATTACATTTCTTCTTGGAAAATTTTTTCTTGCTGGTTTATATAGTTCATTGATTATACATTCTCTTACATTAAGCAATTTTTTTTAATGACTGTTGATTTATTATAATTGCATATTGAACCTTTGGTTTTTTGAACTAATTTCCCATTTTTTTATATTATAATTTTTGGTAAATTTCTTGCACTTAAAACACTAAATATTCTGCATTTAATAGTAAAAAACATATAGTTAATCTTTATATTTCACGAATATTGCCTTTGTAGTTTTCGCCCCATCTTTATAATTAGACAGTTTCTCTTTTCTGATTTTAAAAGATAAAGTATCGCCTCTGTAAACATCAAAAGGCTTACGGTAATCTATTTTTGTAGTTCCTTTAATAACAGTCACAGTACAATCCATCAAAAACATAAATAAATTAGATTATTATCTAAGTGAAAAATATTACTAATTTTATCCCACCTTACAGGCAAATAAAATATAAATGAATTTTCTTCAACTTTCGAGTTAATTAATGCTATACAATTTTTCACCATTTCTCTGGTTAAAATTGGTAATTTTTCAGCTATTTCTTTATCAAAATATCTTTTATTGACCTCATGTTTTCCTTCTACAGGATCAGCCATATTATTAATTCTACGATTTTGAAGAGAAACATAATCCTTTGTGTAAACAAGAACTTTACTAAGTTGATCTTGTAAAGCAGAAACAATAATACTGTGTTTTGAATCTACATATGTTTTTAAATCAGAAGCACTAGTATTATATTTCGAATCGACATTGTTTTTTACTGCATAATCTGCTATATGTATATCAAGAAATCTTTTATTGGCTGCATGTTTATTATTTATAGGTTCACCTGTATTGACAATTCTACGTCCTAGAAAAGAAACATAAGATTTTGTATAATCAAAACAGTTGGGCAGTTCACTTTGTAAAGAAGAAACACTTGAATTGCATTATGAATGTATGTATGATTTTAAAATATAGACACTAATGTCAAAAATTTTATTTAACGATTTTATTAATGGTTTCCCAAATATATCTGTAATTTAATAATATAGAAATTATATCATTAAACTTAACATCGTTCGAAAAAGATGTTATACAATTAAGCATAGATGTCCAAAAATAACTGAATCAAAATTCTGAATTATATCATCATTGTAATAAATATTTCTATTTTTAAAGTAATTGGTTAAATTGGTAGGAATATTGCCTCCCCATGAATCGAAATAGTAAGCATCATTGTTTTCTTTAAAATAGCAAACCCAATGAGTTCTAGGATTTGATGAAATGTCAAAATTAACCACAGCACATTCACACATTCATTTTTGTGCATACTTTTTGGTAATTCATCAATCATTAAACATTTCTGAAATGTTTAATATTTTGTATTATTACATATTTTTCATGTCGATATTATATAGTGGGTATATATTCAAATATTTCTGGTCTTCCCCTCTTTTTTGCAACTAAACCACTTCCTGCTTTATTTTCCATTGTCAGATTGTGTATGTGTTATTCTTCTAATTCTTTATTATTTTTTTCTGGTTTTTTCAACAGAATTGTAAATTTCACTAGCTCCTTCAGCTAAGGCACCAAGTGTACCTAAGGCAGTAAGTATAATAGGAATAATTCCTCCATGGTGTAAACTATTTCCAAATTTTTCTTTGGCCATCTTTTTGACTGTTGGTAGTGATAAAGTTAATTTGAAACTTTTACCTTCTCTGTTTTTGTATTTTCTCTCTCAATTTGATCTTTTGTTAAAAATTTATCTATACCCAAATCTTTTAATTCCTCAAAGGGAATATCAAAATTTATATTTGTTATCTTCATTTATAAGTAAAACAATATATATATAATTAATAAAACATTTCAATTCCCCATTCCAATTTTCTTTTTGTAAACATAGTTGAAGCAACAGCACCAAATGCAATTTTTTCTCTAATTGGAGTATTTTTATCTAACATAATTTCTTTTGCTTCTTTTTGTAAAATTCTATCAGCAGTATGTATAGATTATAAATCTTTATGGTCCCTATATGCAATATCGTGGTATTTGCAAGCTTCATCTAAATTATTTATTCCACTGCCGCCTCTTTCAAATATTTCACTTAATTTTGTAAATGGACCACAATAATTATAATCAGACAAATGCATTTCGGGCGAACTTAAATTATTTAATGCCCAATTTGTAATTATTTTCCCATGATGTTCAGAATTCCAAAATGAATGTGGAATTACATTTAAAACTCTTATAAGATAGAGAATTCCTTTTGGGTTATTAACAACAAAATCAGAATTTTTTGTTCAACATATTCATTATGTTTACGTTTTCATTTTAATAATTGTTATTACTAGAATTTTCTTCACCATGAATAACTAACAATCTGCCAATAAAATTTCTAACATTGCCCATCCAAACATATTATTTTGGCAAATTGTTGTATTTTTTTTATACCTTCTCCAGATCTAAGAGTACTTGGAGAAGTTTTTTTTTTTTTTTTTTTGTGTGTGTGTTTGGTGCTGAATTTGAATGCGATTTTTTTTATTCGGTTGTGATAAATTGATCCAATTATTTTTCCGTGCTTCCAACTTCTATTCGAGTTTATTTTCTTTCTTGGATTATATTCTTGGAATGCAACATTTGTTGATAAAGCAATTTTTGTGTATTTTCACCATCAAGATCTTCTTATTTTTCTTTAGTTAACAAATTAGAAAGCACTTCTGTTAATTCATAAGCTTTACCTTCAACAGTTATTTTATCACCATGTATCTCTACTTTTGTATCTCCAATGTAAAAATTATGTCCGCCTCCTCGTAAACCATATGGAGTATCAATAACATTTATTCTTTCAGGAATTTATAGTATAACTTTGCAATGGCACAATCCCCAATTGCTCGTCTAAATTGGGATATTTATGTTCTGAGAATAGTTCTCTTTCAAATGATGTTTCTTCTGGTGTTGGTGGATAATCTAAATGTTTTGCTGCAACTGGAACTTGTGTTGTAATTAAATTTATATTTCCTTCACTTACTTGCCCTACTTTTTTTTTTTTTTTTTTTTTTTACCGATTTTTTGTAATTCGTCAATTAATGGTTGTTTTTCTTCTTTATTATTTCACATTCTTTTTCATTCAGTTTTTTATATTTTTTTATATCTTTCATTGAGTAACTTAACCCGAGAAACTCCCTTTGATTCTGCCATTTATATATAAATTGTTTACTTATAAAAGAATTGAGGGTTTCGAGAGACAAAATTTTCCCCCGACTGATCAAACAAGGGGGAATTTAAATGTTTACAATAATAGAATCGAATTTGATATTCCTATAGGTGATAGTTTTTCTTTTCCAAATGACGCTTATATTTATGAACAATATAAATTACAAAAGAGAGATAAAGTTCGAGATGCGGCGAAATATGTAAAAGAAAATAATAGTGATGTTTGTTCGAACTTTTTTCCTTTTCTGTTTTCTAGAGCAGAAATTTCAAAACATGGAAATATTATGGAAGCTGTTGTTAATCCTGGTATAGCATTAACAATAATGAATGCTTTATTAAGATCCCCAGGTGAAAAAAAATTATTTAGAATTTTCTGGTGTTGATAATAAATATCGAGGGAAATCCGTTCATAGCCATAAAATAATGTATCCACTGTGATATTTGTTTGGTTTTATTCATGACAACAATGAAGTTTATTGGAAAGGTGGTTGCAAAATTACTTTTTTTTAGAAATTCATCTAATAACAACTGTTTATTTGTTTATGAAACAAAATATGCAGCTGGTGTGGATCAGAAAAGCTATGCTGATTCAGGTAAAATTGTTATTGAATATTTGGAAATTATGTGGCCTATTGTTGAATACTAATCTAACACAGCCATTGCAATTAAAGAAAAAAATATACGAAGAGCCTAAAATTCCTATTAGTTCTGATTATTGGCAATTTTTATAAAAAGGAGCCCCTGCAAAATAACTTTGATATAGAAGATCAGTTTAATAATTTACAATTTGGCATGCCCGATTTGGTAACTGTAGGCTTTCAAAATAATAGAAAAAATCGCGCTGAACAGTATGTCCATGCTTCTATGTTTGACCATTGTAATGTGAAGAGTATTTGTGTTAAAAATGGTGGAAATGAGATTTTCCCAAAATAAAATTGTAATCTATATATTGAAAATGGTCTTTGTGATAAAACGTTCTATGCTTATAGTGATTTTAGAAATTAAAAAACACAACTAGATACTATATGTAGAAATAATTAACTTTATTATAAACTAACTGTAAACTTCGAAGGCAATATCAATTAGTATTCATTTTTTTGGGCGAAGACCGCTATATGTTATAGATTGTATGTATAGAAAAACAACGGTTGCTAAAGAAAAAACAAATATAAAATTAGTGTTGATTTTAATGAAAAGGTTGAGGAAGCAGGTATAGTTTGTAATGTTGTTTTAATTAGAAAAATAAATCTAACGTATGATTATTTCAAAGGAAGTATTACTGATGATATATAGATTTTTTTAAATTAATAAATGGAAGAATGAACTAAATGTTTCGATATTTTAATACTTACACTATTTTAGACTTATAGTTGAGTGGTTGCATTTAAAACTTTTACAAATTTTTAGAAATATAGATGAATTATTTGATCAAATAAAAAATCGTTTTCGTAATTCCAATTAAAATTTTCTCGTAGTAACACTTTTTATAAAACATATATAATTTTTTAAATATTATAAATGGATCAAATTATAGAACTTTTAGAACTTTGGGATATTGGATATGAAATTATAAGAACAGCAACTTCCATTGATAAAGAATTGGGCATTGTTAATTTCAAAATTGTTTTAAAAATCAATAAAAATTATTTAAGATCAGATAAATTTTCTAATTTTACAGAAGATGTTTATGCTTTGAAGTTTTGTGATGGGATTATTTATTCAGTAACGGTTATGGTTCTTTATTTTTAGACTTTAAAAATTCTTATTGGCGTTTTACTTATGGTGAATAAAATTGATACATTCTATTGATTTGACTTAAATTTACTTGTTTTTGGCATAAATTTGCTTGATTTAGATTACTCGCTTGCAAAATTGGCATTTCTAGAAAACGTGAAAATTTGCTTGATTTTGGGGTAAAACTGCTTGATTTTGGGGTAAAAATGCTTGATTTTGGGTCTAAATCTCGCGTTCACTAATCGTGTGGATAAAAGGTTGGTTTGAAAAATTGTGTTTTTTGGTGGTTTTATGGCCATTTTTGATGCTTTTTTTGAGTGTTTTTGTGTTATTTTGAGGTATTTTTGATGCTTTTTGGGCGTTTTTCAGCTATTTTGAGGGTTGTTTTTTGGCTCGAAGATCATTGGACTGGGCTTGATTTTGGTTTGAAATTGCTTGATTTTAGATGAAAATTCGAGGAATTTTGGACAAAAATGGGATTTCCTCAAGGTACCCATATACTACTCATACAAAGTTTGGTTTTAGTTTAGGTGTTCCTTGAAGTCACAGGATTTACATGTTAACAGTTTATTTGAAATCTAACTCTCGGTTCATCTGCAGTAAGGATTTAACTTCTGACTATATTAAATAAAAAATTTATTGAGAAAAATTAAAACCGAAATACAGGTGAACCGCAAAATAAATTTCCATCAAAAATATTCTATTCATCATGACAATCTGATAATTTGAATGATTATGTTGAGCTGTATCGTAACTGGTTTATGTGTTCTGTTTTGAGAGCTTGTAATTCTTTTTATTAATTTTTACGTTATTTCCCCTCCATTCTCACAATTTTTTGGACTGTCATTTCATATCACAACGAAAAATGGCGTATAATTTTAAAAATGTAGAAAATTATAGACTTTTGGAAAACCTTGCCACGTGGCCTCTCAAACGTGTTTTCCGTGCCGGCCACATTCGTAGTGTCCTGTGCAACTAGTACCATCCAGCATCGCGTGTGTTTCGAAGACATCATTCACACTACCCAGATTTTGCTCTTCGCGTGCTGGTCCTCTCCCGTGGGGAGTTTCGCCCGGTATATCTTATTCGAGTTTAATCACGTCGACCGTTTGATTCCCACACGCACCGGACCACGCCACCACAGAGGCATTGCGCGACCTTGACGTCCCAGCCCTTGTGTGTGTGTCTCTTGTGTGTGTGTCTGAGGTGAGCTTGCGATCACGATGCCCGACCGCGCCCTGGAGGATCACGCAGCTCTCGCGATAATCCGAGATAGCAGGTTACCTGGCTCACAGCCCCGCCCAGTCCCCTTTGTCAACCCCCTCGTCTCTGCAACTCCTTCCCCCTCACCACTCCATTCAACCCCCAAGCCCCTCTAATTCCTCCGCCCGTTGACGCAACTCAAACACCTGATATCCTCTTAGCCATCCCCTTCCCTGAGGCCGCGTCCGAATTGGCAGATTTTGTTGACAACATGATCACGCGACCCGATTTTGTATGCAAAAGTGGTGGCGTATTTGGTCAATTGGTATTTCATATTTTGTATCTAGCGGATGTTAGCAAAAATACAAAATGACAAAACCAGTGCCATGTTTGTTTTTACTTAGGAAACACATGCGCGAATGCGTAAATAAAATGACTTTTAAAACAAATAATTGTACATAAAATACACTAGACATTTTTTAGAAGCAAGTAAGTGTGTTTTGCATATATATATATTATATATATATAATTATATATATATAATATTATATATTATATATATATAATTATATATATATATATGCAAAACACACTTACTTGTATTCCGATAGCAATATTATATATTATATATATATAATTATATATATATATATAATTATCTATAAAATTAAAGTTTGTTTGTCTCTGCGTTGGATATGGCATGTAAGTTTGAAAATAACGATATTTTAATAAAATGTTGAATATGTGGCTTTGGAATTTAGCGAATGGCCAGGGAAGATTCAAAATGAATATAGTTTGGTGATTGCGTTCAATTAAAAGTATAGAAGGAGGAATTATAACCTACGCTTATACAGCATGAGTCCTTTAGAAGAGTCCCGTGGGACATGTATGTAACGGAGCGAGGGAATGAGGAAATATAGTCCAGTGTGACAACAAACTACCTAGAGTAGGTGCTGGAAGTGGCCGCCATTGACCTCGAGGCAGGTGTGCAGACGACACCAAAAGTTGTGAAAGGCACGGGCGAGGACATGCTGTGGGATGGCGTATTTAGCTGTGATAATGTTGGCCTGGAGTTCTTCGAGTGTGTGCGGGTTGTTTCTGTAGACCTGTCCCTTTAGAGCGCTCCTGTTGCAGCTTGCGATGAGCTGAAACACCGTAACTACAATTATTATGGTGCAGTGGATGGAGGGGGTTTGCGTCTCCTAACCCACTGCATTCAAATAACAAAACCATTGGGTGGTCAAGGGCTCCTCAGAGGGCCTCAACTACCGCCGTTCTGAGCTTCAGCAATGATGAGAAACGGCGGCGCAAGATGTTCGTCGCCGGGTGCCTAGGGGGCTCGGCTTGGGGGGGGGGGGGGGAGGAGGAGATTGTCGCCAACTCCGGGACTGGGTTCCGCAGATGAGGAGATACTGCGGGAACATCGGTCTACGATGCAGAAGTTACGTATTTTTTGGGACTGATAATTTTTCACTAGTAAGGTGGGATTTATAATATTCTGCATAATAATGTGTGGAAACTTATCCTCCGGCAGTGGTGCGTCGGGACTTAAAATATTTCCGCAGAGTAGAAGGAAAGACTTAGCCTCTGCAAGTTGTGAGGCGGAATAGGAAGAGGTACTTAGACTCTGGCAGTGATGAGTCGGACTTACTAAATATCAAGCCGACAGATGCAAAGGACTTTGTTTCTGGCAGAAGCGCACAGGGACATTGCATTCGCTTTGCGGGAACAGTGGACTTAGGGTATGAGGATACACGTCGTGGAACTTGGCCTCAAAATTGGTTAATGCGAGATTCTGATACTAAGAAGAAAGGATTTTGGACTTGGATTTGCGGACACAGTTGGTGATACGGTACGTCGGGAATACTCAAGAGCATAAATGAGATTGTTTTGTATGACTGTGTGTTTGTTGTGGATATGCATGAGCATTACATACACCCTGGGTGTTCCGGTGGGGGCAATGCCCTCAGGCTCATATGTTTGTGGACTGGTGTGAAGGTATTTGTGTATGGAAAAGGGAATAGATTTGGATTTGTGGTGGGGATGCTTTTCTTTTAAAGACCAAAAGCCTTGGCGATTGTTTCAATAAGAATTTTTTTTTAATGTGATATCTGCTCAGTAATGAGTGATTTTTTCTGGACAATTACTGGATGTTTTTAAATATGTTTAATTAGAATCTTAAATTTATTTTGGTAATTATTTGTTTGGAAATCTAATTGCTGGTTATATATGCTAAATCAAATCGTTATTTACATTTTGTAAATTGAAATAAAGGGCTAGAAGAAAAATAATATGGGACCTAAATTAAAATAAAACAAAAAGTAAACAGTTTTTTGGACATTTGTGTGTAAATCTCGTCAACAGGATAAAGTAACTATCAATTACTCTGCTTTAGAAAGGTTTTGTATTATATACTTCCCATTGCTATCTTCCTGGATAGCGGTAGGTAAGCGGCGGTTGGGAGGGGGATTCCAGCGGTATGAAGAACCCGTCACAACCATCCAAGAAAAGCAGTGATAGGGAAAACTGAAGCCCAGCGGCCAATGGCAACGTCCTCCATGTTTTTGCCATACGAAAATAGTTAATTACTTCACCGGGAATCGAACCCAGGCAAGTGCATTAAAGACGAAGCGTTAAAAATTAAGTTCTGTTACAAGCGTTCTCTCCCACACTGGTCGCGCAATCTTTCACCTGAAAGTGAAGCTATTTGTATTGTCTGCCTGACTTAACGAATCCAGAAACAGGGATTGCAGTAATTTCGAAACTATGATGAAAGCGATTTTGTAGTTAAGTTTGACATTCTCTGGATTTACCTACAGCTGGTGATCGATTGCAAACAATGTCAGTGTATCTGCTTGTGAGGTCATTTCAGCCCCAGTATTAGATAACTTCTTGTTTTCTTCTCTTTTCATCCACTTGGAAGAGGCAAAAGTTGCTACAGAAGCCAATGGATATTAATAAGGAAAAAAATTATAATTCGGCTTTCACTTTTTTGCAGTGTTGTAGAAACAGTCTATAAAATTAACTAATATTTATTCGCCAATTTTCAATAACTGAACATTGCGCAAACATTCAGCAATACAATTTATAAAACTATGAATTTTTTATGCCAAAGAGGATTATAGAAGGAGTTCTGCAGAAATTATTTTAAAATCAGGTCATTCATTATCATAACAGCTTTTCTTCGCAGGAAAGCAGGTTTTAAAACTGCATTGTTGTTGTTATGAGGCTGATGTCGTTTCCATTTGGAATTGACCCTTCTCTGTTTTCTCTGGTATCTCGGAAATGTGTGTATAACGGCCGTCTTCTGTATAGTATCTGTCTGCTGTGGGTACCCATGCGTTATTCGTATGGCCGTACGATTCCGATAAAGAACCGACAGCCTGACTCGAGCATCATCCCATGCGCACTTCTTCCTTCGGGTCGCAATACTCGAGCTTCAAAGTGCCGTTGACCGGACCGAGATTGTGACGTCGCGGCTATAGTCTATGCACGGTTACTTCACATTTTTTTTCGAATCTCACCTTTAAAAAATCACCCTTTGAATGACTTGTTTAGTTTTTTTCCTTATGTGCCCCGCAGCACAGGCGTTTTATATTTATGTTAGCATAAAAGTAACGAATTTATGGTTAAATTTCGGTTTTACTAATATTTTGCATTTAAATAATAATATTGAATAAATAATTGATATGAATTAATACCGAGAGAAAAAGTTGTGTCGGTAATGCCTAGTAAGAAATAGTTCGTATGGGGAATATTATTACACTCAGTCCTTCGGTGTAATTTTTCTAGACTTGGTTAAATTTTGTTTTCGTGAGGCGGAGAAATATTTTGGAAGTAGAACTTTAGCAGGGCTTGAGGAAAGCTGTAAGTGACGCTTCCTTTCAGACGGAGCGGTATTTATCGCCATTGGCAGACCGACAAGTCCTGTTAGGACATTTACAATGGAAACACGTGCCTCTCTCCGTGTTCACCGCGACTGTCATGCCGGAAAATGTAGGCCTTACAGGGGCAGCGGCTAGAGCGCTCTCCTCCCGCCGAGGCGAAACGGGTTCGATTCCCGGCGGGATCCCCCTCCCCCCCCCCCCCCGGATTTCCATATGTGGAAATCGTGCAGAACAACGCCACTGGTCAGCGTGCATTCTATTTTTCTCCCACCATTGCATTCCGGTGCTGCTCCATTCTCACCTCACTTCGCCCCCATTGGCTCTCAAGGCCCCGAAGTTACAGCTGCCCAAACCTTTCCACTACACTGGGCATTAGATAAGCTGGTACGGTAGCAGCGTCTGGTAATACACTCTAAATTCGAACCAGTGGATAACCACTTATTCGCAGTCAAATCCAACTACTCGAATCAGTGAAAATGGTTCCATTTAAAATCGGCGGGAAAACCACTGGCTGTTTCAGTGAAACGTTTTCACTGACGGAATAATTGGTAGCCAACTGCATGCCACGAATTAATTGTTGTTTTTATTAAATTTAGCCAAATTGTTACGACAGTCAAATTTGCGATATTCACTGTTTACATTGAACTATTTAACGCAATTAAAAACAAAAACTTAAAAAAATATTCGCGGAGTTTAAGATTTGAAGATCCAGTATTGCGTTTTTCGACCGGCACCTTACCAACGGAGCTACCAATTTAACATCTACTTGGAAGAAGAAAACACAAATATAACCTTTAAATTGTATGCTCTTTCTTTTCGTGTTTACTTCAACTTCAATTGATAGCATTAGAACTGCTAATACGAATTATACGTATCAGTCTACTCACTTCGCCGCATTACATATAGTTTAAACTTCAAACCCAGCGCTATCATGATTACGTGAAAACGAAATGAAAGACTGGATGTTCATATCACCCCGTAACAGAAAATTGTGGGGTGAAACCCACATATAAAATAAGTATATATAATTTTTGGGTTTTATTAGTTTATGGGTTGTTGTTTCATTGGATACGCCTGATTGGACCGATCCACCAGTCGAAAAACTAATCACCGGAAAACTGCTAATTATATGGTTAGTGAATTAGTGCAAAATGTTACTAAATCAATAAATGAAAGAAAACTGGCATTGTTCACTTATTCGTCAGTTAAATGGACTGAAGTGACTGTAGAATATGTCAGATACTGCTAACTGATTTAAACAGTGAAATTCTCATTTATTCGGATTCTGAGTGTCGAGTCGTGAATTTTCATGTTTTCTCACGATGACTGTAATAGACGACAGTTTCAATACAAGCAAACCCCTTACACCATTAAACAGCTGCTCTCGTAGTTAGAACTGCATATGGTTTTCCCAAATGAAATATCTAGCTGTATTAACACTATTCACGTGATGTTCTGCAAGGAAAGTATATCGTGGACATTCTACTACCTCAGAGATAACTAACCTTTTTTTTTTCGTCGATGGATCTCAACGAAGAAAATTAAAGTTCGTATGCAGCCCATGCAAATTGCTGATATTACTAAATACGTTGTTTAAAGTGTGTTTTGTGCATATCACTTTTCTGGTGGGACGTTTCGAAACGGTAGTTAGTTTTGCCATCGTAGATTTTGGCGAAGAACAATTTTGTTCCCCTCGTATTTAAATATTGCCATATGTTACTTAAGTTATAATACTTTCCAATGCATTTTCATGTATCTGTCCATTTTAAGTAACAAATAACTTTTGCTATGCACGTAGATGTGCTTACAACATTTAAATAATCGTACTTTTATCTATGTTAAATAATTAATTTCTTGCATGCATATTAAGGCATTTTTGCTGTTTAATCATGTCACATGGAAAAATGTGTTTCTTTCGCACACAAGGCCGGCCAGCTGTGCCGTTTTATTTTCGGTTCACTTTGATTATTGTGTAATTATTTTACTGCCTGGGCCCTATTTCATAAAACGTGACAGGTATGACATATACGACAATTATGTCAATATGTCATGACAATGTTATGTTACATAAATAATTCAAGTTCCCGTTATTTGATAATAAAACAGTGCAAATTGTCAGCCTTAAAATAACAGTTTCATAAATGTGACAATTATATGTCAAACCGCAAGTTTCATTTATTACTCGCTAGACAGCTCTCAAGTGCACTTACGATAATCGATCGCTGCCTTATATGCGATTCTTGAACAGTCGATTACTACCACACATAATTAAGTGGTAAATAATAATTCCGCCCACATAACTTTGTTTACTCTAGCAGCAGAATGTAGAGTAATGTGGATAAGATTACTATATTAAACCTGGTCCGAGAGGAAAAGGATGTGCTATTTCGCAAGCATTGTTAATTCGCACAATATTGAAACACAATTGCAGTGCTATGTTACATAAACATTACAAATTACTGGTTACATAGGAAAGCTTGCCTGTCATTTCTGCAGTGACAAATCTATAAATTTGTAGATGTGTCACCGAGTGATTATACTTATCTGTTTCATAAAACAGTATGTAGTGTAATATTTGACACATTTGTCGGATTTTTACCTGTCAACTCAGAACTTTTGTGAAACAAATATTTGTCAAATTGTCATACAAGTCTACAAATTTGCCATTGCAAATGTGCAAACTTGTCAGCTTATATAAAATTAACGTTTGTCGGATTGTAAACATGTCTGACCATTTCGTGTCACCTGTCACCTGTCGAATTGTAACTTTTATGAAATAGGCCCTTGATATGAAACTTTCGTTCCTCTCTATGGAAAAGCCTTTCTTTATTGGATTCAAGTTATTGATTGAAACCGTTGTAATTCTGAAATTTGCTTTTAAAATATGCCACATAAAATTAAGATATTTAATGATAGAAAATGTAAGAATATTGTATGCCTTTATAATCACACTTAAAAGAAAATGTAGGTCCTATCCCAAATGGCATTGCTGTGTTGTTTACGTGGTCAAGAAATACAGTGCCCCGTTTAATAAAGATTTTTTTTTATTAAAATTAAATCTGTGATATTTTTCACATTTTAATTGCGAGTTGGACAGAAAAACCTACTAACTTCATATTTTCGCTTTACTTTTCTTTAGCAATCAGGTCCAGACAACCGTGGGTTCACAGTGGGCTCCATACTTCGCCGTCGGTTGAGCTGTAGACGAATGCTCGTAGGGCAAGAAACTGCCTTCTTCTCCAGGATGTTCCAGGCCTCGGTTGATGGAAAGGGTAGCGCAGAAGACAATTCGAGTGGAATGGCCCGACGCTGAGTGAAGCTGACTGCGTTCCCACCTCAGAGACGAGCCAATGAGCGCCCGCCGACTTTCATTCGTGTTGACACACCTGAGGTCGGTAACAATGTTCGGATTTACATTTGCATATCAGAGATACATTTGCTGTCAAGTTGAGTTCTCCTGGTTTGGCCTCCCTCGCTCCTTCCTCCCTCGCTCCTCCCCATCCTCCTACCCCCCTCTACCCTTCTAATTCACCCAGTAAGGACTTCGAATGGAGCGCTCTTGACTGTAGACGAGTTCTGATCACGAAGCCAACATATTTCAGCCGATATGACATGACCAGAAAATGTATTCCTTCCTTGGAAAACCTAATTTCCACAGTTTGCACTGGTGTTATACGTCCCCAAGCCACACTTGAAAGTCAAACTCGCCTCGAAGACGCTATAAAATGAACGGATGATAAATATGTACACGGCACAGTTAGGTTACAAGAGCAACAATAACGAAAAAAAATTATTGTAATCAGGTAAGGGAAACTTACACCTTTATGTGTAGCTGGGCGTCTGGATGGATATAAAAAAGACGCAGCATAAGAAAAGAGTAATTCTCTTCCACCTAACGTGACACATCCTGACACTTTTGGTTAGCGAATTTCGTATTCCATTTCGACTGTCTGGGTGATTACCGATACGACAGCAGGGAACAGACGCAACATTTGCTCTCGTAAGATATATCTACAACAGCACTTCGGTAGCAGCACCTAGAGACTACGTGGCTTCAATTTACTGCCGAGAATTCGCATTAAATGTGTGTAACGCTTATCGCACTTAATATAGTGTGTTCTGTGACGGTGTTTGCCAACACATACAGGACAAGGTCTTTGTCTCAACTGCTTCCTAAATGTAGGTGTTTTAAGTTGGAAAACAGCTGAGAGCCCCCCAATGATGTAAAAAAAAAAAGGATTTGGGTTGGTTTCAGTGAAAAGGTTTGAAATTATTCGTTGCCTTGCGTTTTTATATCAAAATATAACCATTTACAAAGTTTTTCCCCGAAATTCTAAAATCAATAAACGTTATATAAAAATATAGCTTTCCCACTGGTTACATTTAGTATGAAAGGGTATAAAAAATAATTCGGTTTAAAACTTCCCCCAAAACCTACATTTTTACAAGATTACATCTCTTTCCAGCTATATGCAGGTTACATATAATTATTTTGCTTTAAACCATACTTAGCTAAAATGGCAGCAAGCGAGCGCCCCCACCACACTTTTTCCTTTAAAATGTTGACGGACGGAACAGTAGTTCCTGCCCAGGTGAAAACCCTGTGCTGTTTCCCCGTATCTGGGCGAGACACCTGTATTTATATTTTATTTGAAATAATCTAGAACATTACAAAATGATCTTCACTCCGTCGATATCCAGAAGTCCTGGAAGGGCACCCTGGTGGTGCGTGACTGGCTGGCGTCACGTGGTCAAGTTGACGTACGAGGGAGGGGAAGGCAGTTATATATTTCGTGGGCGGTAGCGGCCCCGCTGGCGTCCACACTTGCAGACCAGCAGGCCCGCCCAGCGAACGTGAGGCGTTGAGCTCGTCAAACACACCTCCGTCGCAGCGAAGGTAAGCCGTCCCAAACGGCCAACTTTTTCTCGACTCTTCTCAACCGTCTGTTTGACTTTCGTTCGATGTGCAGGGATAGCCGTCACAACAGCTATGGTTTGTACTGTAATCTGTTGCACAAAATAGTGATATAATTAAGAAGCCACTAACGAAATTAATGACCCTGATAAAGATTTAGGAAAATACAGTTTCCATGAATAGACATTTTGTTACCTTTTGATCATTTTCTCTTCTCTTTTACGATTTTAAGTGAGTATCTTACACTGGAAAAAATGGACCTGCCTAAAATAAAGCCACCCAAAAAGAATTCCGAATGTGGCCGGGAACGTACATAAATGTGCGGTAGGGTAAACTATAAACTGCCACATGACATTACTCGGACTATAAGTATATAGATTTAAATTTTTAGACAAAATGTGTATATGTTCCCATATGGTGCCCCTAGGCGATGTATCATACACATGCCCATCAAATACAGTATTTTTTAATGTGTGGCTCTCACTTACTGTGATTCTATTATTTACACTCTAAAAATTGTTTACGAATGTATCATGTTATGTATACGTAAAGTGGGAAAGTGAAAATACAAAATAGTAAACAATCTTTTCACACATTAATCTAGCGTTCCTGCATGTGTTTACGAAACAGTCAGATGTGTAGGGAATTTCCCAAAGTTGTATACTAACCACGCTCAACATTCGTGTACTTCCAGCAAGATATGTGGTATTATTTCCATAAAATTTATAGTTTGAAAACTTCCATTAAAATTCAGGAAGTTTACCAGAAAACGTTTACTGTGTAATTTTGCATTTTGTAAATACATGATACTTTGGGCCATTTTTCTTTAATTTACTGGAGAAAAGTGCTTACAGACCAACATTTTATTCTTGGATTATTCCTAAAATCTGTAAAACAGTATGCGATTCTAACAACAATTTCCTTCTTTAAGATTACAGATCATCTCTACACCACTCTTGCAATTTCGGCGTATATATTTTTTTATTTTGCTATTCTGATATTTTAGATCAGTTAAGTGGCATTTAAAGCTAATATTATATTCCAGGGGAAACTGACATTTGCAACTTCCCAAAAAAACGGTTCGTTGCCATGCGTGGATTATAGATCGGCTTATTTATCTGGGATAGTTATCGTGTGCTCAGAAACATGTTAGCGGGCTCAAGATGAAATTAAATTCTTCAAGTAGTTCCATTTCATATCATTAGATCACGTTTTGAAGGAGAACCTTGTTATCGATTCCATAAAACTTTCTGCAGAAACACATGTGCAGTCTTCAGGACATTTTTCCTCATGGTGCATTTTGGCTCACAGGATGTACAAAATTCTTCCCCCATTATTTCTTATCAATTTTAATTCACCTAACTCTCTCACTGTTTATATATATACATATATATAGCTTGGTTTAATGCTCATTTAGTATTCTTGTAGATAGCGCGCATAGCTAAAAACTACCGTTTTACAAAACCAGTCGTTTCGCAGCTGGATGTTTGCATGTACCGCCATTCGCCATTGTAAACATATGAAAAGTGGGTATTCACTGTGGAATATTTTGGATTATGGTGCAGATTACTGCCCAATTGTGATCTCTGAAGCACAGACTAGTATAAGTGAAACGGATTCTGTAAAATTCGGATTAGCGGAATTTTTCCTGCATGTGTCAACACGCGTTTTTGGCATGCGAAAATCTCTACTTAAACAAACAAGCTTCTAAAGTTGAAATAATATGTTTACTATTAAACAGCTGCATTAACATTCGATAATGAGCGAAAGTACGCTCACGAACATGGTAAAATAGGTTACGTAGATATTTGGAAAGATAACAACAAACATCTCCATTGACAACCACACATGTAACCAACATCCAGTGATAATGTATAAAGGATCAAAGACTAGGTGTGATAGAAAGAAACGACCATGATTTAGACTGTCTAATATTATTAGTACTGAATCTCACATAAGTCACAGTTACTTCCGAGCACTAATCACTTTGTTACATTAAACGAATTTTCTCCTGACATCACTGGTTAAAACCCTCGTTTTTGATACAGCTTAGCAATTTTCAAGAAATTAAAATTGAATGAACAGGACCAATTTTAACTAAGAAACAGTCTTACGGACACAAACTATGGTTCATTTACGGTTTCTTCGGCCTTTTTGAATCAAACATCTGAAAAATCTACCCATATATAACGTGTTCAGTTATTTTCTAAATACGCCCTGTATCACAAGTGTTTTATACTTCTGTTCATAAAAGTTACTTTTATTCTTGTTAGATTGAAATGTTATTAGCATCTTATATATAAATCGTAATGCTTCACTGATAATTAATTTGAATTAAAAAAAGGGAGAAAATAGGTATGTTGGTAACGCCTAGTGTGAAAGCAGTTCTTGTACAAAATATAATTACAACTGAGTGCGCACGAAAGTGGTGCATTGTCCCTCTGGTGTTAATTCGCCAGACTTGTTAAGCATAGTTTGCATGAGACGGAGGAATATCCTGGAAGTAGAACATTAGCAGGACTTCATAAAAGGCTGAAGTAACCGTGAATGGACTATAGGTGGTGTAGTGGGCAGGCTACTCGCCTCCCACCTAGCCGAACCGGGTTCGATTCGCGGTGACTTCGCTCCTGGATTTTAGCACGTGGGAATCTTGCGGGGTTTTCTTGGAGATCTCCCGTCCCCCCTCCCCACCATAGCATTCCTTTGCTGCTCCATACTCACCTCGCTTTACTCTCATCGGCTCTCAAGACCTCGACGTCAAGAGTCACCCAAATCTACCCTCTCCACTACTAACATCTGCAGGGTTTCACTTGGGTGGAACATGAATTAAGTGATCAGGTCGTTGGCAATGTTAATTTTACATGCGGCAGAAGGATACAGAACATGATAATTAAGAGTATGCCCTAAGCAGATCTTTCAAAAAATTTTAATTATAGGCTGTTCACGATAAAGTGAGCACTTTTGAAATCCACCTTAGAAAAATGTCACTGCCTCTGCCTGCATATATTTTAACGGGCGCGCTGAGTGACATGCGCTCAGTAAAATTGATAACTATGGATAAAAAGTAGTAACATATCTTAACGTCAAATAAAAAGTGATAGGTAACCATTTGTGATAACTTAAATAATTTTAATCCGTCGAAGTGTAAAAATGAGCAGATTTGTAGAATATTTAATTTTCTAAAAACATCACAGTTTAACTTTACTGGCGCATGAATAAAGTGATGAGGCGCATGGCAATGTCAATTTTACATAAGGGGAAGAATACATAACGTGCATACAAGTAGATCTTAAGTAGGGCTTTCAAAAGTGCTCATTTTACCGTGAACAGCCTATAACCGTGAAAGGCGTATAGTATTATCGTAATAAACAGCCACTTAAGTCACTTTATTCTTATGATAGAACCACACCAAATGAACAACGTACCGCGAGTCATCAGTACAATATTCAGTTATGTTGTCAACGTACACAGCTTAACATGCTCGCAAACTGGCAGAAGTCACAAGTATTAAAAAAAAATGGCCATGTAGTTATGATCTACTATAAGTGTACGACATATTTTGATCTAAAGTTCGTAGGTTAAAGTTAGATAATAAAGATCAAATTGTGTAACCTATTGTATCCCTTTATCCAGTAAGAGCCCTTTTATGCATCCGTTTTATGTCGTACGATTCGAAGTGCATTGTAAGTGCCTTGAGATAGATAAATGATTAATTTTATGCAGGCTAATTGAAAACGTCCGACTTTCTTTGTCGTCCATTTTGTAAGTCATGTTGTCCTCTCCTAGGAAACGCACGACTTCTGTAAACATGCATTTGTGAAGTACATGGCGTGCAAAGGATCGTTTTATGCAGACGGGCGACTTGGTGAGTCGTCCGCAGTGCTGCCAACCGTGTCTACTGTTGCGTTGCCTTACCTCGCCCGCCGTAGTTTGTTGTACTTGGTGAGTCGTCCGCAGTGCTGCCAACCGTGTCTACTGTTGCGTTGCCTTACCTCGCCCGCCGTGGTTTGTTGTACTTGGTGAGTCGTCCGCAGTGCTGCCAACCGTGTCTACTGTTGCGTTGCCTTACCTCGCCCGCCGTGGTTTGTTGTACTTGGTGAGTCGTCCGCAGTGCTGCCAACCGTGTCTTACTGTTGCGTTGCCTTACTCGCCCGCCGTGGTTTGTTGTACTTGGTGTCGTCCGCAGTGCTGCCAACCGTGTCTACTGTTGCGTTGCCTTACCTCGCCCGCCGTGGTTTGTTGTGGACGCGTGTGCTGTGTGACCCCATTGTTGCTGTTCTAACACGTGTTTGTCTGTGAACCTATTTAGTCTGTGACATTTGAAACATGGACTTCTTCAACACAGGAGAGTTTATAGATGCGATACAAGCAAGATAATCAATATGGAATACCGCTTCGGATGATTACAAGAATAGAAACATTCGAAAAACGCAGTGGATCGAAGCGTGTGCCCAACTTTGAAAAAGACTTCCAACAACTAGAAGCAAAGGACAAAGAACTTTTCTGTGAGTAGAATGCAAGCAAAATGTCATATGCATTGGGCAAACTAACCAGGGCCATGCCCGAAATGACAAAAACGTAATAGTGCAAATTCGTGATTTGGTAGGTATCAATTTGGACGTTGTCGATAGTCACTTGTTTCACACTGTAGTGATCTACGAAGCTGTTCCCTGCGCTTGGCTGGAAGCCACCCCAACCATGACAGTATTCGGGACGAGGCCACGAGCAGCGAGATGTTATTAAAACAAGACATTCCTAACAATCCGGCACCGCGTATGTAGCGCGCGCGGAGGACTGAAGCGGGGCCTGTCGCTGACCTGCCGCCAGACAGCTGCCACCCGAAGACGGACACAAGAGGAGCCGCCGATTCCGAGACGTCTGCAAGCAGCCTTCGGTATCGTTAACAAGGTGATATCGTTCCAGTGAGTTACTGCAGAGACTTTATTAGATATTAATATCGTGGCTGATAAAGATAAAGTTAATTATATCAATCAACTCCCCCGCATTAAATTAAAGATAGTACGAGTTGTGTCAATTGTATTTTGAGTGTGTTTTTTATAAAGACATTAGACACAACATTGCATTTAATATAAAGCTACGCATTCCAATCGACAGCTCATTAACTATCATCTGGTTTGCAGGCAAGTGCTTTACCAATCCTTTGCTTACGCATTAATCCCTGTTTGAGTGCGTGACCTTTGCCCCTGGAAGGATAACAGCAACACTCGTGCAACACAATGTTAGATTAACAATTACAACCGGTCGAATATAACTTTAAATATCGCCATGGCTTATAAATCACCTAATATTTCTGGAGTCATTCCTGGAATTCTCCAAATGTTATTAAATTCGAACATGCTAAATGCCATATTAACGTTCTGTAAGAAAATTATTGTGAACATGGTACAATCAAAGCACACTTACTTGGTATTTATAAGGCGCCTTGTGGGTATTAAAAACAGTTGCGTGTTTTAAAATTATGTTAATATTGCATTAGTGAATGTGTTTTGGAGGTTAAAACCAATATGGCACTGAATTTGTAATTGTGATAACATCCACTACATACAGGGTACCAAAATTACCAAAAATGTCACCATTATTGTATGCAATATCGGGTCACGTGACCGTTTTGTCTTCAAAATCTGCCCATTCGGACACGGCCTACGTGTACAGGGTGAGCGGACATTACATTATGAATAAATGCTCATTGTTTCGTGTATATTATGCTAGTTTGTGTATAAAACGTAGTTGTGTTTTGTCGTGACAATTCAACCCTCCCCCCACCCTGCCTACGTCCCTGAGTATAACGAATGATAAAAGCGAAAGAAACAAACGCAGTCTGGTATTGGTAAAATAACTGTTTTATCGTTTTATTAACTCATTAACCATGAAACGCTAATGAAATGACCCGTATAGAGTGTGAAATACGAAACTGAATGTACAAATACAATATTAAACTTAGGAATGTAACAATATAAACACAATAAGGGCGAAAGATGTGTGTTAGACCTAAACAAATGTGTTAAACAATGTCATTGTAGGCTTGTTCATAGCTATAATATAAATGAAATTAGATTGTACCAGTAGGTACACAAATGTACCTACACTTATTTATGCAGTAATTTGTTTTAACAACCAAAAACAACTGTTTGCTTAACTAACCACATTATTTCAAGTTATAATAGATACAGCAGACACACACACACACACATTATGTGTGTAGGCAATAATACACATAAGTTGTTATTATGTATACCAGTACGGAATAGTCATTCATATATATAGATAGTGTCCTATACTTAACACAACACAATTTTAGGTTTGATTGCTCGCCGAGTACACCTCACTAAAAGGAGTGTTCATATCCTGCTGTCTTGCCATGGCACAGACCCTAGACGGCTGGAGAAGTACGTGGCAAACTCATCCCTGTATACATACACATTTTCCCGTCCTCGTGCTGTGGTGGTACGGTTTTATTCCTCGCAAACGTTGTACAACCCGACATAGTCAAGTGTATCATTGAATTAAAAACCGTCCCTATCTCGTACAAAGTTGTGCGATGAACATGCTGCCTTTATACACAAACGCTGTTATCACGGTTCAGGTTTATAAGACGAGTGAAGATATGCCATTTATTGGTAAGAATACCAAAGGCACAGTCAAAGTATCTGCGAGCAGTAGACAATCGATAGTTAAAGCTTTTCTGTTTAATTTTTAAGCGTGTCCGTGGGCACGGCCGCAGAAAGTAAACTGAAATACCAGACGCTTCATCTCCCGCAAAAACATAAGGTAGTGGCCTCAATTCTGGCGACAATGCATCTGGCTGTGGAATGTCCAAAGATCCATCTGCTAATGCTTTGATTAAGGTGCTATCATACGGTATAGTTTGGTCTGCAGCCTTTTCAACTGAGCTGAGATCAACATACAGAAACCTTTAGTTGCTGTCTGCTACTGCCAATAATCCTACCGTGAAGAAGTGTTTGTAATTGTAGTAAAGCGACCCCGAATGTTCTGGGTTAATGATAAGCACGTGTTTACCGTTCACGGCTCCCAGACAATGAGGGAAATGTGCCGTCTTCTTGAAACCTTCAGCAATCTCGTGCCAAAACTCCTTACTAAACTGGGAGAAGACTATACTCTTTAAAGCAATCCACAAGACACGACGTGTGTTTGGGACAATCTTGCTAGCAGTTGTTATTCCAATCCTAAGTGCGTAGTGCAAATCAGTTTAAGTACAACCAGATTCCAGGTACCTGTAAACAAAAAAAGTATTGTTATGGAGGATGTTTGTTTCAGGTAAGGAATTGCAAGATAAGTGGAGGCGCATTCGGGATGAATATGTTCGCTACAACGATCCTTGCATATTAAGAACGGCCAGGCAAGGGAAAATGTCAAACCGTATGTGTATGCAAAACACATGGAATTCATGAATTCAACAATTACTCCACGTCCAGTGGCCTCTTCTATGGACGAAGATGGATTCGTAGGTATCTTAATCGAAACACCTGTACATGAAAATGTTGGCGATGCAGCCCTGGAAGAAAAACTTCCAAGATTACAACATACGTCCTAGACAGGAGGACCCACGTGTATCTCAGCGTACGGTTCATATGCGAAGTAAAAAAAAAGACTAGAACAAAAGATCGAAGAGTACCTAGATAATGTTCAACAATCAAAAACAGCAAGAACACAATAACCTCGTAACGATGACACTGACTTCTTTAACTCATTACTTCCTATTGTACAACCACTTCCCATGCCCCTTAGAGCGAAGTTCCAGATGAACGTAATGATAGTGAGATTGAATACGCGGAAAAAGCAACTCCAGCATCTTCCTTGTCTCACTCCTTTCAGACACCACAAATTCCTCTGCCCCCAGCGCATTTTAATCCATGCGAAAGAATGTACCCTTCTGCGAACAACTACCAAGTACACATTCCTTCTCAACCTATCATCGGTCGACAAAACATGTTATCCGCATACCATCAGCTGCAAAGTCAACAAAACTCCACTGGCAATCTTCCACCGACGGACGCTAATGACCCGCCCATGAACCTTCCGCCTTACTACAGTTCAATTCGAGGTCCATCCAATACCGAAACTGGTCCATCCAAAACTGTTTTCCTTAATAACATTCAACTGAAAAATAGCCGGGATGAACGAAACTGTCAAGGAAACTACAGCATATATCAACAGATACAGCATATATCGTTGTTTCGAAGTCCCCTGAGCCACCAGATACACCAGACAATTATTCAAAGGGATCGAATGAACGTTATTCCTCTGAATTTCCTGAAAACTCCAAACATTTTTAGTGAACACGACTTTCTTTAAAGACATTGCAGTATCTTTGTCTGTTATTGGAGAAATGTGTAAGAACCTCCACACTAATATTTGTTTACATATTTGTGTCCCTCTTGAAACACTTTTTGTAAAAATAAACAGTTTCACCGACACCTTACGTAACTGTTTTTTCCTTGCCTCGGAATAATTGCTAACATTTCTTGTATAGAAAACGCTATGCCTTGCACTAGATCTTTCTTCCATTCAATAGCACTTTGGCATTTCACCGCTAACTCATCAAACAATGTAACGGACATTCTAAAATAATTAAAGAATTTATCGTTTTCCTCTCTCTATAGTCCAAGCAAGTTACGAAATGCACCATATACATGTCGCGCACAATTTAATGGATGAACAATTCCATCTTCTTCGCCTTATTTTTCTCACAATAAGATAATAGGCATACACCACACACAGATCCATCTATACGAATGACATACTTCCGTGCAGTGGATCATGTTGGTAATACTAAAAACGGACGATTTGGAAACGGAAAACATTTGTTTCTGAATCTGATATTTATAAAACGAACGACTTTCTGTCGTATCCTGTCTTATGACACAAAATGGATGCATAAAAGGGCTCTAACAGTGATTTCAACCAGAAGAATTGTTTTAACTGGATCTTCAACTAATGAACCGTTATAGGCTGTTCAGGTGAAATGAGCACTTTTGAAAGCCCTGCTTAAGATCTACTTGTATACACATTGTGTATTCCTCCACCTTATGTAAAATTAACATTGTCGTAGGCTTTATCACTTCATTCATGCGTTATTCGAATAAAACTGTGAAATTATTAACAAAGTAAATACTTTACAATTCTGCTCATTTTTACACTTCGGTGCATTAAAAATCAGAAAGCGAAAGAAATGATTTTAAGTTATCACAAACGGTTACCTAAAACTTTTCATTCGACGTTAGATTATGGAATTACTTTCCATCCATCGATAGCAACTTTACTGGGCCAATGTCATTGAGTGCGCTCATTAAAATATATGCATGCAGGGACAGTGACTTTTTTCTAAGGTTCGTTTCTAAAGTGCTCACTTTATCGTGAACAGCCTTTATCTGCTGGGAATCACTGTCAGGACAGTGAAACTCACTAGGAATGAGTATAGTTCTGTTTAATTAGTGAATACCCGCAACCAAAACGATCAGTGAATTTCATTATTTAAGTGGGTCAGATTCAATAGAGCTGCAGTGAAATTCGCTGATTTGGGACCGTTCTAAGTGTTTCGATTTTAGAGCGTAGTTCACGATCACGCACAGCAAAAGACGAAAGATTCCCGAAAACCTTTACGAATCTGTTCCTTTGTGCATGTTATGTACTGTACGGGGACCAGTGACGCGTGGTGAACGGTTGCAAAGTAAATTGGTGCTTGTTCACTGCTGTACATTCCCGGTGCACGTGGCAGGAGCCAGTAACCATCGTGCAGCCTGGGGTACCTGAATGTATTTCGACCACTCGAAACGAGCAGGCAAGAGACCCATTACACGCGTCCTGTGGATTCACCTGCCGAACCACGTTTTAGTGGTGGAAGTGTACACTAGCAGGCAACATGGTGCAGCACAGAGCTAACGTTAGCTTACCTTGCAACACATCACCACACGCCCCTGGTGTGAAAGTGGAGGAATGGGCGATAAAACCTTATGAGTGTGTGACGATGCATCTGATACAGGGGGGGGGGGGGGGCATACTCCGTAGATGAATGTAGAGCGAAGGCTGGAGAGAGAGAGAGAGAGAATGAGGAACCACTAGGCACGGAGCAGCCGTAGACGTGCCACGACCACATTCTGTAGCGGAGGCGGTGCAAAGTATCGCTGCATTGTCGCGTCTAGCAGACAGGCGCTGTAATGATGAAATGGCTTCGCGAGTAAATACAACGTGGTTGTGTGTGCGAGACGAAGGGTGGGAAGAAAATTGTTAGAACCCCTCACATCGCCTCTGCACCGAGGCATTTGCACTGCCAGTTTCAGAATATTTGTAACTGGCAAGAAATGTCAGACTGCGCAGAATGAATGCACCAATAACGTTTGTACGCGTAGAGCTCTATAAAGTTTGAAGCAGTGCGAAATTTTTTAACATTTCCGAAGTTCGCATTGTAATTATTACATTATCGGTTACTGCCTCAAACCAAAGCAGCGCAGTTGCGTAGGTACTTTATTTAAATTTCAATACGGCCTAATATAAAAATGCTGTCACTAATAGTCATAAAGGAAAAAAATTAGTGTCTGTATAATCAATTCACAGTCACTTTACACTTTTCTGAAGCCCTGCAAAATATATACTTCCAGGATATTCCTTCGCCTCGTGCAAACTAAGCTCAACTAAGTTGGGAAAATTACACCAAAGGGACAACGCGCCGCATTCGTACTGCACTCAGTTGTAATAATATTTTGCAACAGAACTATTTCTTACTAGGCGTTACCAACATACATTTTTTCTCGCTATCTTTATTCATATCAGTTATTTATAAACGAAGAATTACAATTTATAAATAAAATTAAAATAACATTAAAATTTAACCAAAAGAAATTTAATACTAACACAAATAAAAAACACTTGTGATACATGGCATACCCAGAAAATAGCTAAACACGTCATACATGGGATTATTTTTCAAAAGTTTAATTTAAAACGTCTGAAGAAACAACGAATAGACTGTATTACGTGAAACGCCATATTTTTCTGGTTTATTTAATAAATCGTTATGTTATTGTAAATACATTTTACTGCTTATGTTGTATAAAAATCACGAATAATCGTCAAATGTGGATGCTATAAACCAAATATATTAACTGATATCTTCCAGAAAATACGAAATATTGCGTGAATTACTTTTTTGGAGAAAATTATAAACGTATAATGAAAACCGCTGCTGTTATTGCGCCCTTATGAAAAAACAAGCTCCAGACAACTTTGTTACTCGTGTTTGTAATTTCACTTGCAGATGAAACTGTGCATGCTGTGAGTTTGCAGTGTGAGGAAGGGAAAATTTGGTCCCGGGGGAAGCGGAGTCGACTAGCGTCGACAAGTTGACGTCGTCTCTTATCATACAAGTTCACAAATTACCCCGGTGACGTTGAGTCGCCCTCTACCCCCAAGGACGTCGGGGTTCTCAGAAGTACCTCACTCAGCTTAGTGTTTCCAAATAACCCCAACATCTATCAATTACAAACTGGAGTAGAAAGAAAACTCATGAAATAAGAGTATAGTGAAGCAGGGTACTTTCAACTTGAACAATAATACTTTTAACTTGAAAACATCCAATCTTACAGCAGAGCAAATAGTTATTTAAATAATTAAACTGGGAGACTACATCCATGAACAAACAATGTGACACCAAATCACTTGTTGCAAACACTGTTCATTTATTCATGGTTTGACGCACAATCAGAAAATCTACACAGTCGGAATCATTCTGTATATCATCTCGCCAAAGTTACATTTCATCCTTAGTAATTCACACGGTGCTCACATATTAAAAACGCTACCATAAAAGTATTTTTTACAGTACACTGACAACATTAAAAAGGTACAAGCACCAAATATCTGCAGCCAAAGACTTTGCCGACTGCGGGAGTCGCAAAAGGAAAACTTCAGGACCGCAGCGACACCAAACGGGCATGCAAATGCGGTTCTATCGTACCTGGTGATTGATGAACCCGACGATTCTACGGCGTGCGGGACACACATCGCCCTCGCACCTTCGAAGCAACGTACCAGGCTAACTACCTGCCCCAGACGACTGTTAGGCCCACCACAGTCAGTGATGAAACATCGGCACGCCTCCTCGTACACTTTAAATTATAAATTAAGAGACGTTAGGTCAAGATTTCCCACACACGGAAAGTTACTGTTGCAATTAGCAGCGGCCGTAATCATACTCCACGCAGCATAGCTCAAAACCAGCGCAGTTCCCCGGGCGAAAACACGTCTGCACTGACAAAGAGGAACGGCAGCGAAAACAACTGAGTAGCCATACTGGTGAACAATTCCATACTCATTCGTAACACGGAACTATGTTAAAAGCGATTCATTAAGCAGGCGTGTACTAGACGACACCATCCCGGCACAACAGGCCAGCCGCATTTCACCCTGACCGCCGACTTGACTTGCACGCGATGCAAGCCGCTCGACCACCGGCTGAAGACACACACACACACACACCTTCCCAGAGCTCAGACACGACTCACCTGCGCACCACCTACAGTTCGCGTCACACACATGTGACTTCACACGCTCCGTACCTAGCGGCGACAGCCTCAACAACATTAGCACTGCAAGTGTAATTACGCCTACCCTAAAAGATAATATTAAACTAAAAGATATTATATATTCCAATACAACCATTTTTAAAACATAATGAAATATTATATAAATACCCATAGCAATAATTGAGTTTTATAATATAAGAAAACAACAGACCGGTCTGAAAGAAATGTTTAGAAGACTCGCACTCGTTTACACAACCAAGTTGTTACCAACTTTCATACAAAAAACTTACAATCATAACCTGTGACGCTAACACCGTCACAGCGTGATACCGTGGGTATATTATTGACGAAAAGCAAAGCGCTCCTTCCGGGGTAAAATAAGCAGAATTCTACATGTTTGCTCGGAATTGTTTACGTATTGGTTCATTAGTGGAATTAAAAGACCTTGCCATTTCGCGTTGTAAAACTACGTTATGCTAGCCTCTGCCCTTCTCGTGCACTCGGGCAGAGGTCGCTGGCTGTCGCCAAAGGCAGAACACGTTCACATATTGCGCCCGGCGGCACGGAGTGAAGTTAACAGAGTCCTCAGTTCCGTAGGGCGTGATGGTTGAGCGGAGGTCCAATTACGCAAATGGAAATAAAAGTATATATGTACATAACATCAACTTATAGGCTGTTCACGGTAAATTGAGAAATTTTAGAAGCCCTGCGTAAGTTCTACTTGCATGCACGTTGCGCATTCTCCCGCGTAATGTAAAATCACCACAGCTATGCGCTCCACCACTTTTATTCTTGCGTCAGTCAAGTAAAACTATAAAATTATTACAGAAGCAAATATATTACAAACTTGCGAATTTTTACACTTAGATGCATTAAAAAAAAACAGAAAGCGAAAGAAATAATTTAAGTTATCACAAATAGTTACCTAACACATTAAATTCGACGTTAAAATATGGAACTACTTTCCCTCCATCGTTAACAACCTTACTGGGCGCATTTCAGTCAGTGCGCTAGTTAAAATGTATGCAGGTTGGCGCTGTGACTTTTTTCAAAGGTTGATTTCAAAAGTGCTCACTTGATCGTGAACAGCCTTTAACAGTCCTGAGTCCCCTAAGGCGTGTCGGGTGAACAAAATTCCAATTACACCCGTCACGTGAAGCCAAAAATGTGTGTATGCCTTCTACTTTAATACTGAATAATAGCGCGAAATGATGAAATGAATGAAATGAGTGATGCACAACAGACACACAAAGTTACCGTTCGAAGATCAACGGCGGCTCTCTTGCGCAGCGCAGGTTCAGTTCCGGGCAGATCTGTGCTAAGGTTTTCGGTACATGGGAAACATAGCGGATGTTGCCGATGTCGGTGGTGGTTTCTTGGAGTCCTCCCATCACCGCTGTATTCCGTCCCTTCCTCCTTGTACGTGCCATCGGCTCTCCCCCTATCTTTGAGTCGAGAAATTTACAGTAAAACCATATTGATTTCGTCCTCAGATATAATTGAGCAAATCATTGCGGTATTGCCCGGAATGTAATTTAACCTAGAGGGTATATACCCAAAGCAACGTGACTTACATTGAGTATAACTAAATAGGTAAATTTCAACTAGAAGTATATTTACCAAAGGGTTTATTCTACAGTCATTAATATACTCAAACACAACGATCACGTATGTCTGAGAAAATTTCTCATTTTTTAGTGCCAGGAAGTTGGCCTGTAGGCAGTAGGCATAGTCAGTTTACTTGCAATCACTACGCCCAGAGTCGTTTCTCCTACAGGTAGTGAAAACGGTCTTAGGTATACTGTTACCCTGATGATTGATGGCCACCATTCTGACTCTATCGTCGCGGGGGCCATCAATCCGAAAGACATCATATGGCCCAAGGTTGCTCACCATATCGCATATTTATTCAACAAAAATTATTCTGTGCTAAAAGGGCTTAGAGAAGTAAATTCTTCGAACGTGTATAATTTTATTTCTGCTTCAAGCGTTGTCGCCGTATACTGGAAGATATGACTGACGAACACGTTGTGCAGACTTCCAGTTTGAAGTTACAGCGGATAGTTCGCATGCTATTGTGTGTCGAAAGGCCGTTCCATTCTTTAGACTGGATACCTATTTAAGATGAAACAAAGATAGCGCAACGTTGCAAATGTAACGAAACCCAAGACTGTGAAGTTTCCCTTATTGCCAATCCTATTGTAGCAGGGGGAAAGAAAAATCGCGGTGTTTGAATTCAGAACTAAATTGGCCTCCTATGTATAGGTTATGAAAATAAATACTAGGCATGCCGCTATTGTACAGCTCTCGCCACGTATTTAATGAGGCATGCAGTAGGGCATCTGTGGTTACTTCAAGAGATAAGCCATAAGCGTAATGTTCTAGGTTGTCTAAGGATTAAACTGAAACTATAGCAGAGGATCAGGACTGACTTAAAATTAATTGGCGGTGCTCGAGGAAGAAACTATGCACACATACAAATAAGGAAGCGAAACAGGAATTAGTTTAATTTACCTTGATTAAGAAACACTTTATAACGATGGGCATTTATACACTAGTGGAAATGCATTTAATAACACCCCGTGGGAATACACGCACCTGTCCCAAAGTTGGTACACTAGAAGAAGGAGATAGTATGTGTAACTGTTCAAAACCTTAGGTCCGTCGTATATCCAGAACATTAAACGGAACACACAGAGCAGACCATAATAAGAAGTGTAATCACCCCGAACGGGCTTACATGCAGAGATTCTGGCATGTTACCTGTTAGTACAAAAGCTGAATGTCTCTGTGGGTTAAAGTATCGAGCACTCATTCGTACTTCTTACTTCTTAGCGTAGCTGGGTGATGGTCATTGTCAGGGCTGGGCTGGGCGTCGGGCGCCGTTCCATCACGTCATACATACACCGTGGCGAATACTAGGCTCGGGAGGGGGGGGGGGAGGCGGCACCTGGTCGACCCACTCCCTTGGCTTTGTCTTTTAAGAAATGTTTGCCCATTTTTTGTGGCATGTTATAAATGCATTATACCTGCGACGGAATTTAATTTTCCCGCCTGCAGTTTAGTGTTCTTCACCGTCGCAGCCCGCAGCACTTATCTTGCCTCGCTCCGATTTTGATAACTGAATGTCATACGCATTCCCTCCGCTTCCTGAACTCCGCCACTACTGGCTACGTGGAGCGGGCCTAGTCATCGTTATCCTCGCCATCGACTGGGGCTTCATCGTGTTAACGTTCTTCGCTATGGGCACGACACTTCGGTTAAATTGTCGTGACGAATATTTTAATATTAATTTATTTGGGCCCTGGAAGATGTGTTACGAATATAACTCGGTGAGTGGTGGAATCTTGCGCAATATGCAATTATGCACATGTAGACTCGAGTATTTTTCCAAGTGAGAAGTGCTAACATATTTTGTAGGCGTGCTGTAGTTTCCTAGTGTTGAAATCGTTTTAGCCGCACGGTCTAAATTATTAACAGTGTGTAGTATTTGGTTTATGCTAGCTTGGTGTGGATTTGATGTTAATTAAAGTATGTAATTAGTTTGGTTGAGCCACCCCATTTTTCTGCCCTGTTTGCTTCTGTATTAGGCGCGTCCTACTCCTCACGCGATCAGAGTTTTAGATGTGGGTAATCAATGTGTGTTTTAAAGTGGTTTGCTTGTACTGGCCTTGTGGGGATCGCCAACCCGCTTGAAATAATTTTATTGTTTTTAAAGTGTCTTTTAACGTGCGTGTACTTTGATGGGCGATTGCCGCCGTGGCATGCACGAGCTGGTGAAATTATTACGTCCCTAATATTCCTGTCTTCTTAAATCACGATCAATAGTGCTGGCACATTTTAAATATTTTATTATTCATTGTGGAAAGATAAGCTGAAAAGAATACTTGAAAATATTATTGTAACAGCAATTTATACAAGAGAATAAGTTTTGAATTGAGTCAATTTAAATGCGATGTGAATTTCCAATCCCTTTCCAGAGAGTTTAAAAGTTTGCAGAGTTTTAATGCCGTGGGTTTATTATGAATTCGTTTGGTCTCGGAATGATAAATACTTTATCAGCCCGTGTGAGTCAGTAAATTACGTTAGCGTGGTCTGTGCGCTTTCATTTAAAGAGTGTATAATATTCACCGAGAGGCAGTTCTTACTTACTACAAGTGTGTATTTAAAATAAAGAAGCCAGCATTGCATTGCCCCGGGAGACTGTGGTTGCCAGAGTAAATAAGCATTTATATGTTTTTTTTTTAGTGTAACACAGTTAATTCATGTGTGCTTTATAGGATCTTAAATTTGTTCACTGCTCTTTACGCACGGCAAGTTAAATTTTAATAGCAAATTGTATAATGAGAAATTATTTCTGCATTTGTACCAACGGACTATTTGATTAAACAGCCTTGTTCGAATATTGTGTTTGAAATTGTGTAGCAAATTTAACCTCACGGTACATACCATGCGATTTTTACAGCGGTTAAAATCATCACATTCAAGTTATTTTCATTCACTATCAGCATGGAAAAAGCAGCATGAAGAGCGTTAGTAGGTATATATGGTGAAAGTAGTGTCAAAAGGATTTTCTTGCCACCTACGCATGAGAAGTCTCGCCCAGGTACAAGGCCTCCTCTACCCCTTATATGCATCTCTCTCCTTAAGTTTCTTTCCCTCGAGCCGCACAGACACTACCTTCTCGTTTGTTTAGTAGCAAGCGCAAATCAGGCGTTACGCGTACTTGAAGATACATGCTGTTTCATGCGATACTGAGCGCAGATGTCTAGAAGGCGTGTGTATTATGGTAAGCTAAAACAAGTTATTTATTTTATATATGACTGTACGTCTCGTCGAGATCAATGCGATTACAGACGGAGACACAAAACAGTACACTCGAAATTTGTATCAGTGAGAACTTCACTGTTTCAATCAGTCAACAGTATCTCACTGATTCAACAGTCACTTCAGTGAATTTAACTGATGAATCAGTAAAAAAAAAAAAAAAAAAAAAAAAAAAACTGACAGATTTTGTTTACTTATTGATTCAGTGACATTTTCCACTTATCTATCAGTCATTTTTTCACTGTTTTTCAGTGGTTTGTTTTTTGACTGATGGATCAGTTAAACAACTTGTAGAAACAGCCGTCGAACAACGTTTATAAATGGCCGTTAAACATAGTGTATTAAGTGAAATAACAACTAATAAACTAATAAAATCAATACAAAATACTTTCTAAAATTTGTTTCGTCTTTCAAAACACCATTTTATGAGGTAATGTGAACATTCAGCCTTTACTGTGTTTTTACGTCTTTCATTTCGTTTTTATGTAACCAGCATAGCGCTCTGTTTGAAATTTTAACTGCATATACAGTGATGAAGAGAGTTCACTCATATATACTATTCGTTTTAGCAATCCTAACACTACCAATTAAATCAAAAATGAAAAATAAGAGCACAGATTTTAAATCTTCAAGATTTCACTAAGAATTATAACACATGTATCTTCCCCTCATTTTTTTTTATCAAGACTTCATAGCTCAGATGGTAAGGAACGGCCTTAAAGCGAAGTAAAAAGTATGTGCGAGTTCAATCCCGGCAACCTCTAGAATAATTTTTTACTTTTTAAAATTACGGTGAATTGTGCAATATAAATAATAATAAGTCGTAAATATGTTTATCTTGCGTAATCACTGGGCTGAATTCGATAAAAAAAAAAAACAATATTTAATTCGCCACTGCAGTCGGCCGTACCTTATTCTTCAGTGAAATTTCTTCACGTCATTAATTCTAAGTGGAGCCATTTTCACTGATTTGAGTAGTGCGTGAGTGAATAGATTTGGGCAGCACTTAACATCGAGGTCTTGAGAGCCGATGAGGGGGATTGAGGTCAGTATGGGGCAGCAACATCGTCCGGCATGAGTCCAACATGCGAAAATCCGGAGTGGCCCGGCCGGGGATTGAGCCCGGATCGCCTTGGCGGGAGGCGAGCAGGCTAACCACTCAGCCACCGTGGCCCCCAGTTGAATTTCACTGCGAATCACTGATTCTAATTTAGATTGTACAACTGTTCATTGGAATTGGTGAAGCACCCAGTAATGGTCGATGAAGTTATTTTAGGAAAAGGGATAATAGAAAGCATGCGATTCGGAGACCTTGTGTCCTCCCGGATACAAGTCCAGTATTTGACCACTGCGCCAACTCGCTAGGTGCTAAAACCAGTTGTTTGGTAAATGTTGTTTATTAAATTAGTATTTTGATTTCACATGAGTATATGAAACAATAAGTTGAGAGTTAAATATTTTAGATAATACTTGAACTGCTAATATAACTCGCTCCAGTCAGAACAAATTGTAGTAGGTTTCTATGAGTCACAGATACTGGACAACCGAGACTGCCTTTCTTGTATTCTTTTCATAGATCTCACATACTATGTTACTTTAAGATCCTGTTTACATCTATTAAAATTGAATTGTTTACATAATCTTAATGCCGACTTTAGCCATTTTCGTAGTTTATATACATACGAATTGAAAAAGCATTCTACAAAGTATATCCCATGGTATTTGAGAACATCTTGAGCTAATTCGCGTTTCGTTTCAGACAAGCTAAGTAGTAGTATTTTTTAATAGCGAATACTTTTGAATTACAAAAATCCCAATATCCTTTGCCCACAGTAATTAATTTGTGAAAGTTGGAAACTTTTCCATCTTAAACTATAATTAACTCCTTACATTTCAGTTTGTGCGCTATCCTGTAAGCATACAACGTGCTACGCCTTACTTCAGAATATTGCTGTATTTGTAACTATAAAGGCACCATCTAATATATTTTTTCTCTTGGTCTTTAACAATGCTTTAAGCCTTGAATCAATGTCCTGGTGTAAGAGTCGCAGAGAGTGGCTGATATTTTCCACCCTTTACGCACCTCTGGACAACAGCAGGTGTTTCCCTAATCCCTAATACAATATTTGCAGTTCTTACTTTGAGCTTCTACTCTTCCTCTACGACAGTACTTTCGGAACGGTGGTAAAGGAGATGAAACTGCGCGCAGCTAGCCACTTCCTTTGTCCCTCCTCTGCCTAGCTTGTAACATACATTTACAGTTCCCAGGTTAGTATTGCCTTGTGTCTATTGACGATATTTGTATTGAGCTGTACGAGTAGCGATTCTGTCACTCACGAGTGACAATGCGGAACTGTGTAGAAAAAATAAAGGGACAAACATTAAACATTTTTAGTATCCGTAACGGTGAAACACCAAGAATGAAGAATAAACTGCATTGTCAATAGAGAAAGCATGTCATAAATTTGGTCCCCGTTTCATTATTATTATTAAAAATCTCTTTTTTGTAAATTTTTTATTTGCGCCTATAAAATTTTATCCAAAGAGTGGGCGTGTGGTGTGAAGAAGTGCCGATTTGTTGCAGGGGAGTTTCTGTAATTTTTCTTAAACAAACACATGCATTAATTTTTGCATGCTCTAAGATTGTGACCTTTTCTGTCACTGATATAACTTTATTAAATTTAATAACTTTTGTATTATTAAACCGTCCATAAAGAACATTCTGTGTAACATGTAGAAGGGTCATAAGTTTTATGTCTATTGTATTTCGTCATTCAGAATCTTCTTTCTTTTTAAGGAATCACAAGTTTGTATTATTTTGGAGAGCAAGTAGTGTAATATATCTGCATACATTTTCTTACTTTTGTTTTTTTTATTTGATTATCTTTTTTTGCATTAATATATTTCCTATTCGTAAAATATGTAAACATTTGCTATATATATATATATAATACATTATATATAAACGTGCACATGCCGTCAGAGCCATGTAGCCTCCTATGTACCTGCTTTAGCAAGAAACTATCAATTTTGGAGGCAATATTATTTTCGGTGTTTCTCTGGCATATTACCCCTGACACCTGCACATTGTCGTGGGCGCGTCTGCGGTGGTGTCGCAGCAGAGAGCAGCTTGGAGAGGCGAAAGTAGAGGAGTTGATGAGAGTCCTTTCTGCCTGTAAAAGTGATGGACTTGTTCGCATTCGCATTAGTAGACGTGCGGATGAGCGGAACAATCCACTCCTGGGGTTAAAGGTAGATGGGTGGGTGTTAGCTACACGTTCCGATCGCCTCCGGTATTCATTCAGGGGAGCACGACGAATGCATCGTACATCAGAGGCCTTGTCGATCCTGCCCCTGGCCATATTTCCACAGGGGCAGCTGCGGCTGAGCGGTTGAACTGCTCGCCTCCCACCAAGGCGAATCGGGTTCAACCCCCAGCCGGGTCACTCGCGGACTTTTCGCAAGTGGGAATCGGTCCGGACTGATGCCGCTGGTCGGCGGGTATTCTCTAGACTTTTGAGCGTTGTTTTTATTTGTAACATACACTCTTCGAAGTGTAGACATTGTCTGTGGCTACTTTTTCCGCCCAGATAAAATTTTTTGATCGGATATTTGCATGACTTTTCTTATTTCGTGGCAATTTTGCAATTATAAAATATTCTTCCCAAACAACTGATTTTATATGGAGGCTCGTATCCGCTATTCACTTATACAGTACATATTCGACCACGTGGGTTTTGAAGGACAAGTCATATTTTGATAAACTCACTATTTCACTGCGGTAAAATTAACACTTGCACCTCTCACCACAGACAAAACCTCCATAATGGAGTCACAGATAATCCCTCATAACGGGCTTTCTGTAACGTACACAATCGCCGTTTCAAGATAATACAATGGGACTTATCATTTCAGGTTTGGTTGCAGTTCTAGAGGGTTCATCTAACACCAGAATAAAGCAACGTATTCTCTGGCGCTTCAGTAATCTTAAAGTTGCGTGTGGCGCCAAATGCAAGTAGGCACTACTGGTAATGCATTGGACAGCCAGAAGAACTTCTGAAGTAGTGATCGGTAGGACAGAGGATAATACAGTTCTACAGTATATTCGAGGTTTCTTCACCCTTTCTGAATGAAACCTTTGAAAAATCTCCCCATGTATGACGTGTTTAGTTATTTCCAATATATGACATATATCACAAGCGTTTTATACTTGTGTTCATAAAAGTTTACTTTTTTCTTCTGTTAAATTAAGATGTTATTCATACCTTATCTATAAATTATAATGCTTCATTTACAAATAATAAAAGTAAAACGAGTAATAAAACGTGTGTTGGTAGCGCCTAGTAAGAAATAGTTCTTATACAAAATACTGTTACAACTGAGTGCGTACGAACTCGGCTCGTTGTCCTCCGGTGTAATATCGTAGACTTAGTTAAGCTTAGTTTGGTGAGGCGGAGGAATATGCTGGAAGTATAACTTTAGCAGGGCTTCAGAAAAATGCGGAAGTAACCGTGAATGGATTATAGTACTCGGAACACACGCATGGAAGCAGAGTAAATGCATGCTCGTACCGATAGATGAGAAAACAAGTGAGAGAAGTTTTTGAACTGTTGTGAACAAAAATTGGTCACAGTTTTTCCTAACCTACGACAGTTCAAAGTAATCATACTAAAAATTAAACTTTTAGATTTTTTAAACAAATGGCACAAGGTGGTGTTGCTTTATCGCGGCAAGAAAAAAAGAAAATGAAAAGCATTCTAACTGAAAAAGATACTGCGGTACCAGTGGAAAACTGAAATATGGAATATCTGTGCACAAAATACTGGTTCATGCACATGTCTGAGTCTCTTTCAGCTAAACATGGCACATCGTAGGATTTAAGTCTTAAAATTCTGGTTTCAAACACCATTGTATTTTCTTCTGCGAAACTGTCTATCAAGAATCACTCGTTCTTCACAGATAATGATGTTACTCTCTCATGTTGTGTCATCTCCACAACATTTGAACGACGCGGTTAAGCGCATCCTTCACGCTGAAGTCATTACAGCACGGTATACGCGGCATGATTATCTGACAATAATACACCTATCTGTAACTTCCAAACCTCAGCAAACTGCACGAGGACGGATTATTTTTAATTCCTTGCTTGCAATACAAAGAAATAAATAACGTTTCCCGATTCTGACCTAAAGAAGCTAGACGTTTTGTCAAACAGATTTGCATTTTATATCACGTTCGAAACTGCGTGACTCCAAGAGAGAATGTGCACTTCATGTACGAGCAGGTACTTACCTAAGCTTTCATTTGTGTTTGTGTCTTGCTCACAAGAGAACTTCCAAGTATGTGGTTCACTTTTTTGCCATTAGGTTTGCTCGTTTAGCGGGATTCCGAGTTGGGAAGCAGCAGAAGAGATTCAGCAAAAAAAAATATATATATATAAATAAATAAAAAATAAACAGAACGTGTAAAGGTGCTTGCCTACTGAGGCAAAGAAAATAACGAGGGAAAGACGTGATTTATTTTCCGCCAGAGACACTTTCGTGTAATCAAATGACAGCCCGCTTTCCTGAGCGAAGTGTGGACAAGCGAAGCGAAGAAGCGTGCGATAAGGGCGTAAAAAATTTGTCATATTTTATACTTCGATCACATGCTGCTCAAATTGTAAACATTATATGTGATTACTCTCGCCTCGTTTAAAAAAAAAAAAATGAGAGCTAGGTATTTAGCTTATACTATTACATGCCAAAATTACAATTTTGCTGTTTATGAAACGTGCAAATATTGAAAACAGCTTTGCGCACAGAAATGAATTAATGCACACTATAATTACATGTCAAGAGCTACTTCAAAACGTCTATAAAATCGTTTAATTTGCGATTTCAAAGAATTGCTGAAAATAATGAAATTTTTGCGTTGTTAAGGGGGCCACGGTGGCTGAGCGATTAGCACGCCCGCCTCCCACCAAGGCGAACCGGACTCAATACCCGGCCGGGTCACCGGATTTTCGCAAGTGGGAATCGTGCCGGGCGATACCGTTGGTCTGCGGGTCTTCTCGGGGATTTCCCGCCTTCTCCGCCCCCTCATTCCAGTGCCGCTCCATAATCACCCTCATCGGCTCTCAAGACCTCGCTGTTAAGATCCGCCCATATATCTTCACTCACTTACTCTTGCGTAAATTATTTTGTGTGTTGCAGCCCCAGAATATTTGTTAAACAACTTTTGTTAACCATACCTTAAAACCCATTAACACAACACATATCAGTTGCCCTTGTATAATTTTCTGTATGATATTTTGTTTGTTTTATTTCTACATCACAAACTAATTACATTTTCAAATTTTGACGACATGTCTTGCAAATATCCGATCAAAAAATTATCCGGGTGGAAAAAGTAGCAACAGATAATGCATACAGTTCGAACAATATACGTTGCAAATAAAAAATTACAAATTTTTCCATGGCTAACGTTCATAAGTCTAGAGGACGACCACGTGACTGTTCTATTGCTTCTCTATATCTCGCACCAGCGAGCAGTGAGTAGGAGAAGCGACGAGTCAGCTGTTTCACATCTGACATCCTTCGAAAACTCTCGAGTATTTTCTAGTGAATTTTCCCTTTGCCAGGCAAGACACTTGAAATGGTATTTTAAGCTCGTGTAATCCGCCACTCGGAGCAATTCTTTGTAACTAGAATTCCACAAGTTTACGATTGTTCAGTGATAAGTAGGAATGTGCAAGGCTTCATGATAAAACCCTTCCTGTCTAAAGATATTTTATCCGAGTTCAGATAATAGATTTGCAGTGTAAAATTTTAAGGCTATTCGGAAATTATTAAATTATAATTGCGGATTCTATTGAGTATAATTATTACCTATTGAAAGGTGTATTTTTTTTTGGGTCGCGAGGGGGGGGGGTGGCAAGTGCACATACATAAATGTATACACGTATCTAACTATACATTTAGATATGTACATTTTGTATCAGAAAATAAGATACACCTTTCAATAGGTAATAATTATACCCATTAGAATTTGCAATTCTAGTTTACTTATTTCCAAATAGCCCTAAAATTTTATTTTGAAAATATATTATTGATAAACTAAGATAAAATATCCTTATACAGAAATGATTTAATCACGAAGACTTGCATATTCGTACTTTACTTATCACTGAAGGATCCGCTCGGGTTGCTCGGTTTTATCCCACGAGATTTACTGTAGGTTTGCCACTGCTGCAAGGTGACTTGTCCCCCTCCACAAATCAGTAAGTTTCAATTAATGAACTCTAAAATTGTTTCCTTGTTTTGTTTTGGGAATCTTCAGTGTTAAATTTAGTATCGTGTACTAGGCCTACTAATTTTGGTAGAGTTACACTTGAAGTTAAGTAACTTGCCATTATAAACAAGCTAGTCTCGAAATTGTGTCCATGCGCAACTTATGGCACGAAGCCTTTTCTTTATTTTTTTTTTCGCCCACTAATGGACGCAAACCGATTAAACAGCGGTTCTCTTCTACTTTACATCTAAAATAGGTCTACTGTGTTACATGCTAGTAAAATGTGAGTTTTAGCACACATTATACGATAAACTCATCGTTTAACTATTTCTTCAGACCGAAGTTAATGCTAATACGCCGGGTATTCACGGTAAACTGAGCACTTTTAAAAGCCTTACTTGAGATCTACTTATATGCATGTTGTGTGTTATTCCGCCTTATGTGAAATTAACATTGCCATGGGTCTCATCACTTTATTCATGCGTTGATCAAGTGAAATTGTGAAATAATTTGAAAAGTTATTATTTTACAAAACTGCTCACTATCGATGCATTAGAAAAACAGAAAGCGAAATGAAATAATTTAAGTTATCATAAATGGTTACGTAACACTTTTTATTTGACGTTAAGGTATGGAACTGCTTTCCCTCCATCGTTGCCAACTTTACTGGGCGCATGAGACACTGTGCGCCCGTTAAAATATATGAAGTTAGAAGCAGTGACTTTTTTTAAGGGTTAATTTCAAAAGTGCTAACTTTATCGTGAACAGCCTTTAGTAATGTTTACTCACCAAAGCATTCTACACATAACAGAAATGCACTCATTGTCATAAAAATTGGCGTACCTTGTGAAAGTAAAGGAGGTTACGACGAACTGCAATAAAGAGACAGTGGTATGGTTTACTGTAATGTGTTTATTAGGTAAGATACTAGAGATAGTGAGAGAGTAGTGCACGGCGCGAGCTCAGTCGGCGCCGCACTGTGCCTCGCACTGCTCCATGGTGCTGAAGCGGTTGCAGTTTCCTCCGCAGCCGCCGTACACGAACTGCTCGCACTGCTGTGCGCTGGAGTTGTAGTAGAAGTGCGGCAGGTAGGCGAAGCAACGCCCCGTCTCCGAGGGCAGTCGGCAACCTGCAGCACATTACCATTGCCTTCATAACCTTCCTTCCAGGACGCTTTTATAATATATTCGCTATATCTCGGAACTTTTTTTAAAATCAACCCTTTGTAAAAACCACCCCATGTATGACGCATTATAAACTGTAAAAGCAGCATGTTTCTGCGCTATCCCACCACGCGTCTAATAGCAACAAAGTAACGCGTGACTGAGTCTACGTGAATTTCGAACTGAGATCCAGTAATGAGCCAATGGTCTGTAATATTGCTAGCCCCTATCTCGATCCGTGGCCCTTAGAACTCAAGACATGACAAGAACTCGCTGGTAAGAGCATTGAATCAGCCTGAAAAAATAAGGGCTCTATCGAAAAAGTCTAAGCAACTCTCACGGGGGTTGGCAACTATAAAACCATCCCATGTATGACGTGTTTGGTTGTTCCCTAAATAGTCATGTATCTCAACTTTTTATACTTATGTTATAAAAAGTCTTAACTTTGTTATAACGAGCTCCTGCGTGTATTTTATTCACAAATTATACGCTAATATTTCATTTGTAATTAGTACGAACAAAAACCGAAATAAAGTATATGTTTTCGTAATGCCTAAAGGCTGTTCACGATAAATTGAGCACTTTTGAAATTAACCTTATAAAAATGCACTGTCCCTGGATGCATATATTTTAACTGGTGCAATAAGGGACATGCGCCCACTGAAGTTGGTAACGATGGATGGGAAGTAGTTCCGTATATTGACGTCGAATAAAAATTGTTAGCTAATAATTTCTGGTAACTTAAATTATTTCTTTCGCTTTGTTTTTTTTAATGACTCGAAGAGTAAAAATTAGCATATTTGTAAAATATTTACTTTTATAATAATTTCACGGTTTCGCTTGATAAACCCATGAATACAGTTATGAGGCCCATGACAATGTTAATCTTACATAAGGCGGAAGAATACACAATGTACATGCTTGTAGATCTTAAGCAGGGCTTTCAAAAGTGCTCATTTAACCGTGAATAGGTTATAGTAAGAAATATATCTCATTCAAAATATTATTAAGCTGAGTGCGCACGAATACAGTGCGTTGTCCCTTTCGTGTAGTTTTCTAGACTTAGTTTTGAGATTCGTTCGCATGAGGCAGAAGAATATCCTGAAAGTAGAAGTTAAGCAGGGCTTCAATAAAGTTGGAAGTAACCTGAATGGACTATACACAATAACCTACACCAAAAATGCTGAAATGCATACAAGTTATATTTTAAATCAAAAATAAATGTTCCATCCCCCGGCTTTTGTGCTTTCCCCATTTGTGTCTGCTAGAACGTGCATGTTTTCTTCTGTTTTGGTTAATCAACTAAACCTCCCGCCATTTTATACTTTAGAGTAATGTTTACTCGCAAAGTGACTTCTTGGAGCGTCACCCTGTCGGTGAACAGGGAGAGTCAAAAGTCTACCAGCATGCGTGCCAGGCACCTCCCAGATCCGAGCGCCTGAAATGTGAACATTTTCGTTCGGCTTTCCAATACGGATGAATAGATTTGCGTGCTTTCAAGTATTTGACATTGAAGACTAGGCATTTTTTTATCGGCGATTTGTAGTTAGTAATTTTTAACCATAGGTATTTACAGACAGCTGCTTTTAATATGAAATTATTTCTAAATTTACTTTTTAATGATTTGTTGCTGTAATGCGTCTGTGGCCACGCGACTGGTACTGGATATTCAATTATTTTTGTTTTAGTACTGCGTGGTAAGGTCTTTAAGCCAGTCTTATGTTAAGGTGGCTGCCTGGGTAGGCTGCCTAACGGTGCGCAGAGCTCCAGCAGAAAAAGTTTTATAAAAAAACTGTCCAACGTGTCTGAGTGAGGTCTGGTTACGAATAGCATTTAAGAAACGTTACACGTCTGTATACTTTTTTAGTTCCTCCATTTCTCTCTCTCTCATCATTGCCGAAGCTCAGAGCGGGGGGTGTGCTCGGGCCCTTGCGAGGGCCCTTATGCCACCCATTCGGTTGCAGCAGTTGTATCTCTCTGCGGGCTGAGGAAGTTTCCCTCACCAGACCGCAAAGAACACATAGCCCAGAGGTCAGGACGCCCTGCACGTCCCGGCGTGTCTTCCATTTCTCTCTAAAGCATGATTTTGTGATAGTGAAAATGACTCTAACGGGTGTTTTCATGGTCATTATAAGGCATGAACATCCCGGTACAAAACATAAAGGAATAGAGACACGAATTAAAACTTTATTTTTATTACAATATCAGAAAATGGTAGGGTCTCCGCTGAAAGTCTCATAGAGACGCGTTATCGACGGCAAGACTGCACGCCAGGTCAGTGTTTTGCGCGTAGAGGCGATGAGAGAGTTGATGCGCATATATCGGTCGCCCCTAACGCCCCCACGAGTTAAGGCCTCAGAGTGAAAAATTCCTTCAACCAGGCGGCCACCTTAACAAGGTACTATTCTCTTCATTTCATTTAACTGCTCTGCAACACATGCTTGTTCGGCCAAACCAGTTAAGTTATAGTTGCCTAGGTTTTGTTTTTCAAGGATCCTTCCCAGTACGCCACGTATGTAAGCAAAGCTTTTGAGAACACAACATTTTTGTTAAGATTTAATGCTTTCCTTTCAACAGAAGCGATGGGTGGTTAACTGTAAAAAGCAATGGAATAATTTATTTTTTAGTAATAATTCTTTGTTACATAAAAAGAGCTTCAATTTTAATTCAAGAATGACTTTCTTCTATTCATTAAATGCCAAAGTCAACAACAAATTCTAATTATTTATTAATATTGCGATAACGCAGATACTTTTAAGTAAACCATCAAATGGTAGTTTAATTGATTGCAGAGGATTAATTTTCTGATTTCATGTCAATGTCATAAACTTTGAAGTATTGATGGTTGACACCACTCAGGACCCACATAAAAAGAGGCCATTGTTTTAATACCATGTAACACGAAGCCCAAATATATAACGCAATAATTATTTTGTCATTTATTTTCTTCGTCATCACATCTTCAGTCTCTATTTATAAATTATGCGATTGAATTACACAAATCAAATATCTACGGCTGTTTCGCTAATAAAACGCATTCGAAATCAACCCTTGGAAAATAAATAGTAACCATAGTTGCATTTATTTAAAGGGCATACTGCCTGATACGTTCCAAGTAAAGTTGGCAGTGGTGGAGGAAAATACTTATACAATTTAGTTCAGTTTAAAAAATTTGATATTTGAAATTTTGCGACAATGTTGCATTAGCAAGCTCTTGGTGTCTGGAAAATACTTTAATCTCACTTCTTTTTGTGCCAACAGGAAATAGCCTGACTCCATGTTAACGAGTTGGGTAATTACACTCATTTGCAAAAAAAATCGATTACCATGAATGAATCACGCGAGTACATCGAATGTCACCCCAAAACATCGTCACAGTCCGACATGTTTCCCATTTGCATTTAATGTAGTTTGCTTGCGCAGATGTAGGTCTACCACTAGAGGGCATATAGTATGTCCCTCCACAATTCACAGCTGTAAGACACCGAATAAGGCCTTAGCAGCAGTGTGAGCCATAGAGTCAATTTCCGTGAACTAGCAGCATACCCCTACAGCGCATTCGCCAAGCCTTTACTCAGCTGAATAACTTTTTAGGGAGGCCGCATCGTCGACCTCCAAGAGGCAGGTTGGCTTTTTCGGCGCATTGCTCGCCACTTGAACCGTTCTGCCTACACTGTGAGTCAGTTTTGGAAGTGGTGGGAACATGTGGGTACCTAAACCCGACGAAAAGGCTCAGGTCGAACCCCGGTGGACCACCAGCAGAGAGGATCGTTTCGTCGTGAAGTACTCCACGGGCGTCGCTGCGCACCATCCAGGGACACGTCTCAGCAGTTGAGGATACGCCTGTGTCCACCCAGGATCATATCCAGGTGGCTATCAGAGCAAGGTATGTCATCGCGGCGTCCCTTACAACGTCTGTCATTACGACGTGAGCATCGCCGAGCACGTGTGACGTTGTTCCGGGAACGTGCAGCGTGTCAACTGGCCGCTTGGCGACGCGTGGTGTTCAGTGATGAAACACGGTTCCGTCTGGATTCAGACAACCGCCGAATTCGTGTCTGGAGACGTCCTGGCCCGCACCACGATCCACGTTTCATTGTAAAGCGGCACACCACTCCAGCGACATGCGTCATGGTGTGGGGTGTCATTTCCTACGAATCCCACACCTCACTGGTGGTTATTGAAGGAACCATGACGGCGCGACTATAAGTCTAGGAAATTCTGCGACCATATGCGCCCCCCTTCCTGGTCCATCTCGACAGCCCCATTTTCCAGCAGGATAATGCCCAGCCTCACACAGAACGGGTATATCCGGCCTGGCTACGTGATGTCAACATGCTTCCTTGGCCATCAAGATCCCCAGAACTTTCGTCCATCGATACCGTTTTACACCTGATTGGACGGCTGATTTGGAGGGTCAGCTGTGCCAGCTGTGGCAGGATCTTCCTCATTAGAACATCCGAAGTCTGTATGTCCCCGTGCCCAACCGTATTGCCATCTTTCGTAATACGAGTGGTACAAAACTATACTACGTGCTTGTTGTGGTTCATACATTTTGATGTTTTCTGTATACGTACTACCGTATCCTGCGTCTGGACGCACTTACGTGCCCCTGCAATGGCACCTTCAGGGTCATCACCTTTTTATGCAAATTAGTTTATTTGGGTGCAAAATCATGGCAAGAACATTTATTTTTGTTTTTAACCCTTTCAGACCTACTTTAATTACGTTTCAGGTGTAACTAACAAAAACTTTATGATGCATGCTGTACTTAAGTCGACACAACACTTGTTTTGTTGTCGGAGCTAATGAGATTTAGACTCTATGTTGGGCTACAGTTATATGAACCAATTATTACCTAGCCTAGTATGACGGTCTGCGATAATTTACCCACAGATTATATCATTGGTCATTGAGCTTCGTAGTGTGCAGTGCAGGCCGAAATTACCTGCACGCGCGTAATGTAAACACATGTGCACACTGAATCTGAATGGGTTAATCATGACTGACTGCCTAAAAATATTTTGGTTATTTCCCGTGTATACAGTTACCTAAATAATATATACCGCAGATTTCAAATAGTGATGCTAAGCCAGATCAAGCATATCTGTTTAACTTACTTTTCTGATGTAAAAGTCGAATGTGGGCTTCTCGTTAAAGTGACAAAATTGCTAGTGAAAATCTTAACCTCAGTTGAGAAAAACCGCACTTAAAATACGCTTGTGTGGCAGGTCAATAAGGTCAAGTTAAGAAACATTCCCATACTCAGGCGTGAGCCGACGTTCCACTTTAGCCAGTAACGACATCAACACCGACTCGTGACACATAGGGCTTCCACATACTCGATTTGGTGATTGCAAAGGGATCTTGTGAAGGGTAGTAGGAGTAGCCACTGGATTTCTATTCAAGGACATTTACCTAGAGTACTAGGAACCGGCACACAGAAGAAAGCCCTTTGCATACGTCGTAAAGACGAAGTTTGCAACCCTCGACTGATACCTTCCACCTTCCCAACTCATTTAATTAAACTCCTGGTAGGCCAGATACACATAATAATGGTTATGTCCATAATTACGAATTCAGGGTATACAGTGCAGCATGTATTCTTATGAACTGAAAAGAACTCGGTCCGATATTGTGCTGTTAGCCTCGAACCCAATATAATGAGCTTCCAGCCACTATACTTTATTTGTTTTTCTCCTCATTCCGTCTTCATTTCGACGACCCACTCACCACTCGCCAGGATGAAAGCTCTATATTGCAGTCCTGGAGAAGGTACTTAACGCTGGAAATGACCTCGCGATTCGCAACCATACCAGAAAGCTGGAGCAGAATTCGCACGCGTAAGGAATATTCGCTTTGGAGCTACGTGGCCGCACTAGGAGCATAAGTGGAGAAAAACCATGAAGTGTTTACGTGACTCCGGAGAAACTATCTTGTTAGACGGGTCTGGACATTGACCTACTCTTCTTGAACCTAGCCTATAGCCTGTCTCGCTGGAGTGTTATTTCCTTTTGGTCGTTGCCCTGTTAATATGTACATACATCAGGCGGTGTTCGTCGCTACAATGTTCTCCACGAAATCTGTCCGGAAACAGGTATTTTACAATGATGTAGTCAGATACATTCTTTAAAAATAATTGTAAAATAAAAGGCGTGATGGTGTAGGTAACACTTGGGGAAGGACATCTTCATTATAATTTAAGATTTTGTCGCGTAAATATGATATTATCAATAATGAAAATATTTTGATGACATTGAATTTCATAATACAGCTAAAAACTAGAGCAGTTTATTTCCTACCTGTTTATTTTGATTCGGTAAAGTTTTCTGATATTACATGTTCCACGCAAAAACCAGGCTGAAATATATGTGGTGTTTGGTTTTATTAAACTGTCGAGTTCTTCGCTTGTGGTGCAGATACGTCCTCCAATATTCGTGCTATTAGTACTTCTGTTGCACAATTTTGACCCTTTTTGTATCTGTAATGCGATAAGAAAAATCTTGTAACCTTAAATAAGGGTTCAGCTGAAAGTCATTCGCCTGATTTCAAACATCAAATGCGATGTTTTTTTTTTTTTTTTTTTTACAAATAAGGAAGCCTGGATTTAGATATACGTGTGTGTTGTATGTATATATATATATATATATATATATATATTATATATATATATATATATATATATATATATATATCTCAGCGGTAAATAAATACACACGCATAAACATAAAATGTATTTTAGAATAACGTGAAATTCTAACCACATCATCTATGGATTAACATAAATAAAAAACCCTAGTAGTAAAATGTTCGGAAAATTAATCTAGTATTTTTAAATTTAATTTGAAGTAACGCGTAACAACACTGGGAGTCCGCAGTTACATGTAACTGCGTGTTAAACAAGTTGCATATCATGAAGGCGAACGGAATCATATTAGCTACGATGGAAACGTATTCTCGCATGTAGATGATCGTGCCGATTCCGTTCGCCTTAGTGTTATGCAACTTGTTGTGTACTCAGGTACGTAAAGCTGCGGACTCCCGACGTTGTTATTCCCAACTTCAAATTAAACTAATAACTACTGTGACGGCGTCCCAATACAACTGCATTCAACACGTCTAAAACGGACTAAGGTTCATTTCCTGGGAAAATAACTGTCTACATCTTTACGCACCTACACGGCAATATTGCAATTTAGACCTAAAATGTCTGTCAGCATACCTGTTTCTTGGAGGTCTGGACGATATGTGTGTCTACAAAGATGCGTGATTCGGCACGCAAAATGTCAATTCGGCCCGGCGTAGTTGAATCCGGCAGTATTTCGTCAGCACGCCCATTACAATTGGTGGTCTGCTCGGCTCTGCCTGAGTAGTTGAGGCTGCCGCCGCACGCGCATGATGGCTGCGCCACCGTCAGCAGTACTGTTAATTTCTCCAGATAGGTGCTGGTGTAGCCGCCTCACACCTGCCGCGCATGCACGCGCGGGGTTACCAACCTTGGGAAAAACAAGTCGGCCCACGAAGTTACTTCCTGCATGCATGTGCGGACGCCGGAAGTGAGCCGACGTGGTGGTGACGTGAATCACCATGTTTGGGCAAAATTCCTGTGATTCGTCGCCAATCCAAGATCACCCTCTAAGGCCCAAATTAAATGATATTCCAAATAAGGCCATGTGTTTTGTTATTGGCCAAGCCTTAATTTTTTTTTGGCATTTCGCCCCTAATTGGCTGTTATTTCCTTACTGCCCCTGTAAAGGGAATTGAAAATTACTTGTATATAAGCATGTGCGTGGAGGCAGTTGGGGTCAATCATCGCTCCGAGGAGCTCTACTGCACTGAGATAAGTAGAAACAAATAAAATATGACTTAGTAAAATAAAAAATAAATTAGGGCATTATGTCTGGGTTGGGCCAGGCACACTTGGTGCCCTAATAATTCAAATAGGCATCCTGATGGTGGAATTTACTAACAGTATACTTTGAGAATACTTTTAATTCGGCAAAATATAAAATAAAATGTAATTTCACATCAAGATTTGCTTGCCGAAATTTTAAAGTTATCTTTTTGTAAGATAAATTTTAATGTCATCCCTGTAAAATAAAAAACGTGGAATAATAGCTTTTAAAAATGAAAATAGAACTTAGTAAAATGAAAATGATGTCCAGTTTTACAAACTTTTGGCCGATGTTCGGTCATATACCCAATAATTTTCATGAATTATTTAATGAATAAAGAATCAATCAAACATTAAATGTTGGGATGAAAGTTCTCAAATAAAGAGACCTTGTTGTTGGCCTCTGTTGGTTATGTTAAACCGTAAAATTAGAAAAAAAATCTATTTAATCTTTTTGAAGTTTTGTCATAACCTGCGAGTTTGGCTAAATAATAGATATTTATTTTGCCATGCGCTACTCCCTTGTTGGGGATATAATTTTGGAGAAAAAATAGTTAAAACTTTCACTGATATCATGAATTACAATGTATTTTAAATGCCAATAATTTAAATATAAATTTGGAATAGTGAAGAACCCGTGGGTTCTGGTGAATCATGTAATTTTGGAAAATTTGCATTTATTATTGCATTCAAATAAACTATATACTATGTTTGGCAAAAATTATGTGTATTTTAGTGTGACCATTATTTAATTTGAATAACTATTGCAACAAACCTATATATTTTTGCATTAATTTTTGCATTTTAAATAGCGAATTTAATTAAATTTTATTCTAATGTTTGCCGAAATAGTATTTGTAAATTTAAATGGCATGAGTTGTGATAAGTACAAATTTAGAAACTTTTGTATCAAGGGTTTTCTTTTTTATGAGAAACTTTTAATTGACACAATGAAAAAAAATTTAGTTAATGCTCAAAATAAATTGTAGTATGCAATTTTCTGGAATATTGGAAAGTTCTATAGTTAAATGTAAAGGTAAAAACTATACGAAATTAGTTGAAAAAAGAAAAGGAAGTTTGACTAAAATACTAAAATCATATTTCATGTGTTGTTTGTTCATATGTTATGGTTTTCACTTATTATGTACTTTTGCACCCTGTTCAATGAGGTTTTTCTTCTGAACTTGCTCGACTCCTCTGGAAGTCCATTTTGCTGCGTCTTTGAGTTCAAGGACGTAGCACTACTAGATGAATTTTTCGAGCATTTTGCTGCTAGGATATTTTTTTTATATTAGTCATAGATGTTGTAGTTTTAATTTGGGCATGTATTTCAAAAACAGCTAGTGTGTAAATATGCAGATAGGGATGTTAAATAAAACAAGTGCTTGCACAGAACCGTAACCCTCAACCTCACGTAAGTTGCCCTAAAATAGTTGCAAATTAAGTTTCCAAGCATTTCGTTGGGAACACCGCTAACGAACGTCGCTGGAGTTATCTCAGAGTTTCATTCCAGCTACAGTCAAAGTTAATATTTCAATCCAACTGTCAATTTGACACTATTGCTGGGCGGCTTTAACCTAGGACGCAAGTAAAGTCTAATGATGGGGTTGGATGGAAGTGACCACGTTTTAATAACGCTATTTAGTTTCCTCTTTCTCTCTCGAAGCATTGAGGTCAACAAACGTTGGAAACTCCCGGGCGGCCCTCATGCCTGGTTTTCCAAAAGAGGTAGCTTCCTTCCAAGATGAACTTGAATGGAAGGTAGTCTTGATTGTGTTGTCCTGGTGGCTGGTTAGCCGAATCCTCGACAGGCAGCCCGTTTGGGCCCAAAGATAAATTTAAACCTGAAGAAATTGTAATGCTATGGTAGAGGACGAGGCATAGATGCGTAAGGGCCTGTCTACAATTGAGCTATCTCAACTTGTGTCTTAGGACAAGGATAGCTGATTGGTGCACGTGACCCTCTGACGTCATGGCGCTGTCCCAAGCTGCCGTGTCCTAAATCAACCTGTGTCCCAAGTTGAAGCATTCGGAAAACTAAAAACTGTAATTTTGTCCGATGTTGTGTCCTAAGATGATAGAAAAAGGAGAAGACTTCAGATACTTTCACGCGCATTCGTGACATGTTTACGTTATTAATGTAAACAATGGATGTGCAAGGTGGGCTTTCTCAAAACAAATATGATTAGATGGTAATAAATAATTAGGGATGTCTTCGTTCGGTCTGAACAATTTTATTTTAAGGCTAAAACTTTTTAAACGAAAGTTTAAAAAATAACCTGTGGATGTCAGTTGGCGAACATATTTAAAATAAAACCGATAAGGCGTTTATTATAAATAAATATTCAAATCAACCATTTCGTAAACATTGTATAATCAATAATACAGCAAATTTAAACACCACAACGTAACAACAAATAATATGCCGAATTTAGTGCGATCTAGTGTCAGATACTGAAAGCTCTCTTCGGACAACGCATTTGTATATCATATTAGGACCGCGTCAATGTGACGTCACTTGAGTTTCGGACAATTACACGTCCACAGGAACGGCCGAATGTAGACAAGGCCTAATAAGTGTCATGTTGGGGCACTCGACAAGTGACATGGAAAGTAAGGATTACCGCATACTGGCCATGGTGCGAGGTAACACTGCTGGGGTTCCCGACTATGAATGGTGTGTTGTCGGTGTTTTGCCCCAGAGGTGGACAAGCCAGGGTTGGGAGGTTGTCATTCCCGCCAAGACCACCACAGCCCCTAAGACATGATGACAAAATATATATATAATTAACAGGAAAGGTTAGGAGTCCGCAGCAATGGAATTAAGAGCTATGAGATAAGAAAGTTGCCAAGTAGGAAACAAAAGAGATGACCAAGAAATGTTAACTTTGACTAAATTTCGAATTGTAATTCAAAAGCTCATATTCTTTATCTCTGGTTAAACCTACAAACAAACTGCAAATATTTCAATTGGAAAAATTTATTCTGGATTATTCCATACCCTCATATCTCATGACAACCCCCCCCCCCCCTCCCCCGCAACAGTTTAGTAACTCTATGTCAACCGCTGTTTCCAATGGAGGCCCCTGCCTGGTTTTCCCTCGAGATTCCTGGGACCCCATGGCCCAAGTCAGGTGGGATGGACTCGTGATAGTGATTGAGTACATTCAAGGTCACTTCCGAATTTTTTGAAGCCCTGACAAAGTTCTGCTTCCAGGATATACCTCCTCCACATGCAAACGAAGCCTAGCCAAGTGTAGAAAATAACTACAAAGAGACTACACACCGCATTCTTACGCGCTCAGTGTAGTAATATTTTGCATAAGAACTATTTCTTATTAGATATTGCCAACACACCTGATTTTCACTCTTTTTATTCATATCAATTATAATTTAAATATTACTATATACTATACAAGCAAAATTAAATTTAACCTTAAATGTACTTTTGCATTATCAGAAGTATAAAACACTTGTAATACATGCATTTTTAGGAAATTATCAAACACGTCACACATGGAGTGATTTTTCAAAGGTTTGTTTAAAAAATGTGTAAATAAACCGCGAATAGGCTATAATAAAAATCACAGTACACGTGGACTAACTCCACTATAATAAACTTTATATTTAGATACTTGTACTTATATATCTGAACGAGTGAGTGAAGATATTTGGATGGCTCTTAACATTGTCGTGAGAACTATAAAACGTCAACAAAACGACAATTTCTTTAAAGAAAATAGAAGTATAACAGATCGCAGTGATGCTTACACCGGGCACGGAGACCAGGTGTTATGACTTTAATATACTCCTCTCCCGCACTTAAAAAGTCACATTGCTGTGGACTTAATGACGTATCCATTCGTTCATCAAGCGACAATGGGAATTTTTTTTGGAAAGGCACATATACATTAATGTCACGCTTAAATACGTTTAAAACAGAAATGAATCGATGTGAATTCATTTCAGGAAGCCTCCATTACAACACTACACTTTGAATGTTACGCTGTCAACACACTTTGCATGCGTCAGTCAGAGGTGATGTTAAAATATAATGTAGAACGTGTAAAGGATATATTTACAAAGGTCGATCCAGAAGTGTCCAATCAACTGCAAATCACATATACCAACGAAGATACCAGCATAGATATATATGGTTTTAATTATCACTGCTTACCCATTATGGAAAAAATTTAGCAAGTTGCTCCGACTTGTGGAGCGATCCTGATTCACCATTTGCCAAACCAGTCCACGATTATCGTAAAGGAAACTAATGAAAAACAATCGCGATAGTGATAGAAACGTTTTAAATTTATGTTTTTTTAGCTTTTTTCACTGCAGTTAAAATCACATCCTGTACAAAACTTTATTCAATCTTCGGAATGTTTGTAACGTTTGAAGAAAAGACCAAGTCTTCGTTCCGGCAGGGCACCAGTGAAGACGTCCAACTGTCTATAGTTTTGTTTGTTAAGGGCATAGGTAGGCTTACCTCTCCTCTATTCAGCCAGCAAGGGCACCTCCGCCCTCCCCCTCCCAAGGTCGAGTGAAGAGATATGGGTGGCTCTTAACACCGAGGTCTTGAGAGTCGATGAGGGTGAAGCGAGGTATTGGATCAGCGCCGGAACGCAGGAGCGGGTGAAACGAGAGATGCCCAAGAAAACCCGCCGACCAGCGGCATCGTCCAGGTCCGACTCCCACATGCGAACATCCGGATGCGACCCCGACGGGAATCGAACACGGTTCATCTAGGCAGGAGGCGAGTAGTCTAACCACTACCCGCCCCCCTCCATAATTGATAAACAGTGGTTGGTTACTACTTCCGATTATAATAAATATGTATAACTTATTGCACACTGCTTGCCTGATTATTTATGTAAAGACATGATCAAACACTGCAATATTTCAGTAGAAATTATTTTATTTAAGTAGGTGCCTAAATCATTAGCACGCATGAAACGAGTGTTTTATACGCGCTTAACCGCATTCAGAAACATATAGTGCACAGTTTGAAGTGTAGGGGTGAGAGGGAAGAAGAGAGACATAGTATTTTAAGGAACGTGGATGCTGTCACAGAAAGCTTGAGACTTGTGGAAGCAAGTAGCTGGCAGCTTTGGTCTAGATACAAGACAGCATGAGAGCCACGAGAATTGCAACTCGTTACCGCTATCGAGTATCTTAACTGCCTGTCACCCTGGAGGCACAGAATAAGAGTACACCAGAAGCACATTAGTTTGGTCTGATTAGGTTGTCGTCCGCGTTTACTTGGAAACCGGTAACTGTCCTGTAGCAGAACAAGAAAACTTGTTGTCTTCTGAACGTAGTAAAAATAAATTCAGATTCTTCAAGACAAGAAAATTAATCACTGCGTAATAAACAGTGGCTGGAAATCTGTAAAACATCGAGTTCCTATATTTTATATCTAACTTGCTGTTGTTTTGTCAAAGGCGTTTCTTGATAGTTACTTCATTTGTAGAATTAAAGTCTTTGAATTTATAGCGAATGCATAATGTTATATCTTAATTAACTAACAAATTCATACCTTGTGAAATTTTTTTACACTCAGACTAATATTTGTTTTCAAGAGTAGTTTCGCGTGCAATAAAGCATTTTTTTATATATATATATATATATATATATATATTATATATATATATATATATAGTTTCTAAAAATACTAAAGTCAGATTAGTTTTTTAATCTCTGAAAAGCAATTACCTCAAATTAGACAATATATTGCAACTGGCTCTAAATTGCAACCTTATTTACAAAAAGGGCAATGGCTACGATATTTTTTTCTAACTACAATAGATTCAGAACTGCCTGTGTTATCAGATCTGAGTTTTACCGTGAATTAAGTAGATTTGGTAGTTAAATGAATGCACTTAGCTGTAAGTCGATCTCTCAGAGTAATCGAGAAGTTATCGCTGGTAAGCCAGTTAAACTGAGTCGTTGCCCTTTTACCGATTTTCTTTCTAGTTTCACGACCACAACACGAATCGATTTTAAACGATTTTGATTCTCAGCGTATAGCCAGCACCGAGATTAACTGACAATTCGTGAGCTACAGTCATACGCTCGTCGTCAAACTCCTGTTATTCTCTACCTTAAACTTGGCTAGATGCAGTGGCGAATCTCGAATGTTCTTGAAACACAAAAATCTGCTTGTATCCGTGAAGGACAATGTTTAACTTCTGGGCAATGTGTGTGATACTAATTCCAACGATTAAAATTGTAGAAACCACACATCTACCTCAAACGCATGTCAAGGTCATATTTTTACTACTTTTTTCGAAAACACAAATAAAATTCTATTGTGCAGAAATTAAATAGAAAAAAAGTCGCAAGATAACTTAAGACAAATGTTATTACATGGAAAATGCTGCACAATTTTAAATTGTAGGATAAAATTTAAGCCCTGCCACGTATTTAATGTGTGATCGTCCCTAAATTATTTTTTCGATCAAATTTGAATTTAATAGAGTAATAAGTTCCTAATAAACTGTTTTAATAGGTTTCATTTATTTAATTTTTGTGCTTAGATACTTACAAAATTCGATGCAGTGTGCTTTCAAATCACGATAACTAGATGCTCTCAAGATTTCGATGTTAAGACCGCCCATGTGTCTTCACGATAACGGTAAATAAAGACAAGGTTGAAGCTCAGATTAAGCTCTTTCGTAGAACGTCTGCAAGCTCTTTCATTGCTGCCAAGAGAATACTGGAATGTTTGCACAAGGCACATCAACAGCCACGAAAGCTCACATAAGCTGCCCTGCTAATATTTGAAAGGCAAGCATTTGCCATTTGTCTAGCACCCGCACCCTCTCGCACCCTATACACAGAAGGTAAGTAACGACGGTTTCACATAAAAGTGAGCAATTTTGAATTCAATATTTTAAAAATGTTACTGTCATTATCTCAATTTATTTTAACGGGTACACAGACTGGCGTACACCCAGTAAAGCTGGTAACGAAGGAAGGAATGTAGTTTAAAGTCTCTCGGTTATATTGAAAGTGCTAGGTAAACATTTGTGAAACAGAAATAATTATTTTACTTTCAGTATTTTTAATGCAAGTAAGTGTAACTATTAGAAAACTTTTAAAACATTTACTTTCCTAATAATTTCACAATTTCCCTTGATTGACGCATGAATAATGTGATCAGACTCGCGGCAATGTTAATTTTACATATGGCAGACGAATTCGCAGAATGTATGCTAGTAAAACTCAAAAGCAAGACATTCAAAAGTGCTCAGTTTACCATGAACAGCCTTTACCCAAATATGAGGTTCTTTGGTGTAGAGTACCCATTCGACGGTAGGCTGCGCGAGGCTCTGGAAGCTGGCCTTTTGTCTGATTGGCTACTGAGTGCCGCGAATGATTCTCTACTGGTTAGGCTGCCACCTGGCAATTATGTTACCAGCAATGATTGGCAAATGGCTTCGCACCATTTTGATGGCGTGTTCCGCTGGAATTCGCTGTTTAACTCCTGTATCCTTAAGTATTAAGTGTAATCTAAACACTCGCAGCGGTAAATTAAATGGTAAATACAGACATTCCCCTTAAAAGTATGTACATTTTCTTAACTATTTCTGCGTGGCGCTTACCAGAATCTCTTCTTCACCCCCCTCCTTTTTTCCCCCTCCACCCCCAACTACACGATGTCAAAACCAGCTCGTTACAATATCTCAGAATCATGGGCAGGCATGAAATGGAACCTTTGAAAAACTACTGTTTGCTCTGCCCATAGCAATTGGTCTACGTCTTTGGTGCTAAGTCACTGAACTCCTACGTGATGTTCTGAAAAAGGGCAACTCGGACGATACGTCGCTGTTGTTGGGGGCCATCACACACAAAAAAAAAAAAAAATCTAGTATATTCCGCTTCTGCACACGTACCAACATTGGCTCCCGTATCTCTCCTACAGAACTTTTCAAACCGTGACGTGGATATTTCTATGCATTTCGCTTCACAACAGATCCGTAACTGGGATTTTCATAGTTAGATTAAATCTCGGGCAAAGTAAGTGTGCTGACGTTTCAAAAACACGTGTCTTTATAAACAAAGTTCCATCGTTTGTCAACATGGTTTTCACAGTTCTCGAGGCAAAACAAAAAGTCGAGTGTCGGTACTTAAAAGATAGCGGAGAGGATTGGAGAGGTTACAACGGCTTTTAACAGCTGGATCTCAAGACCCGACGAAGGCGAAGCGAGGTGGACATGGAGCAGAGCGCGGAATGCAAGGGCTAGGATAAATGGGACATACCCGAGAAAAACCCCGCCGTACAGCGGCATCTTCCAGCACGATTGCCACATGCGGGGGCCCGGGTACGACCCCGCCGGGAATCGAACCCGGTTCGCCTTGACGGGAGGCGAGTAGTTAAAAGCTGGAGTCACAATAACCCGACGAACACGATACGACACACACCGACACGACGTCAGAGCCCGACGGAATTTCACATTATATTTCATTCAGTGTTCACAATACCACGACGAAATCTGCCCAACAAGTGTGTTAGTTGGCTGTTGGGAAATCCTAAAACGGCAAGTTATCCTATTAATATCCAATATTTACTTTTTAAAACTCGCGATAAAGCAAATAAATATTTTGCTTTTGACAATATTTGAATTTATACAAGAGAAAAATGTGTTTAAAAACAAACTGGAACGTTATTTTGGTGCAAGTTAATTTATTATTTACTACAGAAAGGAAATATTCACGAAATTTTGTTTTATAATGTTGTATTTCCATTTTTTTTTGCGCGCTTCGTCGAGCCCGACACGACCGAAAGTAGAAATAGAACTTACTATTTTTCGGGCTGTCGGGGCCACAATTTTGTTGGGTTGACGTCGCAGTGGCCTCATTGGCTGCTACTCAAATTTCGTCGCGTCGGGGGGATGTCGTGTCGGATTCGTCGGGGTATTGTGACTCCAGCTTAAGCGCCACACCACCGCGACCGCTGGAAAATGCCGGGAACTCACAGGCCCTGGGCAAGGCGACGACGGCCGCCGCGCAGACGACGACCAGCAGCAGGAGACAGCACCTCGTTGCACTCATGGCGACACAGCTGACTGCACGCGGCCCGCCAGGGGGTTTATATCTCCGGTAGCTGGGCTTATCGCTTGCGGGGCAGGTACAGGTTTCCCCGTCCACATCGTCCCTGCTCAGGCACAACAAGGATGTGCTTGCCCTTATCTCCGCCGCCTTTTATCATCTCTGCAGCTAGGTGCCTCAGCGCGGGTGAAGTACTACTGTGTTTTCCAAGGCGGTAATCATTAGTTGGGACTTGGAAAGCCAGGCCCTTCAAGAGGGGGGGGGGGGAGGAGGTTGAAAAGGGGAGCAATACTCAGGTGGCCCGACTCGTAAATGCTTATTTATAAAACGAAGTATTGCGTAAAGATCTAATTTCGAAGTTCAAAAATTATTAACTTTTTTTTGCTTGGTTGACGATTATTTGTGTTGTTGTAAATTGTTGGCTTTTGGTGGGGTGGAGGAGGGGGGTACCCCTAGGCACGCATTGCTCAGGGGCTCGGAATTTCTCTTGGTGGGCCTCAGGCTATGGGCAGTCGGGTATTACATTTTGTGACCCAGTATAGCCCCTGGGCCACGGTTGTTCCAATATTTATTCCCTTCAATTCGCCTACGAAAAAAAAGGGGGGGGGAGGCGGTGGAATTCCAGATACCTAGTATAAAACGGAATTTTGAATTATTGTAGGTATTTTAATAATTGTTAAAATTAACAATAAAAAAACGGTTGGTGAATTAATTCAAATTTCCCGTGAATTTATCGCGAATGGTCTGGAAGAGGTGTTTAATAAAACGATCAAACCCGATTTGTTGCAGTAGAACTTGAACAGTGAATTTGGTGTCTGTGTTTAGTTATCAGTTGTTGTTAGGATAATGATTAGAGTTCTTAAAATACATATATTTATGTAAGGAATCTATTTATATTGCTAGAAAACACTTAGATGTTGGTTTAGTATGAAAAATATACAATAATTGTGCGTATTTTAAGTTGGGTGGAGCTTGCAAATGAGACAAATTCGTAATTGGCTAGGGCTCGGCCGGGGGACTTAGCTCCGCCACTTCTGGTCAAGAATTGACAACACTGTAAATTATTTTACGTGGAGCACATTAAACTAGTTATATTTTCATTTAATTAAACTTTTACTTTACTAGTAGTGATTTGGGACGTTTAAATGTTTCTGTTTACATCGAGGGAATAGTCACCTAAACGTTTAATAACAGGATTTGTGAGGGAAAGTAATTAATTTTAATAGTTCGTATTAAATTTCTGTAACTGCGATTTTATAGATGGTATTTTTAGATAGTCATGAAGTGTTAGATTGGAAGTGAAGGGGGCTGCATTTGCCATGACTCGAAGAAATTTATTTCGAATAACTTATAAGAATTTAATAAACATTTATTTCGGTTACCCCAGACTTCGTTGCCATATAAAAATGCTAATCCGACAATAGAAGTGTAATTTAGTAGTTTTAAAAGTCTAGGTAATTTGGGGGATTTTTTTAGCATGTGATAGAGCTGCGGTAATTTTGTCAGTGCTGCCTTTTTAACTTCTTTAGTATGATTGGTCCAGATTAATTTTCTGTCAGTTATTACGACTAGATATTTTGCCCTTATCGACGACCGTGTATCACTATTTTTTTTTTGTTCACTTGTGCAGCTCGTTCCATTTCCTGCTCCTGTTCGAGCGTTTATCCTTTACGTTGGGCCACGGTAAGTATTGCATACGTTATACAGCGCTCACATACTGTTCAACACGTAAACGTCACACATGTCATAAAGTCAATTCACGACTGGAACAGACTTATGAAAATCAACCTTTGAGAAAACACCCTAGTCATTAGTTGCATGCATAGCTAGTAAAGAAACTGGTGGGTTGCGGGTACAGTACCCGCTCCCTACCACTTTTTTTTTTTTACTAACTATGCATGCAGCTAATCACTAGGGTGTTTTTTCAAAGGTTGATTTTCATAAGTCTGTTCCAATCGTGAAAAGACTATACAAAGAATCATTTTAAAGAATATAATTTCACTTCCTTATCGAATAATAACATTCTACAGATGGGTGATTTGGTGTAGCAGTTATACTTTTTTTTTTCGTGGCCAGCCAAGGCGGGTCACGTAATTTTCTCATCACCCCCGTTCCTGTGCCCTTTCTGGGTAATACAGGGGTATAGGATGTTCCTTTTTTTTGTACTTTATTTTCTCATTACATCCTTTATGGATTACAATTATATATAATATTACAACTATCTACACCAAGTTGCCTGAGAGGCGAGAGTGGCGCGGTTTTCCTGAATTCCACCCTGACTCCCCTAGCAGCTTCGGGGGTCAATTCCTCGACATTCTATTCTATTGCAGTTAGACTACTCGACCGACTCCCGCCAAGGCGAAACAGATTCGATTCCCGGCGGGGTCGCCTCGGGCCCTCGCATGAGGGAACTGTGCCGAACGATGTCACCGGTCGTCTGGTCTTCTCGGGGTTCTCCCGTTTCACCCGTCCTTGCATTCTGGCGCTGCTCCATGCTCGCCTCACTTAACCCTCATCAGCTTTCAAGACCTCGACGTTAAGACCCACCCAAATCTCCTCACTCACTCATTACATCTTATAAAGCATAATTTTACTTTCCGTGTTTTATAAAAAGAAAACAAAACAAAACAAAAAAACTTAATTTAAAAAATTAAATACATAATTACATTTCATCTTTAAGACTTGCTCGGCACGCCTTAAATCAAGGAACATTCACAGATCAAAATTTGGCAAATATTTTCTTATTTCAAAAAATTTTAAAAATAAACCCAAAACCGTTTTTGTGCATTATTATTTATTTGCTTTGTCCTTGTTTATTGAATAGGTCTATGTTTTTCAAGGCAACGTATATCTTCCTAAGAATATTTTAAACACAAAAACGCTTCGGACAAATCATACGGCGTTTAGAATTCTGAAATTCGTAATTAACGTGTTCTTGTGTAATTAAAGACGTTTTGCTCACGACATATTTCGTCAATTTACATTTTTTCAGTTAGAATAATGGAAAATATGTCAATAATGATAAATAATTGTTGCTACAAAGAATCGGTAAACAGTAAAGTGCATCTCACTCTTAGATAGACAGTAAATAGTAAATGACGCGCTGTTTCCAGGTGGCCAGAGTTATCAACAGCCAAGAACTTATGCTGTGTTGGTAGAATAAGTTCATAAGTACACAAATACGTAACAAAAAATTCCAATTTTTACGAGGGTTGCAGGAGTTTCTTCTGTTCTTGCCGTAAAAATGACGAAGTGTTTTTAAAAAACACTTTTTTTTTACCACTTTCGTTACTCTTGCTACTGTAGAAGATACGCGATAAAATAAGACGGAGAGTTTTTCATAGTTAATTACGTACGTAATTAACTATGACAAACTATTTAGTGTTCGTAGAGCCAAACAAATCTTAACAGCAAAATATTTAATTGCCCTTACACAAACAATTAATTTGGTTGCGCCAAACCAATTTTTCATAACAAGTGTTTTTTTCACAGAGATAGTGATTTTTTTTTAATTTCATAAATTCTTGCAACAGTTTAAACATAATTTTTATTCAAATTTCAAATTAAAAAATATTTTCTCTGCCGTACGTAACAAATTTGTAGGCAGCTATTTACCGCTTTCTTATAAAAGTAAATGATATATAAATATTTTGAAAAAACGGAATTCTGGAATATTAGACGCATTCGAAACTTTCCTACAGTAATCCAGTAACGGTTTCTTTATTACTGCGCCTCAAAACATTTTAACGGGACATAGTTAATAATGAAATACAACCCAATTTGGTACATTGCGCGTAGAAAAGTTAGTTAATTGTTGTGTGAGCGAGTTTTGCTCATATCAAAAAATCCAGACGTAAGTTAAAAATCAAATTTATTTTTGACTCAGAATTATTATACCTTAGCGTATAGTTTATACGTTTTCGGAGTTAATAAATAGTTAAGTGTTGGTATTACTTACAAAATAAAAGGTATTTTACATAAATATCATGCATTCCTTTGTGTTATCTTATGTGAAGTGGGAAAACATTGGCACGCCAACGATAATGATTATGACTTTCAAAATAGCTATACCATTAGGCTTTCGAGAAATTCTCTCAGGGAATTCTCGACATCAAAAGTTGTTTGACATTCACATAATGAATGATATTGTATTTTTTAAAGGTAACCTGACAATGAATGTCTCTTTGAATTGAGAGTTGTATTAAATGAATTAAGTGTGAAACAATAGTATTGATATCTGTGCGGATCTTTTACCATAGCTAGGGGAAAGTAGCCGAATGCGTACCGCCTCCTAAATCATACCACCTCCATATTTCAGGAAACGTGAATACCACTGCGCTCTTGTGGCTACAAGATGAACCTGTTATAGTTCCCAGTCAGTCCAAAGAATAATGTAATTGTGGAATCATATTAATTTGCCAAGTTCCATATTTACCATGTCCGTTGTGTGTTACAGAATGACGAAAAGGAAATATGGAGCTTGCGCTGAAATGAAAATGGCGATGGTTCTTGCGTCGTATAGAAACGGGGACATGGGTTTTAAAGAATGCTGTCGACAATACAACATTCCAAACCCAACATTGAAAAGGCAGTTAAACAGGAAGAATATTGTAGCTAACGAATCCGTAAAAGCCATAGGCCGTACCACCACCCTTCCACCCGAAGTAGAGCAACAACTCGTTGATCATATTTTAAGATTAGATTAGCTTCTGTTTGGAGTAACAATCACTGATGCTAGGAAGTTAGCATTCCAAATTGCAGAGCGCAATGAAATACCACACAGCTTTAACAGATTGACAGAAATGGCAGGCGAGAAATGGTTTTATGCCTTTAAAGCCCGTCATAAGGAATTAGCGCTACGTGAGCCCGAGTCCGCTTCCATTGCGAGTGCAAAGGGGTTCAGCAAGAAGAATGTGTTAGGATATTTTATATCCTGGAAAGAATTATAGATGAAAAAAAAATTTGATGCTACTCGTGTGTTCAATGTAGATGAGACGAGTTTCAGCACTGTACAAAAATAATGCCAGAAAGTGTTGGCTATGAAAGGAAAGCGTCAGGTGGGAGCTATTGCAAGTGGGGAAAGAGGTGTCAATACAACAATAGTGTTTTGTACCAGTACGTCGGGGATGTATGTTACACTTATGATAATCTTTAAACGCATGAGAATGGTGCATGGGCAGCAGGTATTGTTGACATATCGGAAACAGGGTACATTAACAGTGATATTTTTGAAAAATGTTTACAACATTTTATTGCTGTCAACAGACCAAACGTCGACAACAAGGTTCTCTTAATTTTAGATTGTCATTCGACACATTCGAAGAATGTAGAAGCCTTGGAACTTGCAAGAGCCAATGGCGTCCTAATGTTGCAGTTGCCTGCCCACCCAACTCATCGGCTACAACCTCTGGACAGATCCTTCTTCAAGCCATTAGAAACTTATTACACCCAAGCAGTTGAAAAATGGCTTCGAACAAATCCCGGTGTGTGTGTTACCCAGTATCAGGTTATCCAACTTGTAACAGAGGTCTATGCAAGGGCAGCAACTATTCAGAACGCCATTACGTATTTCGTACGTGTACAATCTGACCGGTAGATCGTAATATTTTTAACCATTCTGACTTTTTAGCAGCTACAAATCTGGAAGAAAATGAATGCCACTCTGATGAGCATGAGACGGATACGCCTTCTTGTAAGCCTACAGAACACATCAGCGATCCAACAGGTAGTGAAATAATTAGCCCTAATGATAGGCTTACTCAGCAGGAGATGATCTCGAAGTTGAATGTTTCTATCGAAGCTATTCTACGATTCCAACATGCCCCAAGCATGTGTCCACCCAGCAAGGCGGGGAGCTCAACGTGCTGTTGTACTGACAAGCAGTCCGTACAAACGTGACTTGATGGCTGCAAAAGATAGAAGAAGCAAGACGACCAGCAAAGTAGATAATAAATCTACATAAGGGAAGGGACGTTCTGCATGTGCAAACAAGCATTTAAGAACAACTCCAGGCAACAATGCACCTACTGCTTTGTTCGCATCCAATGTAACCATAGAACTTATGCAAGACGATTGGTTTTGTTCAGTATGTGAGGAAAATGTATAAAATATGGTGCAATGTTTACAGTGTCACACCTAGGGATATGAAACTTGCGAAGGGTTAAATCAGACTTGAAACGTTTTATTTGTGTTGCATGTATATAATTTGCTAGTGTGCTTTATTTAGGGTGAAATATGTATTTGTATACACTTAAAAATATCATTATAGCTGTTTCCATGGACACCATTTAGTATTAGACTATTTATGTTTGTAGCGGTACGATTTATGATACTGGCGGTACGATTTTGGATACTGGTTTCCTATATCGTACCGATTGCAGTCTTACACTAATAATTTTTTTCTGGGTCGCTATTTCGTCTAGCTAGACATGTTAATGTAGATATGTATACATATATGTATGCTGCTTCGTACTAAATCAATATTGGAGCAGTACATTGAAGATTGGCCCAAATTAATGCAATAATGAAAAAATTGGTACGCCTTAGACAACCTTTCCCTATATTTTGTATTATCGAGCTATGGAATACTCTTAATGGCAAAGTAAAAATCTGCGTTAGAATATTTCATAACAGCAAAATAACAAATGCAGTTAGGCAAAAGTGTGTTTAAAATTGAACAATACGTTTCTCTGGTACGTCATCCTTACATGAAGATTTTCTTTAGAATATGTATCTGTCAGTTAACGGAAAAAATGTTGAGAATTCCTTCTAAAAACTGAAAATTGACTTGGATTCAGCATTTTAAAAAATGTTCACGACAAAGTGAGCACTTTTGAAATCAACCCTAATAAATGTTTCTGCTCCTACCCGCATATGTGTGATTGTGCGCACTGAGTAACATGCCCCTGTGGAGTTGGTAACGATAGAGGGAAGTTATTCCATGTCTCAACGTCAAATTAAAAAAGGTTAGATATTAATTTCTGATGAATTTTAATTATTTATTTCGCTTTCTGTTTTTTAACGCTTCTAGGTGTAAAAATGAGTGGTTTTGCAATATATTTACTTTTCTAATAATTTCTTAGATTCACTTTACGGATACATGAATAAAGTGGTAAAGCCCATGGCAGTGTTAATTTTACATAAGGCGGAATGATACACAACGTGCATGCACGGCTTTCAAAAATGTTTTACCATGAGCAGCCTTTTTCGAAACAATTTCCAGTGGTTCGTTCCATTCAAATGTTTTTCTCTTGAAAGCTCAAGCCTTACGTCTTGTTAGCTTATAAAGACATATCTGGAACAACATTGGAAAACATAATACTTTTTGTACACATATCTCGATAAACAGATAACTTTTTAAAGCTTTTTGAGAATCTGCTATTGTAGTGAAAGTCTTAATATCAATCTTTCTCTAACATTGTAATTTAAGAAGCATAAAATTCATGTTTACATTGTTCTTTGCCCTGGAGCGGAAAAAAGTTAAAATTTTTAATTAAAAAATTAATAAACTTCGTGTTTTTTCGACTACAAAACAGTTCTAAATTAAACATTCTTGCTGTGATGATGGCCATGTTTTATTATCAACAGAGGCTAGAAAGCGTGCTTTCCCTGCCAGCCACCTTTATAGCCTATATATATATAAATTATTATTGTTTGTTTTTTTTGCAGTCTAATTATTATTATTGTTTGTAAATATATTTCTTATTCTATTTAGACATGTAATTACAGTTTCAGGAATAATTCATGTCAGTCTGTGTATTTTTGTGTATTAGTCGTAGTAGTAGCAGCAGCAGTTTATTTTATTTTTTTCAGTGCCAGCCTTAATTGTTTTCTGCCGTCTGTTTGGATAACACAATAGTTTAATTTATAGAATGAATATTTCTCTTTGTCAAAGCAGAGTAGCGTTGGTGAAGCGCTTCGAATATCACAAACACAACCAGATCCTAAAAAAATCTCCTTGATTGCCATATATACTTACCAGACTGTCGCACGCAGATCTCATTCTGAACGCTTACCGGCATTGTTTCCGGCAACTTGACGAGAGAAAGTGGGACATGTCCACTGTTTGCGAATGCGAATGATAAGTGTCCCGTCCGACGCGTTACACGATGACGAATACCTACATCCCGGTGTTTCTGACAGGCGATGTTAGAAAACGCCACTTTCAGCCGCAATAACTCCTAGCGCGTCAAAAATAAACTGTGAAATATCGAGGTAATCGGCAAGATACCAGAAATAAAAGCAGTATGACACCATTTCGAACTTGTTTGCCTTAGGGGGGGGGGGGGGGGAGGGAGAGAAATTCGTGAAATGGTGAGCTGATAATTCATTGAATTCGTCATTTAGATAAACGTTATTTTAAACCTAAATTACTTTTTACAACAAGCGTACATCTCGCTTTCCATTTGAAAACACTGTGCTTCGCATGTAGGGCTTGGAGAAGCAGGGAGGAAAAATGGAATAAATATATGCTGTTCACGTTAAAGTGTACACTTTTGAAAGCACTCCCATTTGGAATAATAGGAAATAAATATATCTTATTTTACCTTTAGGCGTTAACTTCTGACTGCGGTGGAATACACACACTTTGCTTATTACTTACATGGCAATATTTATTTTACAAAGGTGCTTAAAGAATAAAAAATTGCTGAGAGAAAAAAAAGTAACTAGAGCTTCAAAAGTGCTCACTTGACAGTGAACAGCCTATAATAAACAAATATTTACTCTTATGCAACTGATGCAGTCTTCTCGGTAACTTCCCAACTTTCCCGAAGCTCTGTTCAAGTTCTAGCTTCGGGTTCTTCCTCCGCACCATGCAAACAAAATTTAACTTCTTAGAAAAGTACGCCAAAGCAACAGCGCACCGCATTCGTGCGCACTCGGTTTTAATAATATGTTTTATGAGAACTATTTCTTACTAGGCATTACCAACACACATTTTTCTCCCTATTTTTACTTATATTAACTATGAATGAACTGATATAGTATCAGATAATAACGTAAAAGTTCGATTTTAACCAAAAATAGGATCTCTGGTATTAATAAAAATATTACACTCTTGTGATATATGACAAATTTAAGAAAAAACTTAATATGTCGTATATGGGATGATTTTTCAAAGATTTGATTCAAAAAGTATGAAGGTACAACGAGCAGAGTATAAATAAGAACTGCAGATATAGGCCTAGCGGGTGGGGAACGAAGGGGCCACATGTCTCCGAAATGAACCGACATGATACTAAACAAGGTTGCCTTCAGAATGCCTCGGTCAAATTCTACCATGCGCACGCATAGAGTGAATGTAGGAAAAAATATGTGGCAACCTTGTACTGTGGGCTGTTTTCCACGCATGGTTTACGGTCAGTTGGGCACTTTTTAAATCCGCTTTTAGTTCCCGATTTCGGTAGTATATATATATATATATATATATATATATATATATATATATATATATATATATATATATATTTCAACTTTTGTATTTCAAAAGCTGGTGATTAATCGTGAACTATCGTCACTACTCAATGTATGACCACCGAACTTATCGGCTCTAGCTGTGGTGCTTATATTAATTGTGATTAGGACATACTAGACCCCTCGATCCTTTTCGGCGACTGTTAGTAGTTGTATCTCAAACGGTTTGCTAATTACGACCAACTATGCTTATACATAGCCATGAGTCAAACGTAACCCCTCGATCCTTTTTCATTGTCTGGAGTGGTTGTGGTGCCTATGTTACGATTTTAGCCACTATATATCGTAAACGGTTCAGGACTTGTACGCTGACATAGGGTTTGCTTGACCCTGCTCATCTTCTGGGGTGGTGTCTATGGTATGAATTTGACAACTGGTTCAGAAATTACGGCCAACTTCGCATATTGGTAGATATAGGAAATACTGGGCCTTGTGAGTCATCTGGGGTGATGCCCATGTTATGCATTTGGCTACTGTATCGTGGATGGTTCAGGCCAACTATGTGTATACGTAGTCATAGGACAAACACTTGTCATTGCGATTCTTCTCGTCGTCTGGGGTGATACCTATGTTATGCATTTGGTAGTTGTATCTCACAATGTTCGAATTTTACAGCCAACTATGCTTATATGTCGACATAGGGCGTACTTGTCCACTCGACACTTCCCGTCGCCGGGGCGATGTCCATGTACTTACTTTGTCGGCTGTAACTTAAACAGTTCGGAGATTACAGCCAACTATGCTTATAGATCGACATAGACCATACTTGGGCACTCGTCTCTTCTCCACGTCAGGGGCGATGTCCATGTTATGGATTTGATGATTATAACCTGAATGGTTCAGATATTAGAGCCAACTATGCTTATATGTCGTCATTGAGCTCACATGACCACTCGATTCTTCTCCTCTTCTGGGGCGGTGCCCATGTTATGAATTTTATGACTATGACTTAAACAGTTCGGAAATTACAACCAACTATGCTTATAAGGTGATATAGGACGTACTTAACCACTCGACTCTTTTTGTAGTCTAGGGCGATGCTCATGATATGCATTTGACACCTATAACTTAAACAGTTCGGAAACTATAGCCCACTATGCTTATAAGTAGGCATATGGCATCCTGGACCACTCGTCTCTTCTCTTCATCTGGGGTAATGCTCATGTTATGAATTTGACATCAATAACTTAAACGGTTCGGAAATTACAGCCAACTAACCTTATAAGTCGACATAGTCCATACTTGACCCCCCCATGACCTTTCCCGTAGTCGGGGTTGATGTATATATTATGAATTTGACAACTATAACTTAAAAGGTTCGGGAATTGAAGCCAACAATGCTTATAAGTTGACATAGATCATTCTTGACCCAGCTACCCTTCTCATAGTCGGGATTGATGCATATGTTATGATTTTTGGTAGTTGTATATCCTATGGTTCGGTAATTACAACCGACTATGTTTAAAAGTTAGCATAGATCATACTTGACCTTGCAATCCTGCTCGTAGTCGGGGTGGATGCGTGTGTTATGAATTGGACAACTATTACTCAAATGGTTCGGAAATTAGAGCCAACTATGCTCATAAGTTAACATATGGTATACTTCGCCCCGTGACCCTTATCCTAGTCGTGGTTGGTGTCTATGTTATGAATTTGACAACTATAACTTAAACGGGTCGACATCCTCAGCTGGCCGCCAATTGTCCAGAGTAGATATAGGTCATCGATACCAAGATGGCTGCGGGGAATGATTTCTCATTCGGCAGGGATTTCTCAATTTCCGACCGATTCAGCCACATTGGGCAAACCTCAGCCACAAAGGGCAAACTCACTGGCCGCCAAAATGGTCGACATCCTCCTGCAGCCGCCATGTTGTTGGTCAGTGGCACTCGTAATCCAAGATGGCGGTGAGGACCCACACAAAAAACGAGTAATTTGCCATCCTGAAGGGTCTCCCGCCATATTATGCTAATTAAGGGGGAAATTGCGGCCGGCACTTGCTGCCAAGATGGCCGCAGTCGGTGGAGGGAAATTCGTTACATTAGGGGAAATGGGGGTTTTGTATGCGAAATCCGATGTTTTGGACGGGAAAAAGGGAAAAAAGGGAAATTCTCGCTCCTCGGGTCCACAGCTTGCAGCCTGGTAATATGTTCATTTTATCCCCCAGACCACAGCCTGCAGCCTGATGAGGCAGAACCGCCATTTTATACTACTATTCTATTAGTAAAAATATTAACAGTTATTAGAATAAGATATTAAATCTCTAATTTATATATCTAGGGACTGGAAAATTTCATAAGATCAGTGACTTGTAAGTTACTCCACATGTATGCTCGGATCTCAGCTGTTTGTTAAATTGCTGTTCTCAGTGAATGGGCTTTATTGTACATCTGTGGCTGACTTGAAGTCACCCGTGGCGTGTGGACTACAACACCGTGATCCAGTTGCATGCCGTCAACTGAGGTGACGTTAACTCCATTTTATGGTCATTTTTCTCCAAAAATATATGCAAACGCATCAAACTCAATTCAGTATTATTTTTCGTGAATATAATAAGAGATAATAACGAACATTTCATAGATTTTTTTTAAAAACTATAACAGTTTCCTGAGCCCCAAAATTATTTTACAAAGAAGTGGGGCAGTCTGGGCACAAAACGGGGCAAGTCTGTCTCGATGTTTAATATGCCTTGAGTTTTCATTTTTTTTTTTCTGGATGAGTGAAACAACGTTACCCTAGGCCCTATAGTTAACGTGCAGCTTTCAATATTCGGTACAAAACCATAACATCTAAGCACATCTTATTGGTCAAAATAAAAATCTAATTAAATTTCTCTAAGCAAATTTTTTTTCGCATTGTTCTATACTGAAGAGCAACCATTACCAAACGTATTCTTCGAATTGGCGGGGAAAAAGTCACTTTAGGGTAGAAAAAGCCACCCCGGTTGACGGCACGTGACTTCAATGTACAAGTGTGTGGAATGTAGTTTGTTCTCCATCTAGGTCGTAACTATAGGTCTACCATTTTTGCTGTCAGCAAGAAAGTGTCTACATTCAGCATTTACGTCATAGTATAAACATTAGTAGGCTGTTCACGGTAAAGCGAGCACTTCCGGAATCAACCTTTGAAAAAATTCACTCCCGGTAACTGCGTTCTTTTTAACGTAAGCGCTGGGTGAAGTAGTTCTGGACAAGTTGGCAGCGCATTACGAAAAATAGTTCCAAGATTCAACGTTACATTAACATCGTCATGTTTGAATTTGTGGACGTTTAACTTACTTAATTCCCATTTCCGACAGCTTTATGCGTGAAAGACTAGTAGCCATATTTGGCGTATTAGTAACATATTTGTGTTACTGAAAATTGCAGTTACATTTGAACGGCGCATAACTAAAGTGAGAGGATCCATGGCAATGTTAGTTTCACATACGGTGGAAGGATACAAACTATACCGTGAAGTCGAATCGTAAGCAGGCCTTTCTAAAGTGCTCACATTACCGTGAACAGCCCGTATGCATGAAGATGTTTTGAACGGTTAGTTTGAGAAGTATTGACAGAGAAGTGGGTGTCTTCAGCGTAATCCGTGAACCCTCGTCCAATTCTTCGCGCCGAGCTCCTCGGTGACGTCACGCGGGCCAATCAGCTATATGGACGCCGGTGACGTAACAATGGCTTTAGGAGGGGGAGGGGAATGGGGCATGTCGCGTGCCGACGGGCCATTATAACGAGGGATTAGCGAGGGCGTAGTTTCGAGGTCAGCGGCCTCCGCGCGCGACCTGTAGCTATCTCTATCTCTCCACGCAGTGCCTACACGCCTCGCGGTTATCGACGTACAAGGAACGCCCTCTCGTTAATTAAGCCAGTCTGAGCCCCGTGTTACCATCATAATACCCACTACTTACCTACTATGCCCACAACAGTAGCCATTGTAGCCAGTTCACGGTATCTTCACGCGTACTCTATAAAACGTTTGAAAAATCAGCCTACTTATTATGTATCAAGTTGTTTCGTAAATTATGTACTTTAAAGAAAGCGTATGTTACAAGCGCTGTATACTCTCGCTTGTATTAACGATTTTTTTAAATAGTAAATTGTTACATTAATCTAACCAAAATTTTTTAATATTTCTTTCATACTCAACATGAATTAAAAACCGGGGAAAAAGAGGTGCATATACAATGCCATGTAAGTTATATATCAATATACATACATTTCTTTTTAAAAAATAATTTTAAAATAAACGCTTTTGAGTGCCGTATTTAGGTTTTCGGGAACGCAATTGCGGAAACAAATTTCAGTGTTAAATATAAAAAAAATATGAATTATTTCACGGGCGTAGACAGGGAATGTTCCGGGTTCAAATCACCCCCCCCCCCCCCCTTCACAAAACTATGTATAACACTTTTAAAAAATGTTAGTTATATGAGAAATTAGGCAAATAAAACTGCATAGTAAAACTGTAAAAATTAATAAAATAAAAAATACAGGTATCTATATATACTGTTAAAATTCGGCTCAAAAATATTTTATAGGCGCTAGTTTGCCAGTTAGAAATTCCCCTTTCCTCTTTTTCCTTGGAAAATTCATTTCTGCATACGCCACCAATTTTTTTTTTTGGTCAATGGCGCTTTGGTTTTTCTCCTTGGCATTTTCTTCCAGACAGTTTACGTCGTGGTCACATGTGGCGTAATCGGCTCTCGAGATCTCGTTGTTAAGTGCCGCACAAATCCCTTCACTCTTCACTCTCTCACATGTGGTGGAAGGATACGCAAACGCAAAATGTTGCCCGAAAGTAGAACTTCAGAAAGGCTTCAAAAACAGATGGGAGTAACAATGAACAGACTATACCATAGCCGCGTAACTGTGTTGTTTTCCGAGGAGGATCACATTCACAGTTAGTCCCTGGCATTACTCATAAAAACACATCGCTAATACAACATTATTTTATATGAGAATCAAAATGCGTGAATTTTAATTTCAGGAGCAATCGCTTACAACGATAAGCCTATATTGAATGTGTTAGTTAAATGTCAGTCGTAGCCTAGGCCTTAGAAGCTACTGTAAAACTAAACAAATCAAATTTATTTTTTTAAATTTAATTTTTCAGTCACGGAAACACGCTTTCGTCTCGATACTGTTGTGAATTTATGATGCGTTTTCACCCGATGTTATTCTGTGAAACTGTACATAGTTAGAGGTTAATGCAGTACCTTATATGAAAATTATAAGAGGAGAGGGTAGGAATATGAGATAGGGTAGAAATGTGAGACACCAAGGTTGTAGCCTCTGCATAGTACTGACATCTGTTATTGTGCGCTGGAACTACACATTCGAACACTGCTGGCGTGTGCGGAAAACGACCGGCCATATTGGCACCATTTGTGAAGAGTGGTGGATGTTTATTGTTTTTGGCGCAGCTGGAAGTTTTTGTACCGTCATACTTCGCATTTTTCATCATTATTTGCTGAATCCCAGAAGTTATGAATAAGGTAAGTCGTCCATTATGAAATGTAGTTTTAAAGTATGAGTTGAAATTAAAAATATATTGCGGTGTTTAGTGTGAGTGAAATGAACAATACAAAATGGCGAAGTGGTATTAATATGAGACACTAGTGTGGTAGTAAAATGAGACCATCTCATATTACTATCACATTGTAAAATGCAGGAATTTATAACAATTTACTATTATATTTTCTTTCAGATGGGAAGAAAAAAGTTGCATAAAGAAAGTAAAAGCCTAAGGAAAAAGTATAAAAAAGAAGATATGATAAAAGCTATTGAAGCTATTAAATCAGGGGAATGTGGTTATCTGAAAGCAGCCAAAAAGTAAAATGTGCCACGTTCGACTCTTGCACGTATGTTTTCACATGTATGCTGACGTGTTATAGTGGGTTTTATTTTCTTACAGTAAGATGCTTGTAGAAATGTATGGAATTATAAGCGCGTTTTATATTTTCATAGGTAAATGATTATACTACTGCTGAGGGTGTTGTTTGTACAAAGTTAGGAAGAAAAACCATTTTGGGTAAGACGTGAGGAACACTTTATTTTCCTATAGACCCTACATGTAAGCTATAATAGTGTACTTGCAGGGTGGCCACAGAGACGTAGAACACCAGGAAATAATGGAAATATCTTGAAATTCTTGCTAAATGTAAAATATCAGAGAAACAGGAAAACTTGAGAAACATAGTCTAATGGAATTTTCTAATACGCGATTTTTTTCTACATGCATTAATTAGGCATGTTTTGGTGTAAACACATAAAGCTTATTTTTGTTTTTTAAATTAATTATTATTATGTTATGTTTAAAACATGCTAAAGTATTCTTAGGGCCATCCGGATTTGTTTCAGTTAGACGAAAAATGATATCTTATTAGCATGCTTCCACCAATATTCTAAATTTATTTCATTTCAGGCAATAATATTAAGAAGCAATTAGTCAATTACATCCTCGAGATGGACGCCAAGTTCTTTGGTTTAACTTCTAATGATATTAAAGTCATGGCCTACCAACTGGCAGCTATAAATGGTATCAAACATCCTTTTGGAGAAGGTAAGGCTGGAAGAGGCTGGCTTGATCATTTTCTAGCCCGGCACAGTGACAAGATTTCACTAAGGAAACCTACGGGTATATCAGCTGCCAGAGCGCTTGGTTTGACAGCTGAAAAGGTGGGTATTTTCTTTGATAATCTTGATCAGGAATACGATCAACATCATTATACTCCTGATCGGATTTACAGGGGCGTTCTGTGGTACAATCAAAAGTCCCACGTGTTGTTGGACTAAAAGGGAGAAGACAAGTTGCTTCATTAACATCAGCAGAACGAGGTGCATTGATAACATTGGTGTGCTGCATGATTACAACAGGAGTGTTTGTGCCACCCAGGATCATTTTCCCTAGAAAAAATGAAAACAAACTTCTAATGAAGGGGGCACCTTACGTACCAATTGCTGCATATCATTCATCTGGATGGATTCAAGCACTGCTATTTACAAAGGTGATTCGAACATTTTCTGAAGTTTGCCAAACCTTCAGCAGAATCTCCTATTCTTCTGATATTGTATGGTAATTACAGCCACACGAAGAATGCCGATGTTATTGAGTTGGCACGAAGGAATTAAGTGTCTACTATTTCCTTGTCATCACATTCAACTCATAAGCTTCAGCCTCTGGATAGAACATTTATGGGACCACGGGAAGCATATTACAGTGAAGACGATGGTTACTACTGCATGAAGAGCAGAGGGCACTGAGTCCTTTTGATATTGCGGGATTGCTGGGCAAGGCGTACTTGAAAGTACAAAGAGCTGACGTAGCATTAAGTGGATTCAGAGTAACAGGAATATTTCCACTAAACAGAGGTATTTTTTCTGCGGGTGATTTCCTTGCTGCAGCTCAGACAGCAGCATGGCATGCGTCTCAAGATCCCTCAGTTTCATCCACATCTCCAAGTGACAGAACACCATTGAGTCCAACCCTCATAAGTAGTGGGCCAAGCACATCGCAGACAGCAGAGCGGCATGCGTCTGAAGATACCTAAGTTCAATCCACATCTCCAGGTGACAGACTACCACAAAGTCCTGCCCTTATCGGTCCTGTACCAAGCCCTTTAATGGAAGCACATAATTTAGTGAGACCTTGTGACATATCCCCAGTTCCAACAGTTAAACCTAGGGGTACAAATCGGGGACGAAAATCAGGCTTTTCTGCAGAGATAACTTTTCACCCTACAAAGAAAGCATAGTAATCTGCAGGTCACATACGAAACGACCTCAAGTTGAAACGATGAAGAAAAGAAGGCGGATGCAAAAGATAAAAAAACGACTTAGATCATAAGCGATTCATCCAGTGATGACTTAAGTTTGTGTGTTGAATCAGACAACGATTCATCCATCATTCCACCAGGGCAGTGCCAACCAGTGTCCGACGATGCAATGTGCATATTCTGTGACTCAAGATTTTCGGATGACTCTAGGGGAGAAGTGTGGATTCAGTGTTTCACGTGCAAAGTGTGGGCACATACTGAATGTGCAGGCCCAGAGAGCCACATATATTTGTGTGACTATTGTAAACCCAACTAACTGCCAAATGTAATGATGCCTTTTGTATGGACAAGCTAATATTTGTTCCTAAGATATCGTATGACCATTTTAAAAACTCTGTTATTCAAGGATTTGAACTGTCTCATACTACTACCCGATCCTCAGACTCTCAAATATTGCCTTCAGCTGAAAAAAAAAAAACTTTTTTGGTTAGATTATAGGTTACATGATATTTATGTTAACTCAATATATTACACATTACATTCTGCAAAGAATACAAGCTCGATTAGTTTCATATGTGTATTGTGAGCGTCCCTAGCTTTGGGACTGTAAATGGTATCCCATATTCCTACCTTCTCCTCTATACATTTTTACACGTACATTAATAAATAAAAAACAGTTCATGAAAATTTCCCGTGGTGTAAGCTGCGAATAATCAGAAGAAAAATGAAATAAGAGGAGGTTGGTATAAAGCAGAGTCTACAGGTGGACTCACGGCATTCGTCAGTCACCCGTTCGTCAGGCGGTCACGTAATCTTCGACCAATTGCAGCGCAACCTTTTTTTCTATCCGTCAATCCGTCAAATATATCTAAAACTTTAACTTTCGACGGACAGACGGATGTGTCACCGCCTTCTGACGACATTCTGTAGACGCGAATACGCACTTTGAAATAAAATGCAAGGCGTTGGATATGTGTTTATTTATCTTGGTGGTAAATTCAGGAATTTAAAACGTAAATAATAAATTAGTATAAATTTTGTATCACGTATGAAGAAACTCATTCCCCCAAAATGTTTCTATCTTGAAAATGTATTTCCAACCAAAATATACCGTCTACGAAAGAAAGATCGAGATGTTAAATTGTCACGCTGAGATTTTGTCGGACAGAAGGATCCACGAATGACGTATTGTTGTGGGTCGCTTTCAACTGACGGGCGAAAAAACAGACATATGATGACTGACTGACGGACGGGCGACTGAAGGGTGCGACGGATGGTTGTGAGCCCAGCAAACACTCTGTAGAGAGCATTCATTCACGTATTCACAAAGAGAGCTTTCTCATGTTCTCTGCGCAATCGTTCTTGATATTTGGAACGATGGTCTCTATTTTTCGTAAACAAATCAGAGATACGATGAAGACATGTGGAAAAATTCCACTGGCTCTTACAATACTTACAATAATCTTACAATAAAACTAAAATAACGTCTGCCAACAAATCTCTGCCTTATTTCAGAGTTCAACCACTTGCTTACAGATGAAACAAAATGATCACCTAATCCTCTTAACGCTGTAAACAAACGCCGGTTGTAGCCCAACTGCTACAGACAATTATAATTCAAAACTAACTGTTGTTTAAATAAGCACTCATCCAAGTATTTCATGTGGCAAAACAATGAGATAATATACGAACAACTCGCCGCAGTAAAATCAGCGATGCCTCGCCAAAGATGCCTTTGATACATAGTCTTTTCGCGGTGTATCTTCACAATCATCTAATCAAACGTTTGAAAAATCAACCCGTGGGGGGTGTGTTTGGTTTTTTCCTCAATATGGCATGTATCATTAGTGTTTTATACTTCTCTGGACATAAAAGTATTATATTTTGGTGAAATGTAACTTTCACTTATATTTTGTCTATAAATTATAATATTGCAGAGATAATTAATATAAATAAAATCGGGGGGAAATATATGTGTTGGTAATGCATAGTAAGGAATAGTTCCCACGCAAAATATCATTAAAGCGAGTGTTCGCAAGTATGTTGAGTTGTCCCTTTGGTGTAATTTTCTGGACTAAGTTAAGCTATGTTTGACCTAGGCGGAGGAATATCCTGGAAGTAGACCTTCAGCAGGGTTTCAGAAAAGTTGTAAGCGACCATGAATGGACTATAGATGGAGATGTAGACGTCCGTTGATGGCGCAGTTGCCACCTAAACCGAAGTCGCTCTCTCATCCGGTGGCGTAGGTGTCTCGAACGCCGCTGGCCCAGGGCCAAATACAGCACTTGCCTCTGGGGAATTTGAGGACATCTTTCTTTCTTCTTCGCCTGTGGCGTGTCGTGAAGTGTTGCAAGATAAGAGGGTGCTTGCTCACTACTGTACATTCTCGGTGCACGCAGCAGGCGCCAGTAGGAAACTGAATGCATTCCGACCACTCACAAGCGAGCAGGCAAGGGATACATTACATACGTCCTGTGGCATCAGCTGCCAAACTACGTTTAAGAGGTGGAAGTGTGAACTAGCAAACAACAGGGTACAGCACAAAGCTAACGCCAGCTTACCTTGAAACAGTTCCCCACACACCACTGCTCTTCGCCCAGTAAGCTGTGTTGGTTGTACTCTGGTTGGGAATCTCACAGCTTATAGTTCTGCAACCAAAAATTTCCGCCACCAAGTGGCAGCGATATTGCATGTGTATCGGATTTTCTCCGTTCTGTAAATAATAAATGGAATAGTTGCAATTTTCACAAAATAAACCTAGATTTTAAAAGTTTCAGATTTGTATTATGTTCGAACCTTTGTAAAGAATAATATCTCTTCTTGGTAACAGCGTGGAAAATTAAATAAGACCACATTGGGTTTAATATTCTGTTGTAAAACAGGATTTAGGAAACCGATGTTTTAAATTACTTTATTTTAAAAGTGACATCAAAAATTGGAAAACTCCTTTTGACTACAGCCATCTTCATTTCGCCTTTAAGTTCGTAAGTGTTTCAACTAAAATAAGCATGTTTATGAAATCTCAGTGCCAAACACGAACTTATTTAAATGTTTACGTTTGTAAACACCATTGGAGGGCCTGCAATTTAGCTACAAAATAAAGTTAGCAGTTAACATTTTAGCAGCAGCAAACGTACATCACATTTCTAAGCATTCGCGAAGTTTCACGTACAACTTAATATTTTTTTAATTTACCGTAAACTTAAAGGAAGGCTTTGTTGAAACACAAGCACACCTTGTGGTGGAATTTTTCCTGTGCCAAACTCTCCCATCCGGAATAGCTTTTTCTTCCCAACCTGAGCAGAATAAACCTTATCTTTGTGTAATTAATTTGTTTTGTAACGACTTATTGGGTTGGCAGTGTTCTTGGTGGCCATACGATTCATTTGTTAGTTACAGATTACAGGACATTTTCTTTGGTGGGCATGTGGTGGTACATTTTCAAAGGCAAGTGTGTGTGTGTGTGTGTGGGTGTTTTAATTACTTCGTCTTCCCCGCCGTTGTATTTCCCAGCTTCGTAAGTCAAGGGGTATTGTTTGTATTTCTGGCTCAGTGTCCATCAGAGTTTTTAAAATAAAATGTTTTCCGCTTGTGGAAGAAGCACAAACGTTAGTTTAAATTCAGCTGGTCGCCAGAGTAATTTGCGAATTTATTTTCGACAAACCAACGTGTTAACGCACAGCAGTACAGTGAAGGAACTGGCAGCCATTATGCTCTGTTCCCACACCCACGCAGATTCGACCATTAACTTGGCCACTCAGCGGACATGGGGATTCGTGTGTGTGCTCTCACGAACTGGGTGTGAAAACACCCCCACTTCCTTCGCCCTAATTATGTTTGCGCGTATAGGTAATCAGCGCAATGAAATTTACTTTGCTAATGTATTGGCCAGTCGAGCTGATGTTACCATGATTTAGTGCATTTACCGTAAACAATTAGGGGCACTATGCCATTAGTATCTATAGCGTTAATTAGTGAGGCGCTGTTGGAACAATTAAGCGTATTGTGTGGTTCGAGTCTCGACGCGGTTTGGGAAGCAAGAATTCGCGTAATTCATTCTTGCAAGGGTATGTTCTCAGAAATCTTGGTGGCCTAATTTTTAAAGTTGATTTTCTACGTCCTACAGTTATGTCTGTATGGTGTAATTTCGATAATATACCGAAATACATATGTAATTGCGTCATTTGTTGTGAGAAACACATCGATAATGTAGTAAATTAAACATTATATGGCTGTTAATAACTGTAGACGGTTAAAATATATTTTGCAGCACTTGTAGAAGAGTCCTTAGAACACTGGTTAAACGTTTTGCATGAATCATGAAATAGTTAATTTCTTACTTTTATCTATTCCACACAAAAAGTTTCGCATATTGAAAAGTAAACAAACGTACATTTACGCAAAGAATAAGTGAAAGCCTGTATGTCCTGGGATGCCGCGTGCGGAACTGTGACCACGCGAACGCTCAAGAGTGTTATGTTGACATAATCTTTATAAAGGCTGTTCACTGATAACGTGAGCACTTCTGAAATCAACCTTTAGAAAAGTCACTGCTCCTACCTGCATAATATTTTAACGGGCGCACTGAGTGACATACGCCTAGTAAAGTTGGTAACGACGGATAGTATGTAGTTCCATATGTTAACGTCGTATAAAAATTGTTAGGTAACCATTTGTGACTACTAAAATTATTTCTTTCGCTTTCTGTTTTTTTTAAATGCATCGGAGTATAAAAATGAGCAATTTGTAAAATATTTACTTTTATAATAATTTCACCGTTTTGCTTGACCGACGCATGAATAAAGCGATGAGACCCATTACAATGTTAATTTTACTAAGGCGGAATACTACACAACGTGCATATAAGTAGCTCTGAAGAAGTTTTCAAAAGTGCTCATTTTGCCGTGAATAGCTTATAGTCAGGTTTATAGATCATCTGCAGGCAGACATTCATAGCCGTGAATCTAGAGCGAACAGCAGGTTAAAAGTTGAAGGTAATGAATAAATATTTCCCATCCCCCAAATCTCAAAATTGGATACTACAAACTCCCCACTGAGCTACGAAACGTAGTCTATAATAAAGCTTCAACGTTTGAGCGACCAAACTTCAGTAAAGCGGTCACACGCGGGTAAATGACGTCGTATGGTTGCCAGTAGCCAATGAAATTTCGAACTACTCTCAAGCAGGTATATAACAGTGAAGCTTAGTGTATACAATTACTCGTAGAAATGCATTAAATTTACTATCCACAACCGTACTGATATTTGCAGGCGCCTGTCTGTATACGACCAGAAATGTAATCCAGGTATCCATTTTCATACAGTTAGGCATAACCACAGAATACTCGAGCATAAAGGGGTGCAATAGCCGCTTATTCCTTGAACTCCAACTCCACATGCCAGCAAAATGGAGTCATTTGACAGTAACACGTTGGACCCATAGACTAAAGACGAGGTAGAAACATCTCGCTGGCTGCTCACAACCAATCTTCGTGACCCAAAATTGAACTTCTCTTCAGCCAATGCGGCCAGCAAAAACGGTGAAACTGTGAAGAGATTTGGACGGCTCTTAACATCGAGGTTTTCAGAGACAATGAAGGTGATTGAAGTCAGTATGGAGCAGTGCCGAATTGGGGGGGGGGGGGGGGAGAGCGTGAGGTCCCTGAGAAACCCGCTGAACAATGGCATTGTCCGGCACGATTCCCGCAAGCGAAAATGCGGAGTGGCCCGGCCGGGGATTGAGCCCGGATCGCCTTGGTGGGAGGCGAGCAGGCTAACTGCTCAGCAACCGTGGCCCCAGCAAAAACGGTGTGGATTGGCTTTGAATTTAGAACACTGTTCAGTAAACAAGTGCTTTGGGATGTATTTATACTTCCTCTGGCTAATTTGTAAATGCGGATTGATTAAATTTAAATTGGTGAAAGTATTTTATTAATATAATAGTGCTTGCCATTCAAATATTAAGGTATAAACAAGCACGTTCATCATTGTTGATCATGTGACGTTGACAGTTGTGTATGATTGGGTAGGTCAATATTGGGTACATGCGCAGAAGACGAATGAGCGATCTGCCTCATCTTTAGTGTATGATCTGAACGGCGATCGCCATTCAGCGCCTAACCCACTTTTCAGCCTGCAGTTCAGCCAATATGGAACGTTTAACAGCACGCATAAGCCAATCAGACACAAGGTCTGTGCCCAGGCCCTCACGCCACCGACCGTTGAATGGATACGCCTGCGTCGAAGGAACCCCCCTCGTCATTTCGTCTGCGTGTATGTATCTACTCTGTGGCGTATCGGAGCTGTGTGTGTTGCCTACTTGCCAGGCAGTTCACATTCTGTTTTCAAATTTCCGCGTTTATTTCTCGTAAACGGTTCACCTGAGAGTGTTTCGCCAAGGCGAACTTTTCTGTTAATTAAAAAAATTGTATTAATAATGTATCTGAAATTGTGTCTAGCCTAATGTTACAAATTTTCATGCAAACGTACGGTAAAAATTATATTTACTGAATGAAGGGGAATGAAATTTCCATCCGGGTTTCAGGTGTGTAAGATCTCCATTATGTAAATCACTATTCACCGATTTGTTACTTAATTGCATGTACTTGCTGAAATATTTTATTGAAATTGTTCTAAACCTCGATTTCTGGGGACGCATAAATCCCTTAACAATTACCAAATGGGGAAGTGGTACCAAAAGGAAAAACGTGCCGTAGTTTTTTTCGCTTTGTTCAAAAATAACCTATGTGTGTACACATACACACACACACGCACGCACTAGGACAACTACCCGGCGTTGCCCGGGTATAATCACTGTAAAAATAATGGGAAAATTTATCTGATAAGTGTAAGGTAATATTCGAAAATTTGTGTTGAAAACATAGTTTTTCTTACATGTAAGGTAAGATTACCGCTCTCTGGAGTAAACTTCACGTATATAGCGGTAGAAAACCTCACAAATGGACGCGAAAATTACCTCACAATGCGTGCATCTCTTCAGCACTGTCGCAGTAGCTAAGTGGGAGGACGGGCGGAAGAAACTACCCTTTAACACGCTAATATTCACTGTCGTTAAGACGCTGTAGTCGTGGTGCAATGGATAGCGCATCGTTCTATCGTGATAAAGGATAATGGTTCACACCGACCCACCAGTAAGTGTCGAGGATTTTAGAGTTCACGTTTCGGTTACTGTTCATCAGAGGATATCGGTGGGAAAAATTAATGCAACTAATACTCCGGGATTTTCTTAAATATAATTTTACTATACAGTATAGTTAATATTCCCTTACTTATATGGAACTTGACCTTACATGTATGGGTTCTTCCCCCACTTTTGTCTGGTACTTTTCCCTTACTATCAGGGAATAGTACTTTAGTAAATTTACTCTACATTTTAGAGGTAATTTTACCCTGCATGTAGAAGTAATTAGCTGTCCTTAAATGTAAGGGAATTTCACCTCAATTGTTTTACAGTGTAGGGCAATAAGAAACACGTAACACTTTTGAGGAGTTTTGGGCCCAAATTGGGGGGGGGGGGGATGGCTGGAGCCAATTTTGTCCAACGCAATATTTTTAAGTTGGGCATTAAAGTGTGCAGGCGTCTACCAAATTTGGTTAATATCCATCGAACCGTGTAGAATTTTATATGGAACAAGCCATACATACGTGAACACATACAAACTTTGATTTGGTTAGAGGCACCGTTTCTATAACCAAGGGTACAAAATCCGTTACAGAAAGGATTGCTTTCCTTCCAAACGAAACGTTAAAATAATTAATATAAAAAACACGTGCGAGTGGGCAATGGCTGAACTTCCGCTGCGAAATAAGTCACTTAATTGAGTTACTTATCTGGTAATAATATCTTTGAGCCTGACCTGACACCGGGGAGAGTAATTTTAAATTTTAAAACTACCCACCGCAGAACTTTTGCAGAATGAATCTGATATACCTCCCTTATAATTATGAGGTTCTTGTGAGAAGGCAGAGAGCTAGATAATTCGCGTCCCTGAGGATTTTCATCATTTATGACAGGAAGTGGCTGAAACTCGTTCGGGAACTTTCGAGAGGCGAGCACATAATTTGCTTTCAGATGCAGCTATCTGATTACAATGCTTCGTCAACATTCCTCACATCCCAGCTTCTCATTAAGCTTGATCTTGGAGGAAAGGTGCACAGAAGTTTTTGACACTTGTAACATCCTTTCTGCTTTCTATGAAACTTTGTTTTCTTCTTTATCTCCTCAACCAATGCTTGACAGTCGAGTATTATTTTCCACTAATTTCTGTGGGATTAATATAATCTCCAGGCGAATGCTGATGCAGTTCCGAAATATTTACCCACCGAATTCTCCGTCCTGTAAAAGGCCTAGTGCTGTTGGCATGCACAAAACATTAAATAAATAAATAAATAAATAAAATTAATTTATTGAGTCAGAGGAGGTATAAATCACGCGAAAAGCTTAAGACTGTTTTATTTTGAGTCCCACTTGTGCTACCTTCGTAGCGAAAAGGAGATAATATAAACTACATAGAAAAAAAAATAGCATGCTTCTTTTCAAACACCTTCGAGTTGCGTCAGTATTACCTCTGTATTTAACATATGAATAATCAGCAAGTGATTAGCATATTATTAAATAAATTGACGGTAGGTAGGGGTTAACGTCTTGTTGGCGTCATTAGAGATGGAACAAGTTACTCATAGAGTAGTGAGAACGGGGAAGGAGTCAGATATGACAGATGTGGCCTGTGGCGAGGATTCTCTTCCCGCCATTCGTCTCAAGTGATTTCGCGGAACCACGGAAAACAGAAATCAGGATAAAGCTAAACCGAGGTTCGAATCAAGGTCCTTCCAAATGCGAGTCCGAAACTTTGTCGCTGTGTCGCCTCACTCGGTTATATACATGGAGCTGTGATCTTTGTAATCCAGTTCAGATGTTGCGAGTGCTCTTCCAAGATCGTAGACTTAATGCATGCGGTAGACTGATTATTCGACTTCTGCGCATGTACCCAACATTGACCTACCCCAAAACAACACAACTGTCAAAGCAGCATGGCCAACATAAATAAATGTGTTTCTCACGGCTTAATTTTTGAGTGACAAGCGCTATTATATAAATAAAATGCTTTTACCAATTTGAATTTAATCAAATTGCATTACAAATTGGTTCAATCCAGGCCGTTTCTGTTAGTCGTGTTGGCAGAAAAGCAGTACATGTTGCAACACGAAGACTGGTTGTACGCTGCCAGCGAGATCGGTGTACCTTATCCTTAGTCTATGTCCAAGACCGGCTCCTGGTGACTAAGGATCTGAGTATGTACTAAATAATCGAGGTGTCACCAGCTTTACTCCCATCTTGGGCGAGCATTTCTAGGAAGACTTTTAATACAAATGCAATTATATACAACAGCCGGCGGTATTTCATGTATCATCTGTTGTAGAGTACAAGTTAGATTTACAACGTCTCCCTACAATGGTACTCTGATTTCGAGCAACTGTAACCGACAAAACGCCACCAGCACTCATTCGAGGTATAGGCTACTCACGGGAAAGTGAGAATTTTTTAAAAAGCCTCTCATTTGAAAAAAAAAAAAAAAAAAAAAAAAAAGCCAATAAATATATTTTATTGTAGCCTTAGACACGTCAACTTTCGAGTCCAGTGAGATATATACGCTGTGTTTATTACTATCATGGCATTATTTATTTTTAAAAAATTGTGGCAGTTTAAACAGTGGCTGATAGGAAGAAGTAACTAGATTCTCAAAAGTGCTCACTTTACCGTGAACAGCCTACAGTAAGAGACGCAAGAATTTGTAAATATTAGGCGAAATGCAGTACCTATTCACATTAAAAGGTCTGTTTTTGACGTAAAATAGTTAACTTTTATGTATACCACATAACCCTTAACTAATAAAATAGTCAGAGAAGATCAGCTAAACTTCCGTAACAATGGTTACTGAAACTTTACCCAGCAAACATAACCTGTCGGCAAAGTGTTGGAAAATTGTCGACCCGATACATGTACTGCCGGCAACTGTCATTAAAATGCCAGAAGATAGTCATCTGACAACGGTGTGATGTCTTTTTTTGAGACAGTTTGCAAGCCATTGCGATAAAGATAATGGCCCGGGGTATCATTTAGGATAACAGATGGATATCACCGAAAATATGTAGGCATGATATCGCAGAGCAAACATGTTGCAAGCATATTAAAAATGTTTCAGGGCCGATTACCATACAGCATCTTTGTCTTTTCGGTAGCATGGCCATCGTCTTATTTATTCGTCCCAGTAACGTTTTCAAGACAAAGCTCTTTATCACAATCCTTACTACCATATAAATGCAAAAGTGTGTTTGGTTGTTTGTTTGTCCTTCTTTCACGTCAGAATGGAGCCACGGATCGACGTGATTTTTTTGCATAGATATAGTTGGAGGTCCAGAGAATGACATAGGCTACTTTTTATCCCAGGAAAATATCTCCAACGGTTCTTTTAAAAATGACGATTAGGGATGTACATAGGTACTGGATTAAACTTTTTTATGATTACTACATAAATAAAGCATTGTTAAAAGTTCTCCTTTCTTTTTTGTCTATGGGCAGTCTTATATTCCTTCCCAAGAGCCGCAGTAGCTCAGTGGGTAGAGAACTCGATAGTGGGGCCGCAGTGCCTCAGTGGGTAGAGAACCCGATAGTGGGGCCGCAGTAGCTCAGTGGGTAGAGAACCCAATAGTGGGGCTGCAGTATCTCAGTGGGTAGAGAACCCGATAGTAGGGCCATAGTAGCTCAGTGGGTAGAGAACCCGATAGTAGGGCCACAGTAGCTCATGGGTAGAGAACCCTATAGTGGGGCCGCAGTAGCGCAGTGGGTAGAGCACCCGATAGTGAGGCCGCAGTAGCTCAGTGGCTAGAGAACCTTATGTGTAGCCGCAGTAGCTCAGTGGGTAGAGAACCCTATAGTGGGGCCGCAGTAGCGCAGTGGGTATAGCACCCGATAGTGGGGCCGCAGTAGCTCAGTGGGTAGAGAACCCGATAGTAGGGCCACAGTAGCTCATGGGTAGAGAACCCTATGGTGGGGGCGCAGTAGCTCAGTGGGTAGAGAGCCCGATAGTGGGATTGAAGTAGCTCATTTTGTAGAGAACCCGATAGTGGGGCCGCAGTAGCTCAGTGGGTAGAGAACCCGATAGTGAGGCCGCAGTAGTTCAGTGGGTAGAGAGTCCTATAGTGGGGCCGCAGTAGCCCAGTGGGTAGAGCACCCGATAGTGGGGCCGCGTGCGAAGCAGAGGGTAAAAGCTAGTAAAGATATTAAAAATGATGTGTTTTTGCCGACAAGCCTTTGGAAAGTGTTTTGAATATGCAAGATGTTAGCTAGCTGTTAAAGGAATGATGTTTTTGAGGCAGATTATTGCCGTTAGAAAAAATACACTGCCCCGCTGTATTTTTTTACGATGACAAATGGATATCTAAATTATGTCGGCTTGATATCTCTCAGCCAACCTGTTGCCAATAGCTCAAATAATATTCTGGGCCGATTCCGATAGAGCATCTTTGTCTTTTCGGTAAGCTGGCCATTATCTTTTTTATTTATTTTGACCAGTAACGTTTTCGAGAGAAGGCTCGTTAGAAAAAATAAGATATAAAATTAATGTATTTTTGCCGACACACTTTTGGAAAGTGTTTTGAATAGGCAAGATATTAGCTATCTGTTAACGGCATGTTTGCAAGCCTCTGAAGAACTAGTTTTTAAATAATCCATGTTTTAAAATTATTTGTTATATTGTGATGGAATTTATACATTCCTTTATAGTAAATTTGTCACACTATATTTGAAATTACTTGAATGTGTCAGCAACTTACCCTGTGGAGTATAGGTTAGCATGCTGGAGTGTCAACTTAAGGGTCTTATGTTCAAGTCCCGCACTTGGCAAGCAGAAGATTTTCATATCATATAATGTGCTGAGAAGTAAATGAAATTAATATACGCAAAGAGGAAATAAATATTAAAATTTTAAATTGAAAAGATAAGGGTTTTTTCATGGTTATACTGCTTTTTTGTGGACATCATGCCATCGCAGACCCGGCATCGTAACGACATCCAGCCGTCGCAGGCAAGGCATCGTAACGACATCCAGCACTCGCAGACCCAGCATCGTAGTGACATCTTATAGCCCTACTGACCTTCAAACATTCACGGACCTTCAATGTGTGTACTTACTTCCAGACAGTCGGTCAGTACCACCGGCCTTGCCCTCGTGAGCCTTGCATCGAAACATCGATGTACGTACATATGTAATGAGATGCCACTCGCAATGAATTCACCGTCATCGCTAGACAGCCGAGTCCCCACACATACAACAACAAATGCTAGAACGATAAGATTCCCATTATGAAACAAATTATCCCCTACCTTGACTGGCGTAGCAGTGAATACTCATAGGCCACGAGCACATCTCGTCATCGTCGTCATCGTCGTCGTCGATGTGACCTCACTGGAAGAGGAGACTACAATGACTGGTCCTGCCTTTCCGTGCACGATAGATAGCGACCAAGTACTACATCTCCACCACCTCCCCTTTGTCATTGAACTTCCCGCTATACTATTGAAAGGGACCAATGCTGGTACCCTTAGCCATCCTCGAGGTATCACAGGTTCGATTCCCGTAGAGATACCTTGCTCTGTGTGCTTTCTCACATTGTCTGCTAGAGAGCACAAAAGGAAAAAAAAATATCTACCAACCCATGCGTGCGTATTGCACAAGCGGCGGCTAGACAAGACCATACATAGTATGGCATTCGAAAAAAGTCATGTAATCCCATCAGTAATATAAATTGTCAGGTTGTCCGAGCGCCCTAAAGTGTCTGATATAAGCTCTGGTTCCAGTAAAAGAGAGTGTGGTTTCGAATCCCCGCACCTGAGACATATATATATATAATATTTTGTTTCTGTACCCTACTCGAATAAATATGGTATCGTAGCTTTGATTCACGTTGAGAGCACATACAGACATTCGTCAGTCCCACTGCCCATGAAGAGACTAGCATGACAGTCATACTCTGTCACCGACCTGTACTCATGTACCAACTTTTTCTTTTACAATTAGAGACAGTGAAACATCACATAGTTTGCTGTAATTTCCGAACCGTTTGAGATACAACTAGCAAAAATCATAACATGAGCCTACACACTCGCCAGTATCTTCAACCTGCACTCGTGTACCGAAGCAGGTAATAACATAGATGGGCCAGGGAGGGTCCAGGGAGGGGTTCTATAATACGAGCCACACACACACACATACAATGTAAATGATGCTAGACCACTCTGGTGAAACAACCCCCTTATAAAACAACTGAAACTAAACCATCACTGACGACCAGACCACGACCCACACACTCTTGTACCGAAGCTTGTAATGACACTCAGTCACACCTCGTATATAACCTTCAATGTACAACAATCATAATCTAACCCGCACTCGCGTACTGAACCTTCAACGCTCACACCTAGTCTGTACCCCCCACGACAACAATTGAGGACCTGCCTGCACTTGTCATGTACCTATACTTCAATGTACATCACATACTCAACCATCGACGATTCTAGACAACTGAGTACAATCGAATTAGACTTGGTGAGCAAGGAGATATCACACACATTTCAACTACTTATTTACTCTGTTTTTAGAGCAGAAGACCTGTAGGTTGCAACACGAACTCACTGGAATCTCTTTCCATGTCTGGTATACATTACCAACCAAGAAGGTACATCACAACCACTCTGGGCCAAAACGCACATACTTGAAAGAAACTATTGCATGTAGCCTGATGACGATAGTGTATCATCCTTGAAAAAAAAAAGGTATCAAAGGTTCGATTCCCGTTTACTATAAGCTGACACGTCTACAAACAATCGTTGGTCGTCGGTCCCACTGGTCATGGAGACGAGCATGTAGCGACCATGACAGTCATACTCCGTCCCCGACCTGCACTCGTGTACCAAACCATTACAATTATAAGCAGTCATACTCTGCCGACCCTGTCCGAATCTTCAATGTATGTACTTAAATAATATTCCAAGCCTTTGAAATTACAAGCAGTCGAACCTTCCCGAACCTTTAATGAATCCACTTAGATGGTTTCTGTCCAGCATTACATGTTCAGCCGTTGCACTATGATAACTGTGATTAAATGTTTACCCATAGTGACAAGTCACGAACCCAGGTCCCTACAAACAGCTGCTTGCTCTCCACAGTTGAGTTTCGCCTTCTAGAGTGCACGAAAGGGGAAAAAATAGTTATAAACAAAACGACTAGTAACGAGCACATCATGAAATGTATGTTCATAACAAATAACTGCAGTTTTAGGTCACACACACACACACACACACACACACTGTGACAACCCGAGTGACGAACCGGCTAAGGAGGTATCACAACACACACACACACACACACACACATGTCCACTATTTATGTACTCTGCTCATGCACGATGCAGAGCAGAAGTTTTACCTTAACGAGTGCAGTTGTTTCAGAAGACCTGCAGGTCGCAAGCACATTTTATCGTCATGAACTCACTGGAAGCAATGACTGCCCTGCCTTTCCTTACACATAATACATTACCGTTTATATGTTCGCCAGCAGACAATCGTTCGTCGGAGGGGAAGGAAGATCCCAATACCAAAACATTACGAAGAGACATCATCTACAAGCCCTAACCATACAATGCAAAAGTAGTTTGTGTACCTTGTATGGACACAGCAGGAAGTGTTCGAAGGAAGACTAAGTTGATCGTGTATGAGTGTAAAGATGCCAACTTCACAGCCAGTAGTCGAGCCAAGGCAAACGGACATGCTGTGTTCGTAGTTATAGATACACCCTGTCTCTGACCTACACTCAACTACTGAGCCTTTACAATAATACAGACAGTCATGATGCTACCAACACTCATGTACCGACCAAGCCTTTGCAATTACATACAGTCATACTCCGTCGACCCTGCCTATGCTCGAACTTTCGATGCATGTACCAAGCCTTTCCAATTAACCGCAGTCATACTCTGTGGACCCTGCAGCTGTCACAAGTCGCGAACTCAGGTCCCTACAGACAAATGCTTGCACTCTCAATCTAGAGTCTCCGCTTCCTTGTTGGTGTGTTACCCATGTTAGAATAGGATATTGTGTGTGTGTTTGCATGAAACGACGGTATATACACAGTCACACAAGCTCTTTGGCTCATTCACTGTTAGTCTTTCGTTCGAGCTCGGACAGTCCTCGTATTACAGAGCAGGATGACCCTTCCCTGACCCCTCCCGATCCCTCCCTGTTATTATTACCATCTTCGGTACACGCATGCAGTTTGGAGATACTGGTAAGTGTGTAAGTCAGCGACCAGCGACATGGTGTTTGAGTAGAGTTTGTGTTTATAATGTTAAATAGACCACTGGAGGAGGCAGTGTACTTGTATACCAAATAGGATATTCTGGCTCACCTGGCTTCATTCATGGGGACACCAAGTTGTAGACATAGGTAGTACTTGATCACATGTGGATGGTAATGCTGAGCATGAGGGTCGGAAAAGGTGTCTGCTCTCTGTTACATGAGTGCTGGGGGGCAGTGCGGAGCAAGTTGCTGGTGCTTGGCTGGTTGGTGGCGAGTATGTGAGGATGTATGGCCAGGGGTGATGTAGGCAGACAGAGGGGGAGGACAAGAAATAGAGAGCACGAGGATGAGTGGAAGGTCGCTGTTCGAGGAGCCGAGAGTGAGAGTGTGCGATGAAGTGTGTGTGGCCAGGTGGTGGCACCAAGGTAACAGGAGAGACAGAGATGAGTAAGAACAGGGAGACATGCAGGCCGACATATGTGCATACTTCCCTTCTCGTCATTGGGGATTATGCATGTATTATGATTTTGGTAGTTATATATCAAACGCTTCATAAATTATAGCCATCTATCATAGTTGTGGTTGATATCTTTGTTATCAATTTGGCAACTTAACTCAAATGATTCGGATATTACAACCAACTATGCTTATAAGTTGGCATAGGGCATACTTGTCCCTTCGACCCCTCTCCTAGTCGTGACGAATGTCTATGTTATGAATTTTCCAACTATAACTCAAAGAAATTGGAAAATACACCAAACTATGCTTATATACTGACATAGGGCATACTTCACCCCGCGACCCTTCTCCTAGTTGTGGATAATGTCTATGTTATGAATTTGCTAACTATATCTCAATTGGTTCGGAAATTACACCAACCTATGGAGGATGATTATGTTATGAATTTGACAACTATAGCTTAAATGGTTCGGACATTATAGCCAACAATGCTTATAAGTTGACATAGGCCATATTTGTCCCCAGGACCATTCTCCTAGTCGGGGTTTTTGTCTATGATATGAATTTGCTAACTATAACTTAAACTTTTCGGAAATTATAGCTACCTATGCTTATAAGTTGATATAAGGCATATTTGACCCCACGACCCGTCTCCTACTCGGGGTGAATGCCTATGCTATGAATTTTACAGCTATAACTTAAACAATTCGGAAATCATAGCCAACAATGCTCACAAGTGTTATGCTCGCACCCACAGAGACTTCAGGAGGAGGCTGGGTTACACGAGATCCATAATTGATCGTTCGCGACAACTTGATGCCGCACTGCCACCGTCAGTGAGGTGCTGTCCGCCAAAATGGTCGACATCCATATCTGGTCACCAATTGTCTTGTTTAGACATAGGTCGTCAATACCAAGATAGCCACTGAGAAGGATTTCTCAATTTGGCAGGAATTTAATAAGTTCCGAATTTAAGAGAAGCTCCGACCGATTCAGTCGAATTGGGCAAATCTCGGCCACAAAGGGCAAACTGCCCGGAATATACTAATTAACACTTGTTGCCAAGATGTCCGCCGTCGGCAGAGAAAAAATTCGGAAAATTTTGAGGGAAACGGGGAAAAAAATGTGTTTTTGCACGCGAATTCAGCCATTTTGTACAGGAAACAGGGAATAACCTTGGGAGGCCAAGGCAATCCACAATTTCACCGCCTGACGCCATGTGCATCAGAAGGAACTAATTTATACTACTAAATCCCTCTTGCGAAAATCCGTGATTGACCAAGGCCGGGGATTGAACTCGTTCGCCGTGGTGGAAGGCGAGTAGGCTAACCGCCCAGCCACTGCGTCCGCTGTGACAGTGTAGGATGGTAGCAGGGACACAAGGGAGTACGTACACGAAGGGAAGGTTTTGTGCTACTCAGAATGAGCACCAGAAGGAAAGAAGGTTCAATTGTCAAAGAGATGCGAATTCAACCAACAGTGTTTTCTTCCACCAACCAGAACTATGCAGCGGCATCACTATGGATTCATTATTCTATATGGCGTACACGGCACAGTGAGCACTTTTCAAAGCTCTCTTATGTGGAATAATAGTCAATAAATATATTTTGTTTTAGCCTTAGACGTTAACTTCCGAGGGAGGTGGAATATACACACTGTGATTATTACTCACAAGCCAATATTTATATAAAATGTTGTTAAAGGATAAAAAATGGTCGAAAGGAAAAAGTTACTAGGGCCTTAAAAGTGCTCACTTTACCGTGAACAGACTATGCCCTCTCCACTACAAAGGGACTTGCGTCTGAAGACTTTCATTCTAGACGTCCCCGACATAATCTTCCATTCGACACCAGAACGAAGACAGCTTCACTTGCAGTTTCTAATATATCTGCTTGCATGGAGATCTGAAGAAAGTCAGTGCATCATCTTTAGTGACGAGCCCAGGCTTATGACATCTCTACTCTATTAAGAAGGGGCGTGGGACAGCGCACAAATCCAGACCTCTTTGCTGAGCGACAAACTTATGGCTTCATATTGTAATAAGCGATCTGGTGTGATTTTCAGTCTTCTCTGGTAGTAGTCAGGGAAACAATGATGTTACAGAGGTACAGGATAGTCTGCGGTATCATATGCTTCTCCTTGTGGAGCGGCTACAACGGGGACTATCCCACCAGGATAATGCCCGCCCTCGCACGGCATGATTATTCGTTTTTAGTTATTGTAACTAAATGCTGTTCAAGATAAAGTGAGCACTTTAGAAATGAACCTTAGAAAAAAAAGTCACTGCCCCTGCATGTACATATTTTAATGGGCGCACTGAATGACATTCGCCCAGTAAAGTTGGTAACGATGGATGGAAAATAGTTTCATAGCTTAACGTCAAATAAAAAGTGTCAGGTAACCATTCGTGATAACTTAAATAATTTCTTTCACTTTCTGTCTTTTTTTAATGCACCGGAGGGTAAAAATGAGCAGAATTGTAAAGTATTTACTTTGTCAATAATGCCACAGTTTCATACGTCCAACGCATGAATAAAGTGACGAAACCAATGACAATGTTAATTTTACATAAGGCGGAGGAATACCCAACGTGTGTACAAGTAGATCTTAAGCAGGGCTTTCAAAAGTACTCAAAAGTGCTCATTTTACCGGGAACAGGCTATATCAATGTGATTATACAGTATAGTGATAATCAGAAAAAGCTTCTATGAAATTTTTTTAACGTGACTGTGTGAGAGAGGGCAAAACCCATAGCTTCAACGGAAATAAAGCCAGTATAAATAATTTAAATCATTCCAAAAAAAAATTACCTAACCCAGAAGGAGATGTTAAAATGGAAAGAAAATTGACACGGTAAATTATAGTGGTGATTTGTTACAAATAACTGATCGCAGTATCGATATAAATAGGCATTTATTCATTTATTTAGAAACATTAGAAGAGTTGAAAAGTACATTTTGGTCTATTGAGCATTTCTTCATGGCGTGGTATTTTCTCTGTCAGGTAATGTATACCAGTGTGATATTTGGACTCTTAAAGGAATGTCTTTTTTCTTGTGAGTGTAGTGATTGTAACTTACGCCCGTCTTCGAAATTAAAGCATTTAATTTTTTAATTTTAATTTTAATATGAGCTAATGTGACACAAGATTTCAAATTTTATATATACCTTACACGCAAGATTTATAGGCAAGTCACAAATAATTCCACTATAAACATCGTCATTGGAAGCTGAACTAACAATCAATTTTTGTTGCTGTTAGTATTTTATCCGGAGGAACAAAAGCAATGAAAAGCAAATTTGTGTATAACTGAGTTATTGTTATTTCGATGACCTCGTAGCTGTAAAGGGTTGATGTTAAGTAGGGCTAAAACCCGTAAATGATTTGCTTTACGCTATAAAGTAGGGTAGTTACATAAAGGAGGACTCTGGACCAAAAGAGAAATTGAAATTGTTCCATTCTGAGGTAAGAGAAAATAATCGGGAATTTTCGTTTTGCATTATAACACCTCTCTCTCTCCCTTCCCCCCCCCCCCCATTTTTATTATGTACTCATTTCCCATTAGAGCCATTTTTCCCCCATTTTACTGCTTTTACTCGTGCTATTGTGACGGCAACGAACAATGAGAAGTGCTCGCCAACACAGAACCGCACAGCGAGTTTTCCGAACTCATATGCTACCCACGTTTGTTTAGACAATGTTATTGGCGAAAGATCAGCCCAGAGAGTTTGCATACAGGGAGAGAGATGTAATTACGTATTCTACCCTGTACCCCCCTGGCACGGCAGGGCGGTGCGCTGCGCTGCGGTCGCGACCACATTCCGGCCGGACTCCCGACACGTGTCTCTCTAGGGTCGCCGTCGCGGTATCACGTGGGATGAAGGCGGCGCTGTGATTACTACAGACAGCGGGCGCTCTCTCGTTCCACGCCCTTGCAGCGCGTAGCGTCGGCCGCACAGGGTCGTGGTGAACACACTCTCGGGGGGGGGGGGGGGGTTGTCTGACTTCGTTCCTGGCAATTCCCTCTCTGGCGCCGCTACGCCACCATCGTCTTTCACGGCACGCATCTGCGTGGTTTTGTGGAGTTGTACACGACACCTACTCGCTATCACCCCTTCTCTCACTTCCACAAACAATATATTTACATCGACAGAATAATTATCGCAGAAATAATAAAACTTTACCTTTACTTCAAAGAACTCGCAGTGAAATTAACATTTTCGTATACATTTTTATTTAAATAAAATATATATATATAAGCAAGATTGATAACTGTTGCAGGCAGCTGATTTCAATATGTTGGTACTTAGACTGTAATTAGGGGAGGACAGACGGGCATTACCCCTCTCTTGTAAGCCTTTCTTCCCAAGGAATAAGAAATGACGTATTATTGTGCCAGTAACACAGTACTCCGTATCGCCTTCCTTCAGTGGAAAGTTTTTCGAAAGCTAGGATCCCCTTTTACCACAACAAGTGTCGTGAATGGTAGAGTGATAGGGTTTGTGAAAGTTGCGACTCGCTACTGGTTTTTCTTTCTTAGTATATTCGGGGAAAAAAATTCTTTGTTTCTTTTATACATTTTCCTGACAAGATGTACAAATTAAGTACAATAGCAACTAACCACCACAGTCACAAAAGTACAAGAAAGTATTATTAAAATATTATATAAGGTCACGTATGTACAAAACCCTCACAAAAGCAAATGGAAATCCACAGATAATGATTACAAATTGAACACAAATATTTAAAATCCCATTAAAAATAATACCTATACTTTATCTACATATTGGGTAGTTCCGCAGCCTACTTGACTGTAGAGTCTCTCTTTCTGTTTCTCTACCCCAAAGGCAGAGAGCAAGTCATATTTATTCCGTCGCAATCTCTAGAACATTTTCAAACAGTCAAGGAATGAAAAAGGCACTCCTCAGTGACGTCACAAATACGCGCACGCTCCTTGAAGGTCTCTGAGGGGAAAAGGCCCGATGGGGGGGGGGGGGGTGGGAGGAGCAACATGTCGCAGACGACGTGACGAGCAGTGCACCCGCCGCGCTCTATGTTGACGGCGCTGCGCTCGCCCAAGCAGGGACGAGTCGCTACGCACCCAGGTAAGCTTCACGTTCCCGGCATATATTCAACATAGGCCATAAAATCGCCAGACGTACTTATTTTAACAGGTGCTCGTTGTTCGATGTGACACCGCCACATTCCTCCTTCCCTGGAGAGGACCCCGATGACGTTGCACATTTATAGAAATCCCATGGCTTTGGGTAGCCAGTCCATTACCATGGGTTCCGTTCATGTAGAACACGGGTTTCGATGTTAGTTCAACATACGTCAATGTAACAGACCATTTTTGCCTATATACGGAGCACAAAATTGATGCACAAGGTGTAGGTATCCATAGTCGGTAAACGACCAAGTATGCCTTTCTTAATACTTCAATAATGTTGTTTACCATTGCATGATTCTCTGAACTTGACGTACTTGGGGTCCCCGGGCATCGCATAACACAGTGCTAGCTTCGGAGTACAGAGATGAATGGCGCAATTATTATCTTCGCACATGAAGCTGGATACTACAAGACAGTTGCTTGTAGTAAATCGCATACCATCTCCATCACATCGTGAAAGTTCGGAAGTCAGTACTGATATCAAACATTCGCTATATACGCACCATCAGTTATTACTAAAAAATTTATAGTAAAATCACCAGATTTTTTTCCATCTAATGCTAAGATACTCGGATAAGTTTTGCGTATAGGAATAAGCTTAGTATTCGATTTCGCACCAACAGAGATATACTTAATTTTCAAATAGATACGATCTCAGACACCCAATCTACTGTAAAAGCGAATGCTACTGGGGGTGGATAACATTTGAGATTTTAGTGAATAAAATGCAATTGTCTCTATATAGGTACATATTTAAAGCATTCATACTCTAAATCGGAATCAGTTATTTTTTACTGATTGTCAGTTGAAACTGTTCCATCCGGAATCTGTAGAAAAAATATCAGTAATTGATCAGTTAAAATATGTCTACTAATTCAAGCAATAGAAAACTATTTTTTATAGTTATTAATAAATAAGCACAGAGCATTCCTATGTGATGTAAGTTAGGTACGATTTATTTTGTCGCAGAACACAAATATTGTCTACACAAAATACGTTTTTGGAGGTGGTTGGGCTCGAACCTCCACCCATAAAGCAAAGCATCCTGAAGTTTTCATGATCAGCCACATCCACTGCCATTCTTTATAACTGCCAAATGTGTGCTCGTGTTATGAGTACTGAACCACAAAATGCGATGTCAAATATTGCTGTATATTTCGTGATGTGAAAGTATTTCTTGTCGAAATATACAGATTTTCTGCGCAAGTACATGTCTTTGCAAAGTTCGAAAGTCAATCTATCTTTAGTTTAGTTCGGATTCTGTGCTTTAAAATATAAATATAGGGGTTTCAATGTACGAGGTTATCGATGTCCACTAGTATTCGCCATTTTACAATGCAACGAGACACTACAGATTTAAACTGTTATTTTTAGTGGCAGATAGATCAGTGATAATTTTACTGACTCGATAGTGCGGTGACTCAATAAGAAATATGGATTTGCTCCAACAAAAGTTTTGTGGTCTCTGCAAGTTAACAGATCAAATAATGAGTAAACGACAGATTTTATAAAATATTGCATTGTTTCTAACGTTCCACTGCCTAATTAGCACAATTATTACTAGCGAATCTGTCTCTTCAAAATAACAATTTCATTCTGTAAAATGTTGCATTGTAAAAAAGCAGATACATAGAAAACACCGACAACACCGTTAAAACCACTATAATTGTCTTTTAAAGCACACATTCTGAACTAAACTTAACTTAGAATGACTTTCGAGCTTTACAAAGACACGTACGTACGTACACATAATATGTGTATATTTTGACCACAAGAAGTACTTCCACATTTCAAAACTTACAGCCGTTCGCCATTGTAAGTTTCAGTTACTACTCAAATGCGAGACCGTTTGTCTCAGTGGCAAAGTAGCAGAGTTGGTAGAACGTCAGCTAAAAGAAACAAGAGAATGTGTTGCGTTTTGGGATGGCGGTTCGATACCAACCCCTTCAAAAATTTCCTTGTACATTTAATAATTTTGGTTTGCTACAAAATAATTGTATACCTAATTTATTTCAAACCGTAATGCACGGTTTTCAATCCTTTTGCTTTTTATTAATCGACTATAAATAACTGATTTTCTACTGTTTGTATTAGTGGATTTCATTTAACTGAAGAGATTAGTAGTTTTCTTTTTCTACTGATTCCGGATGGAGCATTTTCAACTGGCAATCAGTAAAAAAAATAACTGATTCCGATTTAGAGTGCACAAATAAGTAGGAGGAAACAAATTGTTATTAATTTTTACTTGTGGTTGCAGACCGATGTTCAGAGAATGAATGCAGCTTACACATCACAGGTTAGTGGGGTGCACATAATCTCCCAAGTTATTCTGCCATGGTTCGAAATGGCGGTTTGACGTTCTCCATCAGAGTGCTCGGACCATCAGGTAATCTTTAAGCTATCTGGTCTTCTGAGTTGATATACGATTGTGACATTACCCCAAATTTGATGTAGGCATTTTTTTTTATTGACTTACCAGCTCGCTGGTAGTGCAAGGTAACTTCGAGCCTGGCCAGATGTAGTTTACCTCACTGTGACGAGGCCATACGCAGGTACTAAAGATATATGTTACTGGAACCAAGCTGTCCCAGGTGGCGGATAGGGGATCCCCAGGCTCTGGGGAGGCTGGGAATATTCTAATACCACCTCGTGGACCAACTGGCCGGTGCGAGAGCGCCGTCGTCGTGGACGTCGGGAATCTGGGTAGCTCAGTACGAGATGGCGAAGCGCATCTGCTGGAGGCGGCCCAATGATCAAGGCGGCGAGGGGGGGTCTCGAGATGCCAGACGGCGAAGTGTAGCGAACCTCACTGCTAGGTTCGGTGGGATGTCGACTGCGGATGCGAGAGGAATGGAATGGAATGCATTAGACCTTGGAAATATCATCGATGTCAGCCGTCACACCTGGGCCAACGGATTTGCCTCCACAACTGGTAGTTCCTGGAAGTCCCACCGAGCACGTTCAGTGCTCACTCAAGACCGATGGTCGCGGGGCGGGGGGGGGGGGGTGGCTCCCCACGCTATTTATCCCTGCCTTAACCTACTGCATGGAGGCCCTGATGTCGGCACGGAAGAGCGAAGATGGAGCAGGTGCCATGACTGAGATGCCCAGTTTTTCGAAGCACTCGACGAGAAGCAAGGGGGCCCTGCATACAAATGCTGCTGTGAATATTTCTATGTCAGCAGCCAGCACAGAAATATTGGCAGTAGTTCAAATTTAACTCAAATCAAGGGCATCCATTTCCCACAGGTCCCGCCCGCTCTCTTCTAGACTTTCAAACATATATTAAAAGGCATGGACTCGACGCCTGTTGTCTCTTTGTAGCATTTTCAGTCATGTATCCTACAGTTTTGAACTCTTTTGTATCGGGAGGGTTTTGACTGTGAATACGGCGGTTTTTCCCTCCCCCATATTAGCTATAGTCTCAGCTATAGTTACGCCAAGGGAGGCAGTCATGACCCCAAACCGGTGGCAATGGCTGCCCAATCCCTCTCCGCCATGATGCACATCTCCTTGCATGCAATCCCCTCTCATTTTTTGGCGTAAGGGGCGCAGCTCTGAGACGCAGTTAGCGCCTGTTCCCACCGCGGACGCAAACTTCATACTTAGCAATAAGCAATAGGGCAGGTCAGGAAAAAAACGGCTGTACATAGCGTGCTTCCTATTGTCATGGGCAAGGAAAGCGATTTAACCGAGTTGGAAAAAGGAATGATCATCGGCTTTCGGGTCAAGTGGGACAGCATGTCGGAAACAGCGACGTTGCGAACTGTTCACGTGCCTCTGTGGTAAAGACGTATCGTTAGTGGACGAATGGCACCACTAGAAACAACTGTCGTGGAAACTGCTGAGCTCCACGCGCCGTTGATGTCCGAGGTGAACGTCGACTACGACAGTGCGTGAAGGTCAACCGACAGGCTACAGTGGAACAACTCACCCTCCAAATGAACCACGGATCATACGGACACGTGTATACTACAACAGTTCAGCGAACCCTTCTGCGAATGGAGCTCCGGAGTAGACGGATGGTGGCTGCACCCATGCTAACACAGGTGCATCGATGGAAACAACTGGAATTTTCTCGACAGTATGGCGACTGGACCGCTGCTGATTGGCGACGGATAGTCTTCTCCGACGAGTCACCGTTTCAGCTGCATAGAAGGGATGGACGTCAGCATGTCCGGCGAGAAACGTAGGAGAACCGACACACTGCATCCATTGCTGGACGAACACAAGGCGGTGGGGGCAGAGTTATGGGTTGGAGAATATTCTCGTGGTATTCTCTAAGTCCCATCATCCGCGTGAAAGGCACTATTGATCTATTTGGTTATGAATCCATCCTCAGCGATCACGTCCTTCCGTACATGATGTCTTCCCTCGGGAGGATGGGATCTTCCAGCACAATATTGCGCCTTGCCACGTGACTAGAAGTGTCCGCACGTAGCTAGAAGAGCACGATCAAGACTTCAAAGTTCTTCCCTGGTCCCCAAACAGCCCCGATCTCGTTCCAATAGAACATCTTTGGGATTACCTCGATCGTCGAGTTCGCCATCTGTCTGCTTTGCCACGCACCCTTCAACAGTTGTAGGACGCACTGCAGACAGTATGGCTCCAGATACCCGTGGAGACCTACCAGCTTCTGACTGAGTCACTGCCAGCTTGTCAAGCTGCTGTCCATGCTGCGAAGGTCGGTTACTCTAGGTACTAGCAGGTAGTCATTAATAATGTGATTCGACTGTGTATTTTCAAAATTTTATTTCAAAGGCATTCAAGCAACTGCGAACAGCATATATGTATGAAACTAAAGGAACATATCACTCCGGCAGAATTTTGCTCACAACTTATTTAAAATCCTGTATCGTCATCCAAAAATGTGTTTAGCATTCATTCAAGCCCAACGCACTCCTAAAGTGGAGTTCGTGTTTCTGTATCTGACAACATGCTCGTTGGAAAGAAAATAGGCGACTCTAGTTGGCTTTGCTAATGAGATAGTCTTACATGTTCCACGCTGTAGAGTCTACTGCGCACTGCATACTAAGGCGCACACAAAAGCATTCATCCTTGGCTCTAGGAAGTAAAAAATCAAGAGCGCGTTTCGTGAGTTTATCGTAGTGCAGAGCAGAGAATTTCGTGGTGGACTGATGGCATTTTGCGTTCAGGCGAATAGGTGAGCGTCCTTACGGACAGTGCAGGGTTGGGGCGGGCTGGAGGCGCCGGTTATCGATCCCGGTGCCTCTCGTATGCTAAGTGAGAGCTCTACCATCTGAGCTACGCCCCCTTGTACGTTGTCTACGTCTAATACACTAAATGATATGTTCGTGACTTTCTCTGTTCACCTCTCCGCAGTAGGTAGCTCTGTAACTGGAGCAGTGGCCCGGTCCCGCCCTGGACCGGTTCCCAAGTGCCTCGCGGCCGAAAAGCCGACGTGGGAGAACCTTGGTGCCTTCGCGCGCACTGTAGTTGGCTGCCAGGTAGCGACACCGGCCACTGTATTGTGAGTGTGTGTCTACAGCGAGGTACGTGCGCCATCTAGCGCCAAAGGCTGGGGCCACACGCTCCGCCGTTCGGGGTCGACATCGCGCCGCTAGAGCGGCTAGTCTTGTCAACGTAGCGGACATCCCGCTAAATTTGGCGAAATTTTGCAAATTTAGCGGAGAGATATTCATTTTAGAAGGCAGCGGAATTTTTAGCAGAGTATAATATGGTTTCAGAAATCGGTATTTTACACGTTAAAGTTCAAAAACTGTTTTGAATTTGTCACAAAAAAATAGAAATATAAAATGCAGTTGTTATTAAGATAAAACTATTTTATTGCTTTGAATTTGACAATTCTTACCACGTCTGTCTTTTAAATCGCAATTTTTAATCAATTTTGTTTGATTTTTTCGCATTTTTCTATTATGACGGGAATTAGGCCGTAATCTATGTAGACATCCGGCAGATTTTTGAAATTGTAATAGGCAACTACTGCAATAGCAGTGTGACGTGTAGTAGGCGTGCCTGGAGCCAGGGGACAGGGGCCCTGTATACAACCAACGCACGGATACATTAAGATGGCCGCCTGATTGGAGGAACCTTGCGCGTCTGAGGCGCACAAGCGTGGTAGCGCTAGGGGCGACCGAGTCATGCGCATTAACCCTCTCATCGCCTCTACGCGCAAAGCACTGAACTGGCGTGCTGTCGACAACGCGCTTCTATGAGACTTTTAGCGGAGACCCCACCATTTTATGTCGTAATAATTAAAATAAATGTTTTATGCACGTCCCTATTCCATTATTTATTTATTTGTACCGGAATGTTCCCGCCTAAAAATTGACCGTGAAAACACCCGTTTGAGCCATTTCACTATTACAAAAACGTGCTTGAGAGAGAAATTGAGAAACTGAAAAACGTACACAGAGTCGCAAAGTTTCTTAGATGCTATTCGTAAGCAGACCTCGTCCATACACGTTGGACGGTTTTTTTAATAAAACGTTTCCTGCTGGAGCTCTGCACACCGTTCTGCGGCCTGCCCAAGCGGCGTCCAAGGTCAAGAAGCGAGGGAGCGATACGGGCGACACTAACACGCACCCATAGCGCCTCATCGCTCCTGCGCACAAGGAATGCAGTGTTTCCGTCGTAACGCTGTACTGTGCAAATTAGATCTGTAACAGTGGGTTTTATTGCACGCGATGAAAGACCACAGATTAAACTACATCCGTATCGTTGTACTTTTCCTTTGCCGCTTAAGGAAACTGCGCAGGCAAGCTTTAAAAATGCGATATTTGACCACTTTCACGAATTTTTTTCTCCAAGAGTACACTAAATATGACAAAAGTAAAACGATAGGGATATAGATTATAGATTTTTTTTATCCTTTCTGTCAAAAAGTCGTATTTCGATTACTTTTATTTACCGAGATACGCGTTTGCGCGCAAAGGACGATTTCAAAGAAAATGTTCCCGTACATAATCCCCTTAAGGTTCCTTCCTATCTGCAACTTTTTTGTCCTCGTTTGAGACCGAGAAGCGAGAGAGAAAAGTTGTGCGGCGTTGAGCTGCGTGTCGCTATGGGACTTTCAACGTTGACCCTATTATTTTATTGGTGGGAAGTCTGTAGGGAGATTCAGTACGGAGTCATTGCGTAGTTCTGTACATATCTGTCAAGTATATCTTGAGATACAGTGTTTAAAAGGAAAGTCGTTCTTAGCCAGTTCTAAGTACTCTCAAATGGCATTTCTAATATGCGTGACGTCTTGAAAGCGCTCAATAGGCCTCGTCTGAAGTGTGTGTTCTTTTCGTGGATCAGCAGATTGGACGCACGTTTAATATATTCGTAAAAAAAAACGTGTATTTTTCTAACACCCTGCAACGCAGATCAAGAGGCAGGTCAATGCCCGTGAAGGAGAGGTATCAGGTCGCCGCAGTCTTCAAAGTTATAGGCTATTCACGGTAAAGAGAGCACCTTTGAAAGGCCCCTCAGTTGGGATAATCATGCCCGTCAAGGAAGGGGGGGGGGGGGTGAGTAAGTGGGTGCAATTCTCAGGGACCCGGGGGGCCTGGGTCGGGCCCGACTCGTAAATGTTCATTTATAAAACGAAGTATTATGAAAAAATCTAATTTCGACATTCAAACCTTATTAGCTTTTTTTGCATGGATGACGACTATTTATGTTGTAAACGGTCAATTTTTGGCCCGGGGGGGGGGGGCACAACCCACATTGCTCAGGGACCCGGAATTTCTCTTGGTGGGCCTGGGAATAATAGTTAAACTGATATATATATATATATATATAATAATGTTATTTTAGCCTTAGACGTTAACTACCGAGTACGGTGGAATATATACGCTGTGTTTATTACTTACATGTCAGTATTTATTTAAAAAGGTGATTAACCGTTTAAAAAAATGGCTGAAAGGGAAAAACAACTAGGGCTTCAAAAGTGCTCACTTTACCTTGAACAACTTCTACACATGAATGCCGTTGTCTAGAGGCTGTTCACGCTAAGATAAGCACTTCTGAAATCAACCTTTGAAATAAAAAAAATCGCTGTCCGTAACTGTTCATACACGACAGTACACGTACGTATACACACACAGGCAGTAAAGTGATCTCATAAGATTAGCTTTCCTTCGAAAAGTAGGCTAAATATGAATGAGATGGGAGATGATAATAGTAGGATTTGGGGAAGTCTGGCATATCGGCGTCTGGCACAGGATTAGGATTCGCCCGGCCGCCATCTTGTTACGTCACCCGGCCGCCATATTGGGTGTCACTGATCTTGACATTTGACCCTTGACCTTGACCCTGGTAACCTTTGACCTCAAAAACCAAAAAAATTGCAAAAAAAAATTATAACCAAAAATTTACTTTAAAATTGTTTCAAAAAATAAAAATCGATTTCAAAATTAATAAAAAATTTACTATTAAGAATTTATTTTAAATATCGTTAAAAAATTTAAAAATCGTAAAAAAATTTATTTTTATAAAATGTTATGTAATAAATTTCTTTATTAAAAAGTTTTTAACCCCGGCGACCATTTTTACCTTTTCCCTCGAAATTTCTCATTTTTTTCACAAAATTCCCCTCAAAAATTTTTATTTAAAAAATTCGTTAAAAAAATTTGTTTGTTAAAAAGTATTTCATCCCGGCTGACATTTTTCCCTCCCCCCCCCCCCCTTAAAATTTCACTTTTAAAAATCCTTTATGAAAAATCCTTAAAAAATTTTTATTGAAAATTAACTTATGCGTGTTACTGCCTCTCTCTCTCTCTCTCTCTCCTCTCTCTCTCTCTCTCTCTCTCTCTCTCTCTCTCTCTCTCTCTCTCGTGCGTTCGACCACTTTCGTTCGACTGACCCTAGCCATTGATACCGGCTAATAAGTTGGTTCCCCTCCACCCCCAAAACTCCTAATTAGTCACTTTCGTTCCATCCCTTGCAATATATTTAAGTGCACAGCTATCCCGCTAATGATTCTCATTGGCTAATTACTTTCATTCGAGCAACCCCGACAATCTATATAATTGGTTAATTACTCACTTTCCGCTCGATCCAATGTTTCTCGTTGGCTAATTAGTCACGTCCCGTTTCACCCCGCCAATGTTTCCCATTCGGCCATTTTGGCATTCGGAAAGGTGGGTTTACTTAGTGCCCTGCACAAACGGGACGAGTCACCGTATCTGCCGAAAGAGTTCCTGCTCACGTACGCACCGCACGAAATTTCGGCAGTATTCAAGTATTTGCCAGCCTACCGACAGCTGGACGAAGACATGCGGGACTGCCTCCCGTGCAAGGAGTGTTTCAAGGGCTGCACCACCACCTCACTTACCGACACGCCACACCTCAGGGGCTGGTGCAAGGCGCCCAGAGCGGCCCTGGCAGCGACCAGCTTCCCCAAGGAAGATGCCGTACAAGTCTTCTACTGGCAAGCAGTACCCAGCGACGAGGAAGCTAGCCCAGAACACGAGTGAACACAGTGGGGAAATAAGATTTGTAAGAAATTTATATTGTCCGTGAAGAACCAAGGGTTTCGCACGATGGACTCGTACGTCATCAAACAGATTGGCATCTCGTACAGCGACGACGACGAGCAAACCAAAGTGTTTACGTTTTTACCGCCATGCCAATGGGAGCACCTCGACCACACCACTCAACAGACATACCGCCAACAGCAACAGATGCACGGACTTAGGGGAAACGATGGAAATATTCCGTACGGTGACATTTACAAAGTGCTGGAGGAAGCCATAATTCCCGATTACCCCGTGTACGTGTATCGTCAAGAGTCGGCGATACGCAGTGTGTGTCCTGCAGGTACGAAAATTGTAGACCTCTACAAACAAAAACAACAACGATGTCCTCCGTTCAGGCATCTGGTAGAGAGGTATGTAGCATGGCTTCACGACTGTGAAAATGGACGATGTGCGTCGTGCAATGCCCAAGCATTAAGGCCCTAGATGTGTGATAATCCGTGGTTCATATAAAACAATATTGCGTGTATGTAATTACCTCAAAACTGAAACAAAAATCATTGTGTTTATTACTGACGAGGATAAGAATATTCGTATGCTACGTATGTAGAACAGAGCAATATTGTAATGGGTGTGTAAACAAATAAATGGAGGTTTATAACAAAAATCGTATCTTGTGTTACATCCTAATCACGTAAATTAAAAAAAAAATGGTTTTGTTTCGACGTTTCAATCAAACACTGTTGGTAAAGAAAATGTTTTGTACCAAATTTACCATATTGTAAATAATGTGTTGTTTAAAAAACACTACTGGTAAAGAAAATATTTAGTATCAGTGGTTAAAAAAATCTCGGCTGGTATACATACATATATATGTTAAAAGTTACTACATCGTAAAGGTACAATTTATAGGGAAAGATACAGGCGCGAGCCTCCACAAACAAACATACGTACATACTAAGTTTTTTACGAACGAAACTGAATGTGATTTTTTGTTTTGTTTTTAACGAAGTAAGAGCGCCTGTAGGCTCCAGGCTGCTGCAATCGTCTCTGCTCTCATGCCGACCGGAAGGAGTTTACAAAGTCAACACCTTTACACCTGAGCGGAAATGCAGCATCCTTCGCCGACCGGACGCTGGCCGGCCGGTAGAGAGACATCCGTGCTCCAGAGGCAGGAACCAACGCATGAAAAATATTGTACATTTAATGTATTGTGTACGCGTGTAGCGTTCCAACAGCGAGCGGCTGCATAGTCAATTAGCATGCAATATGTTGTGCACCCCAGCCGTGAAATAAGTAAGGGCTACGTTTGTCGAGAGATAATATGGTACAGAACACACGAACGTGAGAAAATATGGCACAGTACTGGTAAGAAAAGCACGCACGGCGTTAGATTGTCCCGGGAAACAACCCCAATTTTTTTTTAAATGATACAAAAAGGAACTAAATACGTGCTACTATTTATACAGCCAGGGGAACAAACTCAGTTATGAAAAAAAGTATACACATCACCAAGACATACGGGAGGACCAGGATCGACACCTGGTACCCACCACGGTACAATACATGCAGTACATTGTTCATACCCCACGAGCGCATACACAACAGCCCCGTAGGCATCGGGAGGAAACATAAATGAAAGAAAGCAAATACGGTTCAGTAAAATAAGCAAAAATTTATTATAGTAAAAAAAATTGTAAGTTTTACATTAAATGTTAGTTGTAGAAGGAGTGTTACGACAAAATGTCCTCGTCGACCCAGGAATCATCACGCTTCGAGTGACCCAGCCACCGTATGTGCACGCGACCTTTACGCCGTTTCAGCACCTTCTCCGCCAAGTACACGTCTGGAAACCGTGTAGGCCAGATCTCTTCGGCGTAAAATCCACCAATGGTGGGTTCGCCATGTAGGTCCTCGAAGTAAAACATACGTGGGTGCGCATGTCGTATACTCACCACCTTGTACAGCTCTGCAGACCTGTTCTGACGGAAGCCTTTGTGGAAAATTCCTCGTTATTTTCGAAATCCACACCAAGTCGCCGATCTTGACTTTGGGCTTGGGCGGGTCCCTCCTCTTCGGAATAGCATACACAGTCCGAAGCAGGGAGTTGTTCTTCACGTCTTCAGGCTTCATGCGAGTTGTAGAATGAACTGTAGAATTATACTCGCGTACAAGTTTCGGGAGCAGTGTCAACCACTTGTAGTTTCCATTCGCCGTGAAACGTCTCCACAGCTTAGCCTTTAGAGTCCTCTGAAAACGTTTGATGATGCTAGCCTTAAGCCCAGAGAAAGTAGAATAGTGATTGATGTTATGTTCCTTCATCAGGGTGCGGAAAATAGCGTTAAAGTATTCTTTCCCGTCGTCGGTGTGGAAATTTCTCGGTACGCGCCCTTTGTGCAACATGCTAGCTACAGCTGTCGCCACATCGCGTGCATTCTTCGATTTGAGCGGTCTGGCCAAGGCGAATTTGCTATAGGTATCGATCATGGTCAAAATGTACTGGTAGCCTTTATTCGCAAGAGCAAAGTCTTGCATCTCGATCAGGTTGGACTGGAAAGTATCGTCCAACCCTTTCATGACGTATTTTCTTCGTGGGTAATTTATCCTAACATATTTGTGCAACTCGTCGGCAACTGCATACTTGCTCATCTCAAAACGTAGCCCGCCTCTAAGAGTTCTTCGATGATGAAAATTATTTCGTTGGTGTGTGAGCGCTTTCCTGCATACTGTGAAGCGACCAAAAGTCTCAGCCTGTCTACCGACTCGTTCGGATCGTTCCAATACTGAAAGTCGATTTTATCTCCTCTCTCCAATTTCAGAGTCAATCCCGATCCGTCAATTTCACATACCTTGGGAAACAGTTCGGCGATAATGGGAAATTTTGTGTGCGTCACATCCTTAAATCGTCGCGTTGAGGGGTTATACTCGGCATAATGAACACGACTGTACTGTAACCACGCTACGTCGCACTGGGACTTCAGACGAACAAACAGCATAGTATCAGAGCCAACAAGTCTACGTTCGACCACTGAAAGGTCCAAAACGTAAAGATATTTTTGAATATTGAAAGCTACCCGCACGTGGATTTGAACGCAAACTTTGAAAACGGACAGTACCTGCTGGCATATTATATGTATTCGCAATTCCAATCTCCGTACTACGTGCTCGAGGTGCATCCTGTCCTGAGCCCCGAAGATCTCCGAGACATGACACCTTTGCTAGTATTCGATACATCAAAGCCAAACGAGCGCGTGCAGAATGGCACGGTCGACTGCTGCATCGAGATAATCAGCAAGGATAATGTGCCCGTAAATATCGTTGCCTACTACTTGATACTCCACTACAGGATTGTTCAGTATGATTGTTTTTCCAGCCTGGTAAAAATAATCAGTTAATTTCTTACTTAGATATGTAAGTTGTGGATACGTACGTTTCATTCGTAATAATGTACTGTAATCTGAAAGGCTTCATGACCAGGAAGAAAAAAAAAGGTCGAGTAATTTGTGAAAATGGACATTATCGACTTACATAGCGAACATGGCTGCCCTTTCTTCATAAACTAAGGAAAGAAACTGAACCCATTTCTTTGGTGAGCGCTTCGAGAAATGTACAGTTACTTTACGAGTGGTATGTGCAAAGATGTAACATATTTGATGTATATATATATGTTTGATAATGTGAAATATTACGTCATTCTACGGCGTGAAAAAATGTTTATAAATAGAACCCTAAAATAAATAATTCGCTATTCGAGTACGAGTCACCGTGGGAGAAAGATGACGCCCTTTCACCCGGAGAACTTGTACGCCCTGTCATTCCTGGACGGCTCTAAAATCGTCTATTCGTTCTGGGAGTCTGGATCGTTACTTACCTACGAAGAAAAATGCGATGGGTGGGACCACTGGCTGTATTCGACGACGTCGGGCGAACCTGCGCAACAGTCAATAACTTGCTGCACTCCTGGAAACTGCTTGGTTCGTCACATGAAGCGGGATACGCCTCTGCCAGCAGCAGTGGGACCACGTTCTTGAACTCGCAGCAACTTTGAGCCGAGGTGACTCTACGAACATCGAAATTCACTCCCCCGACTGCTCTGCCCAGGGTTGCTCCCCCCAGAACTGCTCCACACAGAATTTCTCCAAACAAAATTGTTCCACACCAAATGGCTTCACACTAAATGGTTCCACACCAAATGGTGTAAGTCGGGGGAAAATACTACCAACGAGGTGTCGACTCAAACCGTCTCCATTAAACGTCGAAGATCTTGCCGTCGTGTCGACCCTACGATGCAAAAGAAAAAAAATTCCAGGGGACCTGCAATGGACCGTGAAGTGCGTCCCCGCAAACGTTCACGCGTGACGTCACCTGCTGCTGTCGTCGCCGACATGGGTTCGATCGCAGCTGACCTCAACTTGGAAGAAGAAGAAGAAGTTCCGAAGATTCCAGTTCTACTGCGCGCCGGATCGAACGTCAAAGACTGTTACTAATTTTTTTACGAACGTATTTTGACTGGCAGATTGAATTTTTAAGAAATAAAACTTACGCATTTCTAGTTTGTTTGTAAATTGTGTATATAAATTTTACATGTATATTAAAACTGACTAGGTTGTGCATTTCATTAATTTTTTTAAAGCTTTTTCATTACTTTTAATAATTTTTTTTTTTCCTAAATAAATAAAGTTTGGAGAAAATAAATTTTTTCTAAAGGATTGGTTGGTGGAAACAGGAGTCCCTCTCGTGCTATCAGTCACTGGATGATCAGCAGGAAACAGGAAAAGCTTGCGCAAAGTAATTCTCCACGACATCCGTTCAGTCCTGCTTCCCCCCCCCCCCTCCCGTGAATGGTACGAGGCGCGTCGGGTGAATAAACGGGGTGACGTTGTGCCAAAGGACGATGATGCCGTGTCCTGGTGTCACACGTGTAAGCAGATGTACGAAATTTTTTTCTCGAGGCCGCTGCCTACAGTCAACAAGTGATTTCGTCATCGTATCGGTGTTGAAGATTATTTTTGTGCTGTGGCTATGGACGTTAGCTAGAACCCATCTTCGCCATGTCGCTGTTTGATTTCTGGTCCGAGTGTGATAATGCATGCCCTCTTAATTGCGGCAGGAGAGTTATTCGAGAAGATGCCTCCATCTCTGGACGGCGCGGCACTGCACCACCCGAGACCATGATAGTATCCAGCGCTGCATCTATAGCAGCGTCCGGCATCGCAACGGAGACGCCCTTACGAAGCACCCAGATGGCACCCTTCCAGGCGGCACCCGACTGGAGCATCCAGACAGTACCCTTCCAGGCGGCGGCGTCCTTCTAGGGTCCCCACTCGCAGCCCTTTCGTGGCTTCCAGACGGGTGAGTTGACTACATGCGACAATACCACCACTGAGGGTTCACTGCTGCTGGAAGCTGTCAACATACCACTGCGAGAACGTAGATCTACCGAAATGACTGTTTTACATGTGCAAACAACACCACGAACAGATACCCACAGAGTGACAGACTCGCTTGTGCCGATACGATACTCGCCAGTCTCTGATATCGATCCTATCAATGACAAAATATGGGAGGACATGTGGTCTCCGCTGCCTCTCGATGCTATCACACTCTCCCTTCAACCCGATGGTGATGAGATTCGCCAGTGTTTAAATAACTTTGAAACAAGATTACTTGCATTACGTAACGATGTTGCTGATGTGCACCTAGAACTTTCTAACTGTGTGCGTGTTCTTACAGAGGTGAAATGTAACATGGAATGACGTAAAACTATTTCTACCGACCGATAATCTCCTCTCCAATCGATACATTTGTGCGAATGTAAAACGAAGGCGATTTTAAAGAGAGAGAGAGAGAGAGAGAGAGAGAGAGAGCGCGCGCGCGCGAGAGAGAGAGAGACACGCATTTATAAAAAAAAAAAAATTTTTTTGTGTGTTATTTGTATGTGTTTTTAAAGTTCATAACAACTACATGTTATTTATCTTATAACTGTGTGTGTGTTTAGTACTTTATTGTTTTTTTTCCCTGTGTAAACAGAAACGCAAGTACTGTAAGTTTTTTTTAGTAAATAATCTGTATGCACTGCACTTGCTTTTCCCTTGGAGAACAGGACAAGTATGCGGAATAGTTTTTTTTTTTTTTTTTTTTGTTAAACAGTTCCTATTACCTACAATCTTTTAAAAAAATTACTCTTAGATTTCCCGCACTTTTTTCTTATTAAAATAAATAACCATTTAAAGAGGCGTCATTCACTTTAGATAAAATTGCACACAGCACGATGGAACTGACCTATATTAACTAGCACATGCAAGTGTGTGTGAAGACGGAAGGGGAAGAAGAATGCTAACGGAGAGAGGAAGTACTTGCGTGGCGGCCGTGTGTGTGTGTATATATATGTATATATATATATATATATATATATATATATATATATATATATATATATATATATATATATATATATATATATATATATATATATATAAATATATATATATATATATATATTCTAGGTGCATATATATATATATATATATATATATATATATATATATATATTTATATATATATATATATATATATATATATATATATATATATATATATATATATATATATATATATATACACACACAAACACACGCACACACACACATCATACCTGTACAAAAAAGAATTGAAAGAAAATAATATAAATACATACATACATCGTACTTGCAAAAAACATTGAAATAAAATTATATATACAATGTATTCTCACACAAACCACTTGAAAATAAAATTATTTTTTGCACGGTAAACATATTTAATGACAAACTTGGTAAACACGAATATTACAAAATGAATATCTATTTAACGAACATTTTACTGAAAAAAAAAGAAAACAATTGTGAGATAATAATGATTATACCTAAGATACTTTTTTTTTCCCCTCCATACTATTAATCACGTACAGCATTATGTTGTTTACACAGTATATTTCAACTGAACACAAAAAAATTACAGGGGGAATGGGAGGTGAATATTGGACAGCTGTGCGTAGCATTAAGTGGAGTGAAATAACAGTCGTCCTTCCACAAATAAAAAATACGTTATCATTTTTGTAGCGTACATATTTACACTCATGTTTGTAAAAATTTAACACCATGAAGGAACCATCAGTGGAGTGGAGGCGAGATGAGTATGAATCAGCACCGGAATGGAAGGACGGGGGAAATTGGATATCGACGAGAAAAACCCGCGGACCAAGGGCATCGCCCGGTATGACTCATACGGTTCGCCTGATTGGGAAGCGTACACTCTGACCACTGTGCTAGCGGCACGGTTCCAGGAACCACCAGAACGGGAAGAAAATTAATACAGAAATTGTCAGGGTCTAAGCCTAGTATCCACTTGTTGCATTTGCGAGTTGTGTATCGCAGTTCTGTATCACGTTGCATGCAGGGAAACAGCCCTCCGTTGCGTTTCTCCGTATCAAAATATGCAACATTGATACGCGACGGAGTTGATCGGCCAGTTGGCGGTTTTTTCGCCGTCGTCGCATCGAAGGAATGATACGAATACAGGCGAGTGACAATGTGGATGGCTGCACGAGCTCCGTTGCGTATCATCGTCGTAGTATATGTTAACATGTCATTTGGAAAGGTTGTGTTGTAACAAACAATGGAGTGGGATCGGTAAATAGTTATTTCATTCATAGACAGTAACGTCATTGTAAAATTTGTATACAACCCTCCGACTTGATGAAACCTCAAATCGGCCAATAAATTGGTACCACTATAATGTTCCCGACTAGTGAGCACTTTCGACATCCACCAGCGTGGCGATTTTCGTTTGTTAATTTTTTTTAACCATACTGTATTAAAATATATGCCGCGGCAGCAATTTTCTGTGGTGTGCTCATGGCTGATATTCGGAGACTGATCGATTCCGGCGTATCGTAAACCCGTTGCATGATACGCGCTTCATGATACTGTGTGATGATACGAGCAAAACATCTTTGCGTTTTACCGTTGCGTATCAGTGAATGATACGCCACGGTGATACGCAATGGGCAAATGCAACAAGTGGATACCAGGCTTAAATAGTTTTACAAACGATCGTAATTTCGGAGCAATGCACGACATTACTTGCGAAAAAATATGTACGTTTTAAAGCATCGCCGAGATGCAATAAGAGCTTATAAAGCCGTGGCATTGCATCAAATAGGCATTGGATGTATTGCTGAGGAAACGCATGTCAGTATGCTTCTAACCGAGTCTCAGTTCATCGCTATTGGTGGATGCTGAATGCGAACGGAGACCTAGTTTCCGAGTGGCCATATCCCAGACCTATTCTACAGGTGACATATCAAGAGAACCTGCAGGCCAGAGATGCAAGGGTGTCTATCTGCCTTGCTTCGAAGATGGCCTAGACGTTTCTAGCAATATGTGGTTGGGCGTTGTCTTCTTGGAATATAGCTCCAGAAGTGACATTAATGAAGGGTACGACTTCATACTCCACAACTTCCCTGCTGTACTGGCTGCTCTTCAATGTGCCCACAATTCGTAGTAGTAGAGATCGCTTATGATATCCAAATTGCTCCCCAAACCACCACGTCCATATTTCGTGTAGTATGACGTAAGACAATGCACTCTTGATATCGTCAAATGTGTTGGCGGCCGTCATTGTAATCCAAATTTAAGCGGGATTCGTCCGAAAAAGCGACATATTGCCACTTTGCAAGCCAGAAGGTGTGATTGTGCCCTCTGTAGTCTAAGTTACCAATGGTTCGAATCCTTCGCAAAGGAACGCATGTAAGTAGTCCTCTGCGAAGCAGATGTCGTCGAACCGTGGTAGCAGACAATGTCTGACCTGTTGATGTGTTCCAACGTTCTGCTAACATCCGCTATAATGCTGAACTGTCCGTCACTGCCTTACGGATTAAGTCCGTCATCCCGTGGCGTCGTCACATTTCGTGGTCCGTTATCGGATTTTCGACTCATCATGTTCTATCCAGATCACTGCGTGCCCGCTTCATCACTGTCGTGGGATTGAGTTTATACCCCGTATAAGTAGAAGTTTCACGCAAGCCGATCATTCGGCCTTTTCAAACTCTGTAACGTGCTCACGTCTACAAAGTACACTGGCACCACGGGGCTTATTCTAAGTCTCGTCGGTAACTGCCCACACCGTCATGAACATACTGTCTCGCAGCCGACAAAATATTCGTCGGATTCAAAACGGCATCCAGAGTTATCAGTCGTTTAGCACGGGTATGCAATCGGGCATCTTCGGTATACCGACTTCCCCACTCCAAGCTAGACAAACGCTCGTCTCTCTGCGCACGGTCACACCGTACCAACAAAATATTGCTAGAATCGCTTGTTTTAAAATTTCACAAATCTGTCGAAAAAACATTAATTAAAGACACGAATAGTAAGATTGATATTTTTTTTAGCTCGTAAACAATAGCATATGATTACAAACATGTGTTTTATAAGAAAATAATAGTGTACAGTTTTCTTTGATTTTGTGAGGAGTTTGAGAAACTGTGGTTGGTGGCCATGTTGAACAGTTTTTTTTGCCCCGTCGTGAGATATAGATGTTTACGTGTTACGGACGAGGCCCGTGTGTTTAGCAAACTATTTGCGTGTGTGGAAAATAAAATATTTGGCTAAGACTAAGTGAAGGAATGTTAGCAGAAGTTAATTATAGTTTTAACGTAAAACTGTCCCGGATAACAAAGAAATCTATACGTCTTAAATCGATTATATTAATATTCCTATCCTTGATGTCCGCCGAAGTGTACGTACTACAGAACCATGGAAAACCTCGTGTTCGAGAGGTTTCGAATTTTACAAACAGTAAGTGTACGTGTTTTGTAAATGTATTTGTAAACCGTTAATATAATCATGGAAATGCACGTGGCTTGAAAAAGCCGCACTTTCCGTATTTTCGTAGTGAGTGAATAATATTTTTTTTTATTTGTCTATATCGTAAATTCAACGAGTGTAAGGTTAACTTCGGTAAATCACATCATTTAAACTATATAAAACATAAGCAATTCCCAGTCTAAAACGCACGACGGTAAATGTAAACAAATGTTTCGCCTCCTCAAGCCGGCAGAGCGCAGGGCAATAACTTTTTGCACGGAAAATCGCCAGCTGTGCGGTATCAGTTGCTATAGTACTTGGTCAAAGTGTGTGTGTATTGCTACATCTGTGCAAATACGAACAGCGATGTATATGACTATGTATCCCGTTTTGTTTTTTCACTAAAGTTAACATTTTCAAAGTTGAATTATTTGAATGTTATTTCCATACGAGCAAAATTTTCCACTGCTCCATCAAAACAATATGCTAATCAAAATGCCACACACTCGTAAGAACGTAAAACTAAAGCCACCCCCCCCCCCCCCCCCCATCCCAGTGCCCCCGGGCCTGATTTCTGTTTCCTTTTACCTTCGGCATAAAATAAACAGAACCCTAACAAATTTAACTAGGCAATTACAAAAAATAAACCATTTGGAATGCCAACCTAGTTATAATATCTTACCCATTAATTACTGTACATCGCTTATAAGCTTGTTTTTTTTTTTAAATGTTGTTACCGCATATCATCAGATAACTGTATTTCACATATTTAGACAAAGTAAAAATTATGCGGGAATAGAGTTTCGATCTGCAACCGTGGAGACCCTTATGTCACTAGACCACCGCTCATATGTTTCTCAAGGGATGAATAAAGGCGTATTTAAGCTATGGTTATAACAGTTTATTTAATAAATATTCACAATTGAGTATTTGTACGTTTACGCGCTTGTAATAACATCCCACATGTAAAATAGCCTGTATCATGTTGTGCACAATGTTTGACATACGTGCGTGATGCACGTTTGTAATAGTTATAACCAATATAGTATGTGTAGGAAAATTATAACGCCATACAACACAAACACGTGCTGCACTGACTTTATACACACTTTATTTATTTCCGTGTCGTTGATATACACGGCCACATTTAATACCGACGCCCGCCATATTGACTTAGCTATGAAATTCTAGCCTACCAACTGCTCGTGAGCAGTTGGAGAAGTTCCGACTCCACTCGCGACGTCACTCGACCTTCGTTTCAAGCTTAGGCCGGGAACACACGGCACCGGAATACGCCGGGCCCATTTTAACCTTGCACCGTGCCAGACCCGGCCCGTGCCCATGTGTGCTGCCCAATGCCTCTCCATGTATAGTCAAAACTGAACAGGCCGAACCAGGCCCGTGAAGCTTGTCGTGTGTTCCCAGTCTTAGAATATCAAATAGTAGGTTGGAACTGATAATTGTACGGATGCCAATTTTTTTTTTTTTTTTCGTCGGAACGAAAACTTAGAATAAACCCCCAGGAACGTTTACTGCTCACTGACGATGTAAAACTATGCATAAGTGCAGCGTCTCAAGAAGCGACTACTATCTTGGAATTTCCCGTTTTTAATTAACGCCACCGTGTGAATACCTTTTGATCGACTCTCTCCCCCGCGACGCTATTGAAAGTGGTGCAACGTAAATTTTGTTCTGCAAGAATTCATTCAATTTGGCACTTACCGCCCATCGTAATGTTAGGAAAGGTGTACGATAGGCGCCTAAGTTTGTTGAAATATGCGGGGCGTGATAAATAAGAGGCCATAAACGTATTGCGGTAGTTTTGAAATGCTACGCAAGACTACGTGAGCTGCCGTCTCGACCAGAACTGAATAAGTATGGCCTACATCGGGTATGGTATTGCAATTTTAAACAACTTTTACATATGTGCACTGCAATCATTTCGAACAGTTTTGCTTCTCCAATTAACTTGAATTTTCAAGAGAGTGATTTTCGGAATTTTAATTAATTTTCTGAGATTAATTAAAGGCGTAACTATTTGGCCGGACATCAACCAGAAGCCAGCAGATAATATCTTTTTTTCTATAGTCTTGTAAAAGTATGAACATTTTAACAAGAGTAATTTCTGAGTATACTATGAGGCAGTTTAATATTAACTTCTCACGTAGATTACCAATTTGTATTTCTAATTTTTGAGAGGTGATTTAGTATTCAGATATATTACAACTGATTTTCTTATTTGAACGACAGCAAATTCTAATTAATTTCATATACATTTTTGGATTTTCTGCACTGAATAATTTTTCATTTATCATTGAATTCTCAATTTTTTTTTCACTTATCAACTCTATAAGAAAACTACAGCTTTCCACACACACAAATGAATAGCTTATGTTTTGTGTAGTATTTGAAAGTAGTTTTAATATTTTATGCTCAAGAATAATTTTATGTGAGTGTGTTCAATCTCTTACAATAGGTATGAAGTTTTTTTTTGTCTATGCCTACATGCGAAAGGGTAAGTGTGTCTTCACGTAATTCAGAATTCATTAATGGTCACTGTTAATGTGACAAAAGTAACACATTAATTGCCTATCTGGTTTTGACATAAAGAATCAGACACCCTTTATTTGCATTTTAAAGGTAAAAGCATATCCCCCACGCTTAGTGTTAAAGAAAGGGAAACCGATCCACCTGGCGTCATTACATCCCAGCTAGACGCCAGAGCAAAGCGAAAGTTAGCGGCGTAGTAGGAATCCTGCAAAGCATCACACGAATGCCCGGCATATCTCTACATAAGTATTCTTTTAAAATACTCTTTCTTTCCACACTACAAATTTTATTATTTGTAACTTCACACACCCTGCACTATAGCAGCAAAGTACAGCAACACATTTTTTTGAAGCATAAGACTGCAAATTTGTAAAATATTTACTTTTGTAATAATTCCATAGTTTCACTTGGGTGGCGAATGAATAAATTGATCAGACCATGGCAACAATAATTTGTCGTATGGAGGAAGAATACACTATGTGCATACAAGTATACTATCTTAAGGTCCCCGCCAACGTAGCACTTTAAATTCGTCGCAGATTGTTTGAAATACTCGTCTGTCTACAAAACTATTAAACGTGCGTCCAGTGTGCTGATCTACGTAAAGAACACACACGTCAGACGAGTGCTGTGAGTACTTTCAAGACGTCACGCATAAAAGAAACACTGTTTCAGAGCACTCCAATATGGCTTAAAATGGATTCTTCAAAGCGCTGTATCTCAAAATATACGTGTCGGATACATGCAAACCTACTTAAGAGCCCTGCACTGAACTTTCCACCCGTAATATAATGTCACCGCTGGAAGTCCCGTAGCTATAGACTGTCCACGGTAAAATGAGCACCTGCTTATGTTCTCCTTGTACGCACATTGCGTATTATTCCGCCTTATGTAAATACTGCCATAGGCCTTATGACTTTATTCATACGTCGGCCAAGTGAAACTTGAATTGCCTATTATAAAAGTAAATTAATTACAAATGTGGTTAATTTGACACTTCGATGCATTAAAAAAACAGCAAGTAAAAGACATTAATTTAAGTGATCACAAGTGGTTACCCAGCACTTTTTATTCGACGTTAAGATATGGAACTACTTTCCACACCCATCGTTACCAACTGGGCGCATGTCCCTCAGTGCGCCTATTACAATAGGTATAGGAGCATAGACAGGGCCAGTGACTTCTTCGAAGGATGATTTCTCAAGTGCTCACTTTACCGTGAACAGCCTTTACACGCAGTTCGACTAGAACACTGCACGCCAGTTCAGAGCAGTGCGCTTAGAGACGATAGCGTACTTGATGGGCGAGGCAGTGTCGCCCTAATCCCTCCCGCGTCTCTCGGCTTCAGTTGACCGCGAACAGCCTGTAATGTGACTTTAGTTTCGTTCTAATGTTTCCTTCGTGGGGTTGCAGATTTTTCACGCACTTTAATGTGTTTTAAGTGGGTTTACTAAAGCGTAAGCTACAATCAACGTAGCGTTCCCGTAACAAAATAACAGTGACGTTACCGTGGAGGTATGAAAATGTACTGGTTACAACCGCAGAAAGAAAACTGTTACGCCGCCAATGAGAAACGAGCACAAAAAAAAAAGACAGGATGTACATGTATCGCGGATATTTACAAATAGTGTATTGGTTAACCTGATATTTATTTTTGTTTATCTACTTGTGATGAAATAACTTTCGCGGGAATCGTGTTTCGGGATATTTAAATTGTGGCATAAACGTTAATAATTGCATTGACTATTTAAATAAACACGAAGCCGGAAATTAACTGCAAAATTCATTTCATAACTATGATCTTGTTACAAGCTTGCACTGCACTGACTCTCTTGGTTCGAAATGTTGTCTCTTGATTGGCCGGCGTAGAACTCGACTTAAGAGGATTGATAATATTCAATCCTCTTTACGCCGCTACTGTGAGCAGGCCACCAACTTACGCCGTTATGTTGTGTTGTAGCTGGTCCCATATACAAGTGCGGGTTCAATTTTTTTATTGTTATTTCTTACGGCGATTGTAGCTCTATGCAAATAGGCCGACAAGAACTTTTAACACTCATAACTAATCTGATATTACATCTGACAAGAAGCGGTGACAAAACTTGTAAGCTACTTTAGTTTATCGCAAGGACAAATCTTAAATAAATTAAAAAAATTAATGTTCAAAGCGAACGTTCAAAAATTTCATTGAAACTTTAATACTTTAAGTCTGCCCGAGGACCGGGATAGATGTCGGTCCCCGAAGCTTCGAAATTAGTTCGTCTAAGAAAACCCAACTGTCAACTCAATTGTTTTCAGTGTTTCAGAGTTAGTTATCCCTAATCTCCAAATAATTTCGTACTGTGAACGATACGATTCAATGTGGGCTACTGTCTGGTACGTTTTTATATCAGTCCAGTCGGATGTTCAGAGTAAACATTCTATCAGGTTTCCAGATTCCAGACAATCTTTTCCAACTGTATACTGGCTGATCTAACTACATAACGGTTCTATTTCAGTTCCGCCCCGGCGTGTTTAGGGTAAAACTTCAATTGAGATACTTCAGATCTCTCCGAGCTCAGCCCGGACTAACACTAACACCGTTTCGCTAGCCTCGTTGGTGATTATCCCCACCAAGACGTATACTTTTTTTCTCGACGTTGTAGTGATACCTTCAAAACGTCACTGACAAAATGGGTTTCAATTCTTCTGTGTGCTTCAGCAAGACAGGTGTTTTGGAATAAGTTCGGATTGCAAAAACGTGCTGTAAACCCTCCTCGGGTACGCCCACGGGATCATTCGTTCGCTGTCTGGAGTGTCGCTGGGGATGGTTTCAGGAATCACAGCGACGAAATCCTTAGGTAAGCGTGGCGTCGGGATAGCCAGCACGAGGGCGTGATGCGACTCCGTTCTTGGCGATGGATCGCGCTGCAATCTGAGCACGTTCCATGGCGCCGCGCGAGCGCTGCTATTGACCTGGTGTATGTGTGTGTGTGTGTGTGTGTGTGTGTGTGAGATTGAAGGTGGGAAGGGGGGGGGGGGATGATGCGGCCATTCAGGGACTGTCCACGGGCTGCGAGGCGGAAACAGACACCGTCGACTGTGAAATGAGACGTGCTGATGCGACAGCTTGCGTGCTCATCAGCCGAGAGAGAGAGAGAGAGAGAGAGAGAGAGAGAGAGAGAGAGAGAGAGAGAGAGTGAGTGAGTGTGTGTGTACGTGTATGTGTACAAGAACAACACAATTATGTGCTAAGTATGTACGTGTAGATTATTGGTAACTGAAATAAAAAATTGTGGACATTCTATTAACAAGCAACCCTCAAGGAAACGGTCTCTTAGAATTAGGTTTGAATGATTCTTTGCTCAGGTGAATTCCACAGGTGAATACTTTATTTTTCATCCACTGCATGAGGAATGACTACCCTGCGTTTCGTGGCACTAGTAAGTCGCTAGCTATCCGCACTGCTTAGCCCAGGCGTGTGATAAACTAAATAGGTACTTTTATATATCGAACGACCTCGTTGTACCACATTCGTGGTTCTCCCATCAAAATGTAAGAGTTATCAACTTGTTTCTATTAATGAACTTAGATTTTAAGTGCGTTCTTTAGGTAGCATACTGACGCATAAAGAATCGTTATATCCGTGTAAATACACTGTGTCCTTTTTTTCAACCCCGTGGTAGTGATTATGTGGATATTGGGAGATAAGTTTAGATTTAAATACGTGTAATATTTGGGTGTGCCTTTGTTCCTGAAGAACTTTATTTGCGTGTGCGATCGTGAGAAGGAGATGTAGGTAGAAATACTTTACTCAATTCTCTTCTGACCATGCTACGTCCTAAATGAAGGGCGTGGCAAGGCAGGATTTGCATTAAACTTAGCAAAATCAACTGAACAAAAAAATGGCAAAAAGCTATGCAATAACCATTTATCTGTACAGTGTAAGGGTAAGTTTATAAAGATAAACAACCTATAATAGAAGCAAAGAAGTGTGGTAATTATTTCTTTATTTTTATGTTTCTTTCATTCTTTTCATTTGTCATTAATCTTACATATGTGAAAGCTTTCATTTGTTATCAATCTTAAATATAGAAAAATTCCTAATTGATTAAAATACAAAGTTACCATGAAAAAACTGAGTAAAATACAAAATGTATTCAGGTACAATAAAAATCCTGTAACCCAGCTAAGACTTGTATTATTCACACTAAAATACAGGAAATGTGTACGCCTCTAACTGGCTACTTAGTAAACACAGAAGGCAATCACAATATATACTGGGCAAGTTACCCCTAAAATACCATCATCACAAAATGGCGGATTAATTCTTGTCGTACCATTTACTCTAAATTTTACAGAATTATTTGTTTGTTCCTACACAAGGAAAACCCAATATGGTAACACTTTACTGGTCACGAATTAATGAACATGGTTACCTCCAAATTTTACACTGTATTTTATTTTTTTCTTATCTACTCGCGATCTTAAATCGATAGGAGCAACTGCTAGGCAATTCCGGCCTTAACTCCCGCGAGTAAATGTAATTATTAAAACCGTCCAAAACTTCAGGAAAGTTTTTAAAATATTTGCTAACTATAATTACAACAGAGTCCCAGATATCGCCTACCATTGACTGGACTTGATTTCAAAATATTAAGACCATAATTATTGTTTTGGTTACAAGTGGTTACAACCGCCAAGATTCTTTGTTAAGACTTGGTCACGTACTTGCTTATGGGTTTGCAAAAACTGGCTACAAAAGGTAATATTTACTTTTTCACCCATTATCAAAATTTTCGGTTAAGAGACCAACATTTCGCAAGCTAAAAATTATTTAAAATTTTGGCCATCCTGGCCCTAGCCTAACGTCAAAATAACGTGAAGGTCCTATTTAGCTTGAAGAGTCTACATTTGTGAATGAAACCAAGAGCTACTTATCTGGTAGAAGTTTGCCCCCTCGAGGCCGCTGACTGACTCCGAACGAAGCAGTTTGCAGTCATTATATACACAGATTTGCCAACTAGCGTTACCAATCATATTATTTTCCTCAGACAAAAAACGTAATTCCAAGAAATTGGTGGTATGACAATTGTTCCTGGGGGGGGGGGGGGTCACGATATTCACGACTAATGGTGATTGATGTTACCAAATAAGGTGAACCGACGCAGCGGACACTTATTTCCCTTAGGGGTCTACATAATTGAAAAGTCACCCACCAATAATATTGCGATACGCAATCCCACTTCCGGCCTGTTGACCAAGTTGCCGGAACTGGCGTAACCAGACGTCATGCGCGGGCATCAGGTGGCGACCAGACCCCAGCGCCCGCTGCCGATGGTGCTGCCACCGGGTGACGAACAGTCGAAACAACCTCCGGGACTCAGTTGTCCGTCCTGGCTGGTTGCTGCTGCGCGTGAAAATATAGCACGTACAAAAAACATATGTTTTCCTGGCATCCCAGGTTTCCAAATGTCTTTTTAAGGTAACGTAAGCCTGGCGAGAACATTACAGGTTCGTTCTTTAATAATTTTAAGCCATTTTTAGAAGGTTTTGACGCCAAACAAGCGTGTTTAAAAGTTCGTATGTGACGGGCTTCTCGCCGAAACAAAATGTCAGGTAACCACATACTGTAATTATTCGAATGGGGATTGGCGACGTGGTCCGGCCCGCTGTTTCAACAGTTCATTATTATTTGTGCTTAGTTGTAACTAATTATTATTCATGGGCGTTAGGTGACGTGGTCCCGCCAGTTAATTAAAGAGTTCATTATCATCAGTTGTAATTAATTAATAATTCTTCGAGGGCGTGAGGCGACGTGGTCCCGCCCGTCACACACTATCGTAAGAACAAGGAGATAAACATTTTTCTCTCTTACCATTTGTGCAGCCTTGTCTCAGGATCTTCGGCGAACTCAGCTTGACAAAACATACACATGCGATTTCACTGATGCCAACATTAATGATGAGAAATAAATTCTCTGCTTTAGCAGATGCATAATCTCAATTTGCAAGTATGATTGTAGGAAAAATAATACTAAATATAGAAAGACAATAAAATAAATAGTTTTGGCTGCGAGATTTTATCGAATCAATCATTATCTGGACTTTTCAACTTTAAATGGCTCTGTTTTGAAATAAATATGATATGCTGACTGAAATAATTACTGAGGAATAGCGTGTATGAAAGCAAATGGAATATTACTGCAAGTAGGAGTTTGATTGCTTTAAGTAACCACCAACCTTACAATAACTTTTGGTAAAAAAATAAAAGTAATTAAAATTAAATTAATGCTGCTTGGTTCTCCTTAGGTTTGCCCAATTATGACGGCAATGTAGTTTAAGGATAGCTCGCCTCACGTAACTGAGATCACTAGTAGTTCTAGAGCTCCTTTAGACCAAAGGTAATTCAAGGCTTCTCACACTTTAAAAAATACTAAAATTTTCAGTTCTCTCCTATTACCGCGTCTCATTGTTAGTTCTCACACAAATTCACAATTCAGGTTCTCAGGGTCCTTAATAAATCTGCTCCGGCACTATACTCCCGGTGAAATGAAAAGAGAAAATAATAAGAAAATTAATTACAATTAAAACAAAGATGAAAAAGAATTAATACCATTTCAAAAATTGAAAAATTAACATTGAAACACGAAAACTTTATATAAATTTACTATTTAAGATTTTATATTAAAGTATATATTGCCACAGAATCATAGTTAAACATAGAATAGAATGTAATAACATAAAATGGATGGAGTGTTTACAACATAAATATTAAGCGAATTTAACTTTAATGAAAAACAAAGCACAGGGGCTAAAATTATTATTGCGTAAAAAATGTAAATAAGCAAGATAGTCCAAAAAAAATATGACAGGTTTATATGCATATAATGAAATACTGAATTTACTATAGCGAACTGCTATAACTCATGTAGAAATAATTACGAAAAAATCATTACACCTGTTTTCAGGTAATTGTGTAAGCAGCCTTTTGAAGCAGAAAGCACCGCAATATCCTCATCGGGCTAAAGGTATATTGAGGATCAAAAACACGTCTTATGTCTATCCACTCCACTGAGGACTGAGTTTCGAGATACCCTTGAATTAGCATGGCGATAATTCTTCGGGACTAATACATATAGAGGATTTCGTAAAAACGCATTTACCAATTTACAATCCCTTGAGAGTTGAATTCCCGAAAATTACTTTCTAGCAATACAAAGAGGAAGCAATCCGTACATTTTAATATTTGTAGATCAAGCTGTTTGGGGTATGCGTTATTAATAAGCCAGTCACTGAGGACTGTGTTTTTATACCTTCGTTGCCATAAAAATTTGCTCAGCCTGTAAAAAATTCTATAACCGTGAAAGGTCAACATTATTGTAATTGATGGACGATATTCGGATGTTTGAAGATGCGAGCGACGGCACATATTGTGTACTTGGGTGCTACAGTGGCCCTTCGTGTGAATTATGCGAACACTCCTCAAAGCAATGCGCGCGTGCTGTAACGTCTTCCAGCCGTAATTACTCAACGATAGGCATGGCGAGAAAACGAAAGAAAGAGCCGTACCGGCAACTGATGGGGCTTGCGAGGATGGACTGCGCGCTGAATTAACGTCTCCTGGGGCGGTTAGAACTTCACAGGCGAATTGCGCTGCAGTGGAGCGGAGAGATTTGGGCTGCTCTTGAGAGTTGCTAGTCCGGACATATTTTCTGCTCATCCGTTGTTTGCGCCTTCACGCGTATCTCAGTAATCAAATGTCCTGAGGATATGACTTTTTGACAGAAAGATAAAACAAAATATCTTAGCGCGTACAGTTTTGTTTTTATAATATTAAGTTTATTTTAAGAGAAAATAAATCGTGAAAATTTTAAAAAATCGCATTTTTAAAGCTTTCCTGCTCAGTTTACTTTGTAGGCGGGAGAAAAATACATTTGTAAAGTCGTAGTTAAATTTTTGGGCTTTAATCGCGTGTAATGCCACTATTACAGATTTCATTTACACAGGAAAGCGTAACAGAGGAAGAACTGCACGCAGTTTCGGCGCCTTGAGCATAGGAGCGATGTGGCGCTGGTCGCACGTGTTATTGTCGCCCGTATTGCTGTGTTTTGAAGACCAAAAAAAATCTCGGGGCTATGTACTCATAACATCGAGGTCTTGAGAGCCGATGAGGGTGAAGCGAGGTGAGAATGGAACATCGCCGGAATGTACCAGAAAATTTAAGCGGTTTCACCACCGGGATTTCAATTTCGTTTTTCTTATGGTTAATTTTATTCCCGCAGCAACAGTCTACAATTTATTACTGCACTTCAGACTCTATGAGAACAGCTTATGTCAAAGCAAAATTCAGGGTCATATCGTTAATTTCTTTTATTTATTCCGTGTAAAAAGACGAATATTTTAAAACCGATTGCTGCCCATTTTTGTAGTACATAGTAGATAGCTAATGAACAATTAGTTTATTTTCTAGTTTTTGCAAGAGAAAATTTTTAACTGGTAAATTATAGAAACACTTAACACCCGAGGTTATGTGTGTTTTTAAACAACACTAATGAGATGATATTTTGTCGAAATAACGAGCGGTTCTGACAGAAAAAAAAAAACAGAGTACTTAGCTCAACTTCGGCACTCATCTGAGAGAATCCCGTAATATCATAAGGTAGCATAAATTCTTTCGCAAGATCCCGCCGCAGTAATTTACTTAAACGAAACCCGAGTAGCGGGAATTGCTTTTGCAGGCGGGATGGAATAACTAACGTCGTGCACCTGCGCGCGACCTTCAAATCTCCCGCAAATGGTCTGGCATTACGGAGTGAATGGAATACGGGAGGATGGTACTCGGGGAGTTTTATCTCGCAGAAATGACGCGTGAGGAGAATACGTTACCGGGATTTGAAAAGTCACAGGGCAACCCGCGTCTGAATACGGCCGACCAATCGAATGCGGTCTTTTTCCTCGAAGGGATTGGCCTCGCTCTCACTCCCCCGCTATTTGAAACGGCGTAGTACAAAGTCAAGCACCCAATCGGAAACGAGATACAATGCAATTTCCTCCCCAGTCACGTTACTGGGCGCAAAAAAAATAAAGGAGCCATCACAGAACACGGTACCCTCAAGAGACACCGAAACAGTTCAATGATTAGAATAAGCATTACACGATAAAGGTGGAGTCCGCGATGACCAACAAGCAAGCCTCCTTATAAGACCCCTCCTTTTAGATCTAATTCTGTTTTATTGTTTAGTTGAAACTTGCAGACTTTCGGAACACTGATTTTTGCAACATCGCTCCATCAGTAATTAGTCAGCCTCAAAATAATGAAGAGGCCGTGGTTCGCGAAGTGGCTAGAGTTATCGCCTCACACCACGGCGAACCGGTTTCGATTCCCGGTGGGGTCACCTCCGGATTGTCTCAAGTGGAAATCGTTCCGGACGATGCCGCTGATCGGTGTGTTTTCTCGGGGTCTCCCACTTCCCTCGCCCTTTAGTTCCGGCGCTGCTCCATACGCACCTCGCTTCACCCTCATCAGCCGGCCAAACCTCTCCAATCCACTTAAAATAATGAAGAAACTTACTCCGTTACCGTCATTTAATGAAATGGGAACTGACATTTTTCTTTTCCGCCCAAGACTGGCTCTGGTCGGAGCCGATTGGACTATACGAGTACCCGAAATGAAGGAGAAGCTGTGGTATCAAGTCTGGAATGTACGCTGCAGCGCCCAGACAAAACCCTTTGCACCCTGATACTGTCCGTCACAACACTCACATGGAAAATCCCGGAACATCACAGCTTCGAATATGTGAGTTTCCATAATAACCGCCGAGTAAATCTTTTATTATTTATCGAAGGCCTTTCGAATCTAAAATACTTGACTGAAAGTGTGCCAAAACGGGTTGCTTCGAAGTGGCTGAGTCGAGAGTTTTCAGTAGTGATGTGACAGTAAGGTGTTGAGCGGCGGTGAGGTGAAATGAAGTGGAGATGGAGCAGAGGCGAAATGCATGAGAGCACATTGAGAAAACCCGCTGACCAACATCAATATCGGCCACATTTCTCATACACATACAATACAGTATCTTCGCGGTTTATTCGCACTTTTTGAATCAAACCTGTGAAAAATTCCCTCATGTATGATGTGTTTGGTTCTTTCCTGAATATGTTACTTATCACTAGATTTACATACATCTCTTAATATAAAAAAACACCCTCTTTTAGGGTAAATTAAATTTTCACTTATATTTTGTCTAAAAATTATAATTTTTCAATTATAATTAAAATGAATACTAGTAGTAGGGCATAGTTTGTTCACGGACAGGATCCATGGTCCGGCTCTCTGGCTCTGTACGCCATCTTGGATTCCGCCATGTTGCTAGCAAGTACGCCGCCATATTTGTAGCCTGTACGCCACCATGTTGCTACTCACATTCGTTTGACTGCCATCTTGGTAACCAGTATGTCATTTTTTCATGCCTTGCATTCCGAGGGTTTCCTCCGAGTGCTCCCACTTTTTCTTCTGCATTCTTTCTCTCTTTCTTTCCTTTCTCTCCCATTCGTTCACATCAGATGTTACTGGAGGCCGCCATATTTGTTTACTTTTGTTTCCCACATTAGTTATTATGGTATAGGCCACTAGGAGCGCCACCATATTGGTACTAGTATTGGCCGCTAGGGGCGTTCCTTTTTTTAGAACTCAAAATACCATTAGTGAATAGTGCGGGATCGAACTGCCGGACGTTGGGTCGTCAGACTTATGCCTTAGACCACTCGGGTATCGCAATATGCGCTGGTACAATAGTTTATAAGTAGTATATAGCTTGGAGACGAATAAATATTATCTTGTGTCTCATCAAAGACATTACATTTTTATTTCCTATGTAATTTTTTTATCTTAAGTACTTTTTTAAGTATTTATTTTTTATTAAATTATTTTTTATTTTAAAGTATTTTTGAAGTATTTATTTTTTATTATATTATTTTAATTGTATTTTTAAATTAAATTTTAAGTACTTATTTTAAGTTTTTAAATCTTCATTTACATATAATATCCTTTGACTATTCCAGACTTAAGTATTTTATTTACATGTAGGGGCTAGTTTCTCATCTTTACTCGACATCCACTTAACCTAACCACCACACTCTAGTCAACATTATGAAAGGTGTACCTACGAAATAAAACACAGCAAGCCTTTTTACACAAGATTTATTGTACACATAATAAAATATACGTAATCAGCGAAAAACAATTATTTTTATTAATCTGCTTCGAGTCGGACGATTTCGCATCTAGTCGAAGGCAGCAGATTCACCGTCCAAGGATGAGGCACACCATTTGTGCAGCAGCTGTATGTTCCTCTATGCATGTGTCCAGGCAGGTTCTGACCTGTCGCAGACATGATGGTGCAGGTTCTTACCTGTCGCAAACATGTCGGTGCAGGTTCTGAATTGTTGCAGATATGTCGGTGCAGGTTCTGACCTGTCGCAGACATGTCGGTGCTGGTCGTCATAACATTCCGTCAGCTTGCACAACAAAGGATAGCCATACTCACACTGCACATCTTATCATCATCATCATCATCATCATAGTACACTGCCATCTCCTTGAGCACGTAGCCACTCTGAATCCGGGAGCCTTGCAGATTACAGTACATCTTGCTGTTGTCTATGCTCCAAGTCAGCTTAAAAGTTCTAGTGTGTGAGCAATTATAGTTATATATTCTCAGCTGTGCTCATGACAGTATTTGGACGGTCTTGTCTCGGCAATTGTACGATATAAGCCGGTCCTGAAGTATCAGATAGAAAGTATCAGGGCTCAATATCGTAGACTGAGTGCATCCATAATACGATGATTGGAATTGAGTGTACAGCAGGTACTGTCCATTTTCAAAGTCCATGTTCAAATCCACATATGGGTAGCTTTCGCTATTCAAAAATATTTTCATATTTTCTAGTTGACATGTGTCGAACTGCGAATGGCTCACTCTCACATTGTGCTGTCTTCCGGTCTGTAGCCGAACAATGATGTACATTGGTTTCTCAGAAGCAAAGCTGGACTTCACCATACAGATGATGCGCTGGCCTACCGGCAATCTGGTGTATGTTTCGAGACACCACGACCCGAAAACCACGCCGATGCTGTTACCATCTTCCACATTCTTCAACATTTTTATGCGTTCCACAGTGTTCAACTGAACATGAAGTAGCATCCAGTCGATAGACTAGTTTTCAGTTCTACTGACTCAGTGTTCTCCCATACCCACGATGGTGTCCACATCTGTATTGGCTAGGAGCAGCACAAGTTCCTGCTTCGAATTGAAGATAATTCGTTTGTAGTCTTTGGCAAATCCCAATAGCATGGAGAGTGGAACACACACTTAGAACTTACCTCCAGGGTATATAGGAACACTGTAGTCATCTTCAATTCCCCAACCTGCCATCTTGGCTGCAGGCAGCACATTCGGTGTGAGAGAAAGGTAATTTTTGATAGTTGAGGTTATGCCCACATCTCGCGATTGGTCCCTCTCAACGCCATTGAATAAATTCATGATGCGATTGATAAGGTGAAAAATTCCATTGCTGGTTATTTTCGTCGATGCCGGGCTGGACCCATCTTCTTTCAGTAGAGTCCCCCTGATTCGCAGGAAATACTGTCAAGAAAGAGTGAAGATATCCTGGTGTTGGACTACTATCCAAACTTCTGATGGTAGTATGTATGGCCTGGACAGGAAAGGCTAGTATGCATGAAGTTTCACCTTCGTTATGCTGTCTTCGAAAACGGCTGGCTCTTCGATGTTTAGGAAATCTCCCATGACGATCGACCTCACAACCGAGACTGCGAAGGAAAAACCTCTTTAACACGTGTTAACACCTAGGAGACATGTGATGTACTACTTCTGGTTTGATGTGCTGCTTTGTTTTATAGTTTCTGGTAGGTGTAAATCATATTCCCATCTTCTCAAATGCAGGTGTAGGGTGATTTCTTCATTTCGAAAGTTCGCCAACTCTCTGTGCTGGTCGACGACGATGGGAACATAAATTATGCATTTTGGTGTCACGACCAGTTTATAACCTGGAGGAACCATAGGAGAAAACTCATGCAGTGTATTGCTCGGTATACCATTGAGGTATGTACACCTCGCCAAATTGCAGTGTATTCGTTTCACATTGACCGGTAAGATCTTTACAGGCTGCGACGACACGTGTGTTTTTCCAGCTTCGTAAATGTGTGGCTCGAACCCCAGCATTTGTCAGATGGAATCCGGTTTCGTAAAGTCGATATCTTTGCTGCATCTGATGATGCTCTTCAAAGTATTGAAATTTCCACGTAGTTGGAATTCTGTGTCGGGAGACAGCGAATCTTTGATGTACCTTGCAATGTCGTCTAATTTGTAAGAGCCTATGGGCAGCGACTCCTCATCGGAGACATTATCACTTTTTACGAGATATATCTTGCAGTTTTTTTCATCAATGTTCAGTATCACACTGTAGGCTTGAAAATCTACCAAACCTATGCACCATCCCCCCTCCAGGTCGAGTGGAGGAAAATGTACAGCACACAGCTCGGAGCTACAGCCTGTCAAGGTAAGCATTATTGTCATGACTGATGATTTCCTCACTGTGTATAGCCATTTTATACAATTACTTGTACAAGCGAACCAGGAAGAGAAGACATAAGTGCCTGCAGTTCTGCGTGTTTGGTATCTGGTCCATCTCGTAGTTGTCAGTTTTTTTTTGCAATTTTTCAGGTACAGTAGCAGTTCGGTAGGAGGATACAAATTCCCAAAACTGTCATAATAGTTTACCCTTTTTTACATATGCTACCCAGTGGGTGCCAAGGCCGGCTGTTGTGTCCAGATTAATTATGGCGCACTCATTACATTTTGGTTTAGGGGGAAAAGCATCTCTCATAACCACTCCTCTAATATTGGGTAACTTCAATTTCCGTGAAAATAGTTCCAAATCCATGTTCGTGAGCTGCTGTTTCAGAAGAGATTTCATTATTGCTTTCTGCTGCTGCATCGCTCTTGTACACTTCCACCTCCTACTGGGTAAGGCCTTAGGTAGATGCATTGGCCTTTTTTTTACCCATAGCAATAGCTTCCATGTTTGCATTATGTCTTTATACCTCGGACAGCTGCTTCTGTTAGTTCGGTCTGTGTTGATGGCTCGGACGATACCACTTGTGGCTCCGATTAGACCTCCTAGGGCTACGAGTGTAGACAAAAGCAATGGAAAAAATCTGCTGATAGATGTTTTATTGGACTTGCATGATTTTTTTCCCGTATTCACAACTTTTCGTTTCACTTGCGCCTTCCCCTTGCTCTTTGCTCCCATGCCCATCTTCACAGCCTTCATCACGTTGGAAACGCCCCACGCTGCTATTTTTCTCCGAGTTCGTTTTCTGTTGATTTTCTTATTTTGTCCGCCTTCTGTGCAAGTATCTTGCCTGCCTGGTGTCTGACTTGCAGATCCTTGAGCTGGGAATAGGCGATGTCGTGTTGCTTGCACACCTCGTCCAGCGGATTGATGCCCGTATCGCCACATGACAGCCCTTTGGCTACCTTGGTTCCCGGTTCGCAAAACTTGTATCCGGGAATGTGCAGCTAGAACAGTAAACTTTTGATCAGTATATCGACTACCCCACTTCTGGCTACGGTCTTACCTCGTCGAGACATCGCGGCGAACTGAATGAGAAAAGTATAAATACTCTCCTTTTATACTTTTTACTACAGTATCATTCTAGACTTGGAACAAAACGGGCATAAAATGCCAATGATGCAAGTACTTTGTCGCTTCTGTGGTAAAGGATTCACAAATCTGTGTATTTTACGACGTCATGAAATAAAGACCTGCAGATTGAAAAGTTTGAGTATGACTTTTGAATGCAAATTTTGCCATAAGTGTGTTTCTTTAAAGATATATTCTAAAATGTGCAGCATTGGTTCTCCACCTCCACCTCCACCTCCACCTGCTCCAGAAGAAAACAGTTTATAGATCATCAAGCAAGATGTTACCCTACCCATACACATTCATACTGAAGATGAAGCTATCTCCCACGAATCGTGGCATGCAAGCCTATTTCCGAATATTGTGCGCTGCATCATCGCGGGACCATCGGGTTGCAGCAAGAAATGCGTCCTACCAAGCCTGCTGAAATAACTGAACGGTATTCGGTTCGAGAATGTGTACATGTATTCAAAATCACTCCAGCAACCAAAATACAGGCGATTTGCATAAGCACTGCAGGCTGTGGAAGGCATGGGTTATTTCCGTGCAGTGATAATAAAGCTGTCGTACCTCCAAACGAAGCACTGCGAAACTCGATATTCGTCTTTGAGGACATCGCCTGCGAGAAGCAAATGCGTATTCAAGAGTATTTTAGTATGGGATGACATGCATGTGTGAACTGTGTGTACCTTGGACAGACTTGTTCGCGCATATTCAAACAGATGCTTCGCGATAATGCTAATGTATTGGTTCTGTTTTGCATGGGCGATATGAACTTGCGGCATGCGTATGACGACCACATAATACGGACATGACATTTGCAGAATTCAAAGATGTGTGTTCCCCGTGCTGGAAAGATAAGTATGGATTTTTGGTGATTGTAAAAGACTCGCCTCTATATAATGGCAGGTACCGACACAGATTCGATCAGTTCATCATCGACCATCGAGAATGAGTTACAGTGTATCGAAATTCGGGCAGAGCAGCCTCAGGCTGTGGCTTGACAGAGACGAAGATGGAGGTTGTCTTGTACAAAAAAACGACGGAACTTGTGATGCTGTAGAACAATAATTCGAAATGTGGGCGAACCCGAATGCTCTGAAGATGCTGCTACTAAACATTTTGTCCTCGAAACTGGTAATGGCCTCATATCGAAATTATGCAGTATGTTGGTCGAACAAACCACATTATTTCGCACTTACCTGTCCGAGCTTGGTGCGAATATGGATCATGTGAAGACCGAGAGCATCCACGATATGGTGGCTATGTACGAGCACATAATGAGTGTTCAAAGGCAATTTATCGACAGATTGAATGTGGCATCTGCACAAAATGAAGAGACAGTAAATGTGATTAAATATTCCATAGAGCATACATTCGCTACTTCGATTTCCCACCTCGCCACGAAAATTCATATTCAAAATTACAGCAGGGACATATTGGATGTCTGCAGTGAACACCTGGGTAAGATCGAAAGTATTTTGGTGGAGACTCACGACTAATCCAATTAAAGAGAGCAACAGCGAGAATCTTTATTCAGTACGATGTCTGACATTGCTATCGAACTACATCAGGAGATTCAGTCTGTTCGCTCCAAGTATTTGCTCGCCAAGAGAGCCAAAATTTTGCATGACTATATACATGAAGAAGTTTTTAAGCTCATTACTTATCGTCTCGATGTACTCAGGGAGAGGTATGGAGCACCCATAACTGTGAAGACTGAAGTCGATGATACTGCTGAGCCTATGAAGAAGCTAAAACATGATAAAGTACTGTCAGATCAGGACGATGTATCGGATGCGGATTTGCCACACAAGAAGAAAGTACGGAAGAAAGTCCTAAAATCTAATACTCTGGTTCGACGGTACCTACGATCGTACATGTCTCATAATAATGATACACTGTACAGTGTATACAGGCACAATTATAAATGGTTCCTCGGTGCTGGTGAAATAGTGTTTCTACCAGGTGGAACATCCAAATTGGCAATTACACAACACATGGAACACCTGGGCTATATGAAATACTATTTTGCAAGGAACCCTGGAGTTTTACATAATCTAACTTGCTGGAATACAAGACTTTGCTCGAACTCACACATGAACTTTACCAAGATAATTGTCCCAAGACTGGTGCTTATAAGGACGAAGATAATGAAAAAATTGACATTCTCACAGACCTCTTCAGCAGCCTATCACTGAAAAGCGGTGAAGTTCTGAAGAATATAGATAACAGCAAGAACATTTTGGGATGATCCGAACGAACTGGTCGTTAGGCTATAGCTACTGCTTGCTTTTGCAAAGTGTTGAGAATTACTCCCACACCAAGATAGTTTCAATTAGAGAAGAACTTAAACAGGCGGGCTACATACGATTAATCGATTGGGTATCACCAATGAACTGCATGTGGCTGCCAGGCACCGTCGCAAGGTCATGATTTGTGGGATGAACTATCTGTTTCTAACCGACCTCGTCGAGATGATACCGTATGCTCAAGTCAACAAAGGCTACAAATACATTTTGACAGTCATCGATGCCTATAGAAAATTCACCAGGGCCAGGCCGGTCAAAACGAAGAATGCACATGACATCACCTAGGCCATCACAGATATGTTGAGCGAAGGACACATCCCGGCCAATTTACAAACCGACCAGGGCAAGGAATTCTACAATGCAAAGTTCAAGGTCCTGATGAAGAAACATAACATAAATCATTATTCCACATACAGTAATCTCAAAGCATCATTTGTCGAGAGGTTCAACAGGACTCTGAAGGGCAAGATATGGAAGCATTTCACAGCAAATTGTAGCTACAAATGGCTTGAGCTACTGCCGAAACACGTTCGCGAGTATAATTATACAGTGCACTCGACCACTTGCATGAATCCCGAAGATGTCAAGGACGACTCTCTGGCTCAGACTGTGTATGCTATTCGGAAGAGGATGGTCCCACACAAGCCTTAAGCCAAGATCGGTGACCTGGTGCACATCTCCAAACAGAAAGGTGTCCTCGAGAAAAGGTTCACAGTGAATTGGAGCCCCGAACTATTTCGTGTGCGAAGTATATGTAACTATGCTCCGAGGACCTACTATCTCGAAGATCTGAACAATGTACTCATCCATGGTGGTTTTTAAACAGAGGAGATCCAGCCAACTATGTTTCCAGATGTGTATTTGGTGGAAAAGGTGCTGAAACGACGTAACGGAAGGGCCTATGTCAAGTGGTGGGGTTTCCCTGCCCACTACAATTCCTGGGTCGCCGAGGCAGACATCAAGCGGTGAACACTGAAGATTTAAAAAAATAATAATTTTTTTTGCTGATTATGTATATTTTATTATGTGTACAACAAATTTTGTGTAAAAACATTTGCTGTGTTTTATTTCGTAGGCGTGCCTTTCATGATGTTGACTAGAGTGTGGTAGTTAGGTTAAGTGGATGTGGAGCAAATATTAGAAATTAGCCCCTACATGTGAATAAAATACTGAAGTTTGGGATAGTCAAAAATATTATATGTAAATGAAAATTTAAAACTCAAGGTAAGTACTTGAGATTTAATGAAAAAATACAATTACAATAATATAATTAAAAATACTTTTAAAATATTAAAATAATAATAATAATAATAATAAAAATACAAAAAAAAATACTTAAAATAAAAAAAACATAAAAAAACTACAAAGGAAAAAAATGCAGTGTCTTTGATGAGATGTAAGATAATATTTATTAGTCTCCAAACTCTTGTCCCAGTGCATATCGTGATATCTGAGTGGTCTAAGGTGTAAGTCTGGTTACCCAAGGTTCGGCAGTTCGATCCCGCATTATTCCAGATGGTATTTCTAAAAAAAGCAGCGCCCCTAGCGGCCGATTCCAGTACCAATATGGTGGCATTCCTAGTGGCCAATACCATAACTAATGTGGAAAACAAATGTAAACAAATATGGTGGCCTCCAGTAACAAAGATGATGGCCTCCAGTAACAAATATGGTGGCCTCCAGTAACAGCTGATGTAAACAAATGAACGAATGGGAGATAAAGGAAAGAAAGAGAGAAAGAATGCAAAAGAGAAAAAACAGAAGCACTCGGAGAAAACCCTCAGAATGCAAGAGCGTGAAAATTGACATACTGGTTACCAAGATGGCAGACGAACGAATTTGAGTAACAACATGGCAGCATACTGGCTACAAAGATAGCGGCCCAATATGGCGGCTTACTGGCTAAAAATATGGTGGCGTAATGACTAGCAACATGTCGAAATCCGATGTGGTGGTTGCGTGACCGGAATGGCAAAGCAGGAAGTCCAGAATCCAAGATGGCGGACACAGCCAGATAGCCGGACCCTGGACCCTGTCCGTGAACAAACTATGTTCTACTACCAATACTAAAAAAATATATATATATATAGTTGTGTTGGTTATGCCTAGTAAGAAATAATTCTTATGAAAAATGTATTTATACTGGATGTGCAGGAATGTGGTGCGTTGTCTCTTTGGCGTAGATTTCTAGGCTTAAGATTTGTTTACATGAGGCGGAGGAATATCCTGAATGTAGAACTTTAGCACGGCTCCAGAAAAGTTGTACCTAACTCAGAATGGACCATACAAGATTGCCTCACCAGGAATCCAACTCGGCTTGTCTTTGTGAGAGGCGAGTAGCCTGGCTACTTCATCGTGTCGTCGCTTCCAAACGGCAGACGAAAGCCTACTCGTCGAGTGGATCTTAGAGATGATGTTCTCCATACTGAAACGGCGGTCATGGCAAAGACCACCACACTTTGTTATAAAGCACTGTGTTCATGAGCTGACGCGGGGAACGGATCCAGGCCAGAGAATTATGACGATATTACACGATACCTGCAGCCGTACTTGGTTCATGTACAAGCTTGCATGAGACCTGGTGCACGAGCCGGTATACCAGACGCTATATGAGCTGCTGCCATGGAAGATTCATATTACACAACAGCAGTTTGCGTAGTAGCATTTGGCACCCTCGATGGGTGCGCATTGTGTGGTTTGTAGAAATATGAACCCTATTCGTAGAACTGCTGCCAGTTAGTAACTTGCGTAAGCCTATGAAAAAAACTAGCTACCACATCATAATGTTGCTATATTACTGCTCGCGTTTTACATAAATTACTTGTTTACTAGTATAGTTTCGTTCATTTTCTTGAAAATGCCGTGCAGTCACTAGAGTACGCGTGTGTTATTTTTAATTTTGACGAAAATTACTGACCGGTTGCAAAATATTGTTGTTTCTATATGTACCGGGATATTATCCGCATGTAAAATTTATTGATAAATACAATTGGTGTTTCGAACTCAAGCCCTACAGTTACAATCTACTCGCGGGCACCGCAACTTTTCCACTGTACCACCAGTTAACACGGCAAATGTCGAGTTTATATACGATATATAATGTACATTCTTTAATTAAGTCTTTCATGCGGTAGGTAATGTTTTAAATATTTAGAACGGTTTTGAACAGTAATTCAAAGTTGTCATCGCCAATTTTATTGGTCGTTGTATTTTTAATTTATTTGAAAGAATTTCAACCTCACGGATGTATAATCAAGATGGAGGCGTCCTTTTCGGTTTGTTCATCAACTCGTTTCCAGTAGTAGCCACGGAGAGCGCCATACGCTCTGAAACTGCGATGTGATGGGCCAGGTACGGAAGCCGGTGTGGAACCTGCCACGAAAAATAGGACGTGTCCAATTACCAAACCTGGTACGAAATCTACCAGTACAAGGCGAAAAATGCAATGACGGGTGCCGTACAGGCCGGTATAACGGCAGCTATGGCAGACCTCGCATAAGCTTTTACGAAATCTGGTACCGTGTAATATGGTTTTTAGGGAGGGCGAGTGGATGAGTGAAGAGCTTCGAACGGCTCGTAACAGCGAGGTCTTGAGGGTGATTGAGGTGTGTATGGAGCAGCGCCGGAATGAAATGGCGGGGAAACGGGAGATCCCCGAGAAAACCCACCGACCAGCGGCATCGTCCAGCATGATTCCAACATATGAATATCCGAGAGTGATCCCGCAGGGGATTGAATCCGGTTCGCCTTGGTGGGAGGCGAGCAGGCTAACCGCTCAGCCACCGCGGCCTCAGAGAAAGGGAGGGATAATTAATTTTTCAACGAAGGAAGGGAAGGTGCGAAATTTCCTAACGATTGCGATTGCGTTTCATGATAGGTATATCAAAGTGAAACTAATTTACATTATCTTTTACGCTATTTTATTTTAAAAATTAAATGTCTTTGTTTCATCATTTTTGTAATAAATATATGTACATTTGGCTAGTCTGTAACAAAACTGTAATAACTGGCCTTTCTGGAAGAACTAAGAGTTAGAGGGAGACTAAAAACTGCGCCTTCTAACTCACATATTCTTCTTTTCAGTCGTTTTTTTTAATTATATTTATATGGTATTTACTTGGCAACGACAGCGGGTCTTACGTCATATCGTTTTTTGTCTAGTTGCTTTAGCAAATGCACTGGAGTCTTAAGAGGGGCCGAAATCCTGTTAAAAGTACAAATTCTAGTAACTAATTTTTTTGTGTAATTGTATGGGTTTATGACTATGTATACATCATCGACATTCTATTTTTTTCAAGGAGATCTGGACGTTTTAAAAAAAAGGAGATCGGAAAAATACTGCTTCAATCACTCTCCCGAGGTTCGTCCATGGTATTTAATTAATGTTCACTATGCGGTCAAAACTATTGGCAAACGGAGTTAATTTTCTCCAGTCGTCCGAAGTTTGTTTTGAAAGTATCTACGACTGTCGGTAACACAAACATCTGACGACCAAAAAACAATTTCTATCATCGTCAATTGTATGCTATTCATTGCTATAGTCCATTCATGGTTACTTCCAAACTTTTCTGAAGCCCTGCTCTAGTTTTATTTCCGGGATATTCATCCACCTCATGCAAACAAAGGTTAGAAAATTACTCCTGAGGGCCAACATACTGCATTCGTGCGCACTCGTGTAATAATATTTTGTATAAGAATTATTTCTTACTAGGCATTACCAACACATATATTTTCTCCTTGTATTTAATTGTATTGATTACAAATGAAGTATTATAATTTAAATATAATATATAAGTAAAAGTTCAATCCTACCGAAAACTAGGTAATTTGATATTAACACATGTAATAAACGCTTGTGACACATGGCATATGTAGTAAGCAACCAAACACGTCATAAATGGGGTGATTTTTCACACGTTTGAATTGAAAAGTGTGAAAAAACAAGTGTATGTATATATAGTCGGTTCACTACTGGAACAGACTTTTGAACACCTTAGTCGTCAGCTGCATGCATCGTTACTACAACCAGTGATTGGCGCGGGTACAGTTAGTTTGGCAGCAAGAAGAGAGATTATAGTTTGAATGTTTTAACGTATTTTTTTTTTAAATCTATTTCTTAAAATTGGGAATTGGAAAGATTTCGTGAAAGTCTGTTACAGCAGTGAGTGAACGGACTATACTTCCGTGATAGATGTTTTCGTCAAACTCTCAGCGCGCCTTATACACCACCTCTTGCAACCTCATGCTCGCCTGGTATACCAGGAGTTCTCAGTCACCCGAGCCGGCCTCGATACAGCGGGCGGAAGAGCTTTGTTCGATAAGACTAGAGGGTTACGCGCATGTGCATGAGGGACAAATGTAGAGACATTTGTCCCTCATGGTCGTTTCGTGGACGAGAGGTCCTCCCTCACGTGACCTAGTGTGAGACCGGCGCCCGGCGCGCGTTGCCTGCGAGTCGCTGTTGTACAGGAGAACATAAAACGGCAGGAGGTCGCGCTCTGCGCGATAGTTAGCAGATACTCTTGTACGGTAGGTAAAATTGTTTTTGGAAACTGTTTTGGTGTTCGGTTGCAATGTTGCTTGCGACCAGGCTGGGCGACAGTTGCTAGATCTTTGTGATCGTGTATTTTGATAACACGAAGTCGGCGCTTTGTTAATTTCCTATTCCCACAATCGCCTGCTTTGATAATAAGCAACACCGTTTCATAAGTCTGTTGGTAAACATAGATTATTGATAAAATTATTTTTAACGTTATAAAACAAAGGCCTTGATTTATATAGTTCAACTCACAACGTATGCATCAAATCTAAAAGTTAATGCTGCACAAGTTGTTTTCTGAATATTTAATATGAAATAGCAGGTTTTTATCACACAGACTTTTCCCTTCGAAATTTCCCGTTTTTCCCTCGCGAAAATGGTCTTGCGCAATGCGGCTGGCAGTTTGTGCAATGTGGATGAATCGTGCGGAAATTGAGAAATTTCCATCCACATTGTGCAAGTTTGAGAAATCATGCCTGGTGGCCATCTTGGAAGCGAACCTCCTCCTCTGTCTTTCTAGTGCAGGGGTTCCCTCAGCATGCTGCCACACATGTAATTTTCTTCCTATCTGAGGGGGTTCCAGTACAGGGTATTGGGGATGGGTAATTTGGGAGCTGGTAGTAATTTGGGCGGCTAGTAAGCCGGTGGTGACCATCTTGGCGACCAGTTGACCAATGACGGCCATCTTGTTAGCCAAGCCATCCAAAACGCCTGGAAGCTTCCATCCTACCGAACGTCTCTACTTCCTGCTCTAGCTTTCCATAACACTGCTCCCTGCTCAAGTCTGTTCTGCAGCCCCCGATGGCTCTGCCAATGCACCGCATAGCAAAAATGGTGACCAATGCAGAACTTCCTCCTCTGTGAGTCTGGTCCGCCTTCTTGGAAATGGTGCTGCCTAGCAAAATGGCTGTCAATGCACTGCATATAAAAATGGTGGCAAATGCAGAACTTCCTGCTCTGTCAATCCTGTATGCCATATTGGAAGTCGCGTTGATTAGCAAAATGTTGGTGGCACTGTCTAGCAAAATGGCTGCCAATTCATAGCCTAGAAAAATGATGGCCAATGCATTCAATGATAGTGTCCAATGCACTGTGTAGCTAAACTGCGGTGTACGCGGTGCTAACTGCGGAGCTATTTTTACTGCCAAGCAAAATGGTGGCGCCTCCAACAAAACCACTGACAAACCAAATAGCGGCCATGCCAAAGAACTCCAACCACTGAGCAGCAATATGGCGGCTGCATCCACAGTCCCATCTGACCAACTGCTGCTACTACTACTACTACTACTATTACTACCACTGACCAGCAAAATGGCGGCAGTGTCCACACGCCGAAGCCCCCATCTGCGTCTGTTTACAAAAAATAAATTTGTGTAATTTAACGAGATTTGAAATGTGAAATTTTAAAATAGAGACTCGAAGGTAAGTGATGTACAATTTATTTGTTTTGATGCTGTAAATGGATCTGTTCTTAATTTTAACCATTTCACTAGCTGCTTGTTTATTTAACTGTGGGTACTTCTTTTGTTTCTTGCAATAAATTCAAAGGAAAATGTAAACTAATAGTTTCAGCATGTCAGTAAATTTGTATGAAATTTGTGAGGATACAAATTTATCGATGTCTGGGATAATGTTATGGAGTGATTTTTGCGAGGTCATTTTTTGTTCGTATGAGAGCCCTCCTTTGTAATGTTTTGGTAATGTATTAATAATTATTTTAATTCGGGTCTTAGTTATAATTTTGGAAAGTCATTTCACTTTTGTTTTGGTGTTTGTGTACCTAGGACCTTTTAGACCTCAACATAGTGGTAGCCATGTTTTCGTTTGGATTTTAACTTTTAGTGCCTTTTTAAAATTTTAAAATTATTGTTTTTCTGTTGAGGCTTTTAATCTTTCGTCTTGAAAGTCCTTTATTTGTTTTTGGCATTAGGGTATTATAAATGTAATCTGTTCGAATGGTTTAAAATGATTCCTTTTTAAATTTAGGATGTCAGGTCGTTTGCATTGTCTTCCCGGAAATACTCCTTAAGTTAACTGCGGAAAATCTTATAGTCGGTGCAGCACATGTTTTTCAAACTTGCTACAAGCTGAGATCAGCCTCAGCACTCCTTGTACCTGCTGCAACTGTGCTCCACGTTTTTGTTTTCACCACGTCGTCGCTGAAGCGCGCGATCATCATTATACTGAATTGTTTTCGGGTCGCTCTGTGTTGTCCACTTGGCGTTCCGGGACGGGGGCATTTTGATTCGCCAGCTGTGCGACAGTGGGCGAGCTCAGGGGACAAGGGAAGTGATCTGGTGCTGAAGGTGTGTTTGCAAGCCGCCGCACGCGTGCGCGGAGTGCTCCGATTGGCTGAACACCGTGTGACGAGAGCGATGACGTCAGACGATGCCAGGTGCAACGAGTGGTTGATGGAAGCCAGGTGTGGGGAATGACGTTTTTTAAGAGTCGTCATTGAGACACCGCGCAGGCGAGTCGGGGTCAGTCGGAGGGAGTTGTCAAGTCAACAGTCAGCGAGTCAGTCGACGTGTAGGCAGGTCTGAGTGAAGGCAGGCTGGAGGAGCCTGGATTGGCCCTACAACATGTAGGTCTTGAATTGTCAAGCCGAGGTACAGATTTCGTACATACTCATTAACTTTCACACAGGAAATAACCTTACCATGGAGAAAATCATATAAACTCTAGGAATCATTTAGGCTGTGTTGATATCGTAATTTTCAGGGCAATAAAATTCATTGTTGCACAGAAGCTGCGATAATTGACAACACCGGTAAGCTTCACCGCAGAAATGCGCAAGTTGTCCAAAATTGGGTTCTAGAGAGTAAGTGTAGGGGTATCATTACAATAATGGGAAAACTGATATATTTACTAGTTTGAAATTGTATTCCTCTGCAAATATTGCATATACGTGTATTGTAGCAGCATGGGAAATATTTTAAAAATTTATGCTAGCAGTACATACAATACGAGTACATAATCGCCACAGAGTGAGAATCAAAATAAGTGACAATAATGATGTTTAGATAGATGCTGAACGTCACATTGCCTTAACCCTTTGAAGACGGCACAAATCTACCGCCACTGAAGACAAGGTTGAAGTGAGCTACCTGTATTCTCCACTGCAGCGACATCAGCTGTGCTGGCCTCTATAATTCCACCTAACATCGTCCTATTGGTCCTGGCTACACAGAACACGCCTCTTACACTCCCGTAACGTTAATTACTGGCTGGCCGTCGGCCAATTAAGTTGCGCGTTGATTGTGTACCAAAGTATGTGTCGCGACAGATGCAACACGTTTTACAATCCATCGTTCTCATTCGAAGCATTATTAGAAAGAACAGCTTTATTCTTGCAAGCAGAAATGTTGAGAAGTTGAAATTTTTTTAAACTCAGATTCCGGTAAAGTCCAGCGAAATAGTAAAACTATAAATGTGTTTGTTTTGTCTTCAAGAGAAAAAAATGTCCATGTAAACGTAGCCACATGTATATACGTTACGTGCATAGTCCTCAAAGGGTTAAAAATATAAGTATGCTTTGATTTGTAGTTGTAGTTTTTTTTTGCAGGGGCTCCACTAGACGGCATAAAATTAAAGTTTTAAGGATTGTATTAGAAGATAAGTCTAGGGATTTTTTTTTTTTAATTTATCGTAACTTCGGTGTTATGTTATATTTTTGAGTGTGTGGCGCCTTTAGATGAAGCCGACGTAAGTTTAGCTCTGTTGGGTCGGTACGTCAGGGCCTTTATTATCGATAATGTGAGTGAAACCGTTGAGAATTTTTATTTCAGTTAACAGTCATCTTCCTCACGTCGATAAATTTGTGAGCCGACAGTCACGAGCTTAAAAATGTAAAACACTACAAGTGATAAGATCTTTACGTTAGTAGAGAGAAGTTATGATCAGTTGCTAAAAGAGGAAACTCGGACAAGAAGAATTAAATGTAGAACGTGTAGCTAAAATTTGTAATGAAGTTATAAAAAGACTTGAATTTATTCTACTTTTAATATCTATAACAAACACAAACTGTTTGAAAATACTTTATTTATTAAATTCATTTAAATGTTAACAATTCGTTAGAAAGTCGAATCTAAATTATTTCCTAAAGAAATATTAACCTTAACGCATGGTCTTTTTCAACAATGGGGATTTAACAACTTCCGCTGCATCCCTAGATCAGTTTGTTGCGGAGTTGGAAGTTAATTTTGTCCCGTTAACGTGTGAGATTGTACTGTCTGCTTCGCAGATTGTATTGTTCACCAGCCCACCGTAACAATGCTTAAAGGTAACGAGTTCTTTTATACCCCGCTAGACACGGTACTGAAGTGCTGGTTCGCCTACACGGCAGTGTTGACAGTAGCTCAACTTCAAGGGCGCCTGCGCCTACACGATGACTGGCATCGGCGCGGGGGCTGTTCAGTCCCCCGCAATACACACCAGCTGCGATCTCATTTCATTTCACCCCGCACCAAACCAACAGAAGTCTTTCTTCCCGAACTAACAAGTACCCTACTTTATTTAGCCCTAATCCAGATAAAAGGAATTATTTTATCCTACGCGACTTCCGTATAGATTTGCCACGGCTCTCTCCGCTTTCCCTGGTTTGCTATACTCTTCCATCTAGACCCTTCTTCTTTCGGGGTGTGCACACGGCTACAATTGCAGCCACGGCACTATAATACTGCTTAGCCGTGATGCATGCTCCAATTATAATAATCAAATGACCTAAGACGTGTAAGACCGACTTATTTACTAACATACATGCCGGAGGGCACACAGAACCGTGAAGGTGCTCACACTGGCATAGCGGGATTTGGGGCTCACCAGAAAAAATACATAGTAAAATCTCCACAAGCAGCCTTCGTTTCTAGTGCTCGACGCTCAGATCCCGACCAGATTGAACTCAGTTCTTCCTAGCGCTCGCCGCTCAGGAACTGACCCATCTATGTTAGTCTCCAGCACCCGTTGCTCGGACACTACACCCCGTTAACGTCGCTTAAGCAACACTTTCGATAGGGTTACATTACGATAGTTAGGAACTCTCCCAGCTAAGTACCCCGCAAACCCTTTGTCATCATACATTTACGGACGTATCTGTAATGGATCCATCCTTACAGTATTTCTTAATACTTATCCTGTCACATCATTGCTTAGTTCATTCAGCTACGTGTCAGAGATTTCTGTTAAGTCGTTCTACACACCAATTACGTACAAGAATGCAAGAGTTAATTACTTACACATACAGCATCACACACCGCATTCCCTTGGTTGTACGCCAGTCGCCTCTACCGGCCATCCTAACTTGTGTTCTAGCTTTTCGGCTGATATCCGCACTATTGACCAGGAACTAGGGCATATTCACCACATGTTTATTTCGTTTACAGGAATATAATGTGGGCCAGCTTTTAATTTGAGTACTTTTCTTGTAGACTTAGCACCTTTCCGTGGTTACTCTCACGAAACAGGTTTGCAGGTGATCCCCGGGGTATTTAAACTCAATCGAGCCAAACATACACGCGCGTGCGTGCACACAAGCTTTGGCCACCCTTCCCATCAACATCTTGGGATTGAAGGTGACACACCTCCTTTCTCTTTCAATGCCTGTGCTGCTTACACTTAGGTCCCGCTCTCTGGACGGGCTTAATTGTAACCCAGAGGACGTGGGTATGATTACTGATTTCCCCTGGGATATAATTGAGTTCACCTTTCTGCGGTAGACGAACGTTTGGAAGGGGTTCTTTCCTGGTAGGTCGGGTTTTACCCACGTTGGGGTTCCCGATGGGGTACTGCCTGATAGAAGGGTTCCGATTAAGTGGAGGGGAATCAAACCCCAGAATGAGCTTGATCGTGATTGACTCCCTCCCAGGGAGTTTGACATTGCTCACCGTGAAGGTTGTCAAGATACAGGTTACAAGCTGTCCAATTTAAAATAAGAATTAAATGAACACAAAGATGCCAATGATATGAAGTGGAGGTGATTGAAATGTAGTCCTGGACAACATACTACTTGCCTCTCGTTCTCTTCTGAGACGCCTGTACGGGGCCAGCCTAGTAAGCTTACGAATGGGTATCAAGTCGAGGGTGGGGGATGCTAGTCTGGACCTACGTACCGGTTTGGGGCGAATATCAAGGACCTTCCCGGCAACGGTCCATATTCTACACGTGGTAGGTGGTGTAACTATACTAGGCTGTATAGGTCGGGGTGGTCTCACTACCAGAGTAGGCATCAGTGGAATTAGATAACTCCTGTGGTCGTAATCTGTCCACGACCAACAAATCCCTAATAGAGGATCTAAAAAACTAAGTTGGTGGTTATCAATCACTGGGACTTCCCTAGAGGATGTTGCAGGCATTGCCTCGTGTAGAGGTACGTATGGTATCACCTCAATAGCAGATTCAACTGTGGAAATAGCCTCGGTCTGTGGTAAATCTCGCTGTAGAGCTCGTCGGACTAATCGGCGAATGCGACTCTGCTGTCCACCTCCTTTAGGCATCGATACTCTTAATGTCAACCAATTACAACAGATAGAAGAATAAAATAATTAATAAAATAATCACTTTCTTCCCAAGTACCAACTGGATAAATGGGCTTGCTCCTCTGCTAGCAGTCGGGTTTCAGTCGTCAGGGGAGTGACTTGCTATCACTCCGAGGCGTTCAACATGAGACTGACGTGCTTCCACAGGTATGTTCGGGTGTCCTGGACGCACCTCAGGAGTTCTAGCATGTCTTGTTCAGACTACAGCCTTATTCAGGCTCCAGGAAACCTAAAGGATTCAGCGCACTCGTCCGTACTCTGTTGAGGTAGTGTAGTTAACGGTGAGAGCAATAACCAATTTAAAATTAACAACTTATTAAAATGAATGAGGGATTGAGAAATGACTACCTCACCAAGTATTATATTTTACTAGCGCGTTTATTAACGCTTCGGAAAGCCGTGGGAATATCGGCTCGACACAAAAGAAAGTTAATGCTCAAATAATTAATTAAATAAATTATTATGTCAGCTGAAGGCGAACCTGAGTATAGCAACTTCAAAGTAGTGAAGTTAGGAGGGGTGCTTAATCTCCAGAAGGGACGTCAGTCCGGCCTGCTACCGTGGAAGTTAAGGAGTGACTTGGGAAAAGGGTGCAGGGAGAGAGGATGCCGAGGTTACCTCTGAATCTACCCTCCGAGGTTTTCTCCGCAGGCTGCAGGGTCGATGCTGGAGAGCCGTCTGCCGACTGCTGGAGTTGAAAGCCTTGTCCAAGCTGCATAGGATGGAGAGAGCCTTCTTCAGGCTTGGAGAGGGAGGTCTTGTGCAGACCCAGGAGAGCTCCTCAACCTCTGCGATTGGTGAGCCAAGAACTCTGGCAAGAGCGTTTTGGGCTCTCCTTATATAGTCGAAATCCCAGCTTCGCGGCTGTCACAGGGGTGCGAGGGTTGGTAGCCTTCCATCGCAGGGGTAGAGTATCTCAGGGTAGTGGCGGCGCAGCACATTTCTTATCGCCCTGGATGGAGGCTGATGACATATTTACCGCCTCCTCTCAAGGATCCGCGACTATGATGTCACTGGTCGCAGGGGTGCTACCCCATCCTGCGGTGTCGCTTTTAACTTCTTTCTCCGCTCTGGCGTGTCCGTGACTAGGTGGGTAAAACAATCTTCGTTCTTCGGGGTGGCGATGGCATGATAAAAACTGAGTGGGCAGTACAATTGATTAATTAAACACGTTAATTATCTGCATGTCTGTAGTTGCTCAATGTGTATAGACAACCCTGTAAGACACCGAAATAATTGTATGCTGCTTTAGACTTGCCCGAAATGCTTTCAGGACTTACCGATGGGCCGAAGACAAGTAATTTTTTTTTATTTAAAGGGCTTTTTATTTTTAACATCCCCGGTTTAATACTTGAAAGCTTAGTAGGGGGCGGCTTACATACTAACTTATAACCTAATTTAAATTAACACCCATGCCTTACCCACGATTAGAACCCAGAGCCTCCCGCACCCCAGATCAGTGGCGCACCAAGCGACTGCACTACGGGAGGTCGGCTCATCAAGTAGAGTACGCAGGTGCACTGTGTAGTAATGTTGCATGCGTCAAAGGAAAGGAGCCACGCAGATACACTGTCCAGGAAACAGCTTGTCAGCTTGGTGTTCGCTGGCCTCTCCTCCACGGTCCTTGCTGGGAGACTTTGTCGTCCCCTAAATTGGGAAGACTGGGACAGGACCACACCCGTGTGCAACTTTGGACAAGTGTAAGGCCTGACTTCCCTCGTGGACCGCAGTCTCAGCCAGATTTGGGAATAAGTTGTCTGTCGGTCCTCTGCCCTCACAAGGCGCCAGCAGACGTGGTAGAGTAGCAGTAGTTTAAGTCCCCTTCTCAAGGTCCTGTTCCAAAAGGAAGGGTACCAAAGAGAAGGTGCAATACATCCTCTCAGTAACTGGTGGAACGCACGAGTATCAGCCCTACCTTGTCAAACAGATAGCTAGCTTAGCAACTCAAACTCAGGCGTAAGTGCTTCACCATCTTCAAGACAAGGTGGAAGAAGCTGTTCCAAGAGATCTCTTCAACCCTCCAGAGAAGACCGGCCCAAAGGAGTACCCTTGGTGGGTCGCAGAGCGTCTTATTCAACCGGACCAGTTACCAACACCAGTAGTCACATACTTAGTACCAGCTATACTGCGCCTTACTCCTCTGCCTAAGCCTCAGGTCTCTGCCAATCACCACACTGCACCAGTAACACTTTGCACCAACACTGTTCCCATATAGCGTCGTCCATTTACAACCAAAGCAGTAGTGGCACCTAAATGCCGTACTGTGTTGCCCACACCTGATTTCGTGCCCTGCTGCTTAGCCACACGGCCAGTTTTGTACAATGGGAAGGCATCCGCATCCAGGTAGAACTTAATCCTCGCACACATAGAAGTACCTGGCTCAACTTCTAGCCAAAAAGACTGGGATGCCCTCTGCAAAGACAAGCTAGTGAGTATTAATCCCCAGTACATCACGTGTCAATGTTATTTATTAATTATATTGTACAAATTCTTTCTAAAATTATTACTTTTGAATTTCTGTAAACAACTTAAAAGACATTAGAATTTTTCATATTGATTTAGTGTGACTGATTCATCTTTTTTTTTCTTGAAAAATAAAGAATTTTGTAAAATTTATAACTTGATAACTATCTTCTTTCATTTGTAGAGTTTTAGAAGTTTCCCTTTTTATCTGGAATTATTAAATATTATTTATTAGTTTTATTACTGCATTTATTGGTTATCATTGGTGCTGAGATAGTTTTTAACGAAATTTTATCCATGAATAAATTTCTCATTTGAACTGAATCAATTAGTCGATTTAATTTAACTATTCCTCTTGCTATCTAATTAAGTAAAACCTGTCCCAAGTTTTCAACATTTATCTTCACCTCTCCTTATAAAGCGAGTTACAGCAGTTAGTCGTAAAAATTTTATTTTGAAATGTTTGTATGCTCTATAGTATATCACAGCCGTCAAGTTTTTTAATTAAGGGTATTTCAGGGTGGCCCTCTAAACAGTCCAGATGGTGGAGCTGCTACCCCCCCCCCCCCCGGTTACTTCAAAGGTTAGCCAATGTAATTATAAATATACATTCTGCTTCAAACTGCGATGTTCATTTGATACTTAAGAGGGTATTATAGCTGTTTCATTTATACATTGTGGATGCTACGATGATAAAGAGGTGTCTAAGCAGTTTTCAGATTTAAAGGTTGTGTACGGTTAAGATTGTTGACGTTTTGTCGACCTTTGACGTAACCACGTGTTCGCAGGTTCTCGTAGAACCATTTGTAGTTACCTATAGTTGAGTAGCCGAGTGTGCAGACGGTATTGAATTGAATTGATGATTGAAATGATGAATTATTATTTTTCTAGAGATACAACTAATCCCCCCCTTTTTTCAGTGTTTGCCATATTTGTAGCTAGAATCTAAGTTTCACTAATTCCCCTATTCAGTTTCATCTCTCTTACTCTTATTTTCCACCCCACCACAATACAAAATTTCAAATTTAAATCTTTTACAGTTTTGTAGATATAGCACACTACGGTAAGATGTTTGTATAGGTTGCATTCAGAAAATAACAGACTTGCACATACAAAACATATAGGTAAATAATTATGGCCTACCACAGTACAACTTATTTGCCAAATTTGGAAGAAATCTGTTGATTGTTTTCACAGATATGACATAAAAACTGTATTGGTTCATGTGTGATTATCTTACAAAATGGTGGAGAAATGAAGCTTTGCATAGACAATTTTGATGGATATAATTGATACTGCCAGCATACAAAGATACGTTGAAATTTGTTTTGTGATTTCGTAGATAAAATTCTGGGTTAATATGTTTATATGGCAGCCATAAAAAAAATATATGCCATAGTTCTACTTGAATGCCAAATTTGGTAGAAATTTATTTTTCAGAGATATCACACAATTTTAATTGGTCATGTGATACTATTTTACAAAATGGCAGACAAAAAAGATTTTGTGTGGACTCATTTGATGGTTGTAATATATACCTACAATCAGCATACAAAGTTCGATTGAAATTAATTACACTGTGGTGATAATATAACATACGAAACTAAAATAGCTATACGGCCACCATTTTGATAATAAGTGTCCGACATACTTAAAACATATCAGTTAACATCACCAGCCGCAGTACTTCTTGTTTGCCATATTTGGTAGGAATCTGCCAATTCTTTTGCGAGATATGACATAAAAACTATAATTATTTTTGTGGCACTATCTTAGAAAATAGAGGCGACAAAAGAGGCTCCATGTAGACATAGTTGATGTTACATAAATATACACTGCTAGGATACAGAGTTAAGTTGGAATTGATTAAATGGCTTCGAAGATATAGCACACTATGCCAAAATAGCTGGATGCTCATTTTCAAAATAAGTGTCCAATATACTTTAAACACATTTGTACATATTAACTGCTGCAGTACTACTTGTTTGCCAAAGTTGGAAGGAATCTGTCAATTGTTTACCGATATATTACACAAAAACTTTATTAATCCATGTAGCTCTACCTTACAAAATGGTGGACCAAAAGTTTTTTTTTTTGCCCATAGAAACTGTCCACGTGCGAAATTTCGTTGAAAGTCAACCGGTGTGGTAGTTATACCAAATAAACGTAAAAATATTTGTATGGCTGCCACTTTAAAAATAAGTACCTAATAAAGTTCAGTTACTTACATTTACCTGGCCTATCATATTACTACTTACGTGCCAAATTTGGCAAAGTTGTTTTAGAGATGAAATTTAAAAGCTGTATTTTTTCACATGGTGCTATCTTCCAAAATAGCGAACTTACAACAATATTTACCACTGAATTCAATGCTTACACTTTGTGCTGTTAGTATACACAATTTGGTTTAAATCGGTTTTAAATGGTTTCCATGATATGATATATAACCCTAAGTTCTTTAACGGCTTGCCATTTTGAAAATAAGTCCAGCGTGGTCGAAAACTATAAAAATCAAGTGTCCTTACTCAGTACTATATGTCTACTGAGTATGGTGAAATTCAGTTCACACGTTAAAAAATATAATGATTAAATCGTTAGCGTTGATGAAACAATTTGGTTGGGCCATTGCAGATTGTAACAGATAACGATTTTGGGTTTATCGACCGATGTATCGGTATCTTTCCATCCCTAGTAATAACCACTGTGGTCTTCAAAATGTAATTCATTATTTCTTGTGTTGTCCAAAATCTATTTTTCATCCAATTATATTTTTCCTCCTTAGTAAACGTTCAAATTTACAACTCTTCGGCATTAGAGTCGTCTTGCATTTGGGTAGTGTATTTTATGGGAGGAGAAAAACAGGGTTGTAAAACAAACATGAGTGCTTGGAGTAGCCATTTAACACAACACATGCAAGCTATTGAAATTTCCAAGTTCAAAAATGAAGAGCAAACAAGATGTTTGTTTGGCATGTGCACTCACAATTAAGATTGAAAATGTTTTCATCATTTATTTTCACAGAAGTAAATAATAAGTTAGTTTTCTATTCACCTGGATTTGTATTCTGGTTCGAGGTTTAAGAGGATTCTAAAGGATTTAACAAAGGATTCAGATTTTGCTATGCTAGAAGTGGTGAAAACTGTACCACTTTCAAAAATTGAAGAAAATATTTTGATTCTACACAGCGGATAGAAAGATAGAGCCACAATCACTAGGTACACATTCAAGAGGGGCGAGACAGTCAGTCCAGGTTGTACTGCTACCGGAGCGCTTATGGTGCTGGAAGGAGTATTTGCCTGGGATTGAAGGCCTAATCCATGTTGCGACCACACCCAGTAGTGGTAGGAAGATGACCCACATTGTTCATCACTCAAGGTTTGTGTACCAGAGGTGCAGGGCTAATTGGAGCACTGGACTTGCGCCGTCAACCACTACTGGAAGTACACCTAGCTGGGGTTCTGTCTCGAGTTCACACATATCGAAAGTATACTTTAAGTATCAACGAGACCTCTATGCCTTTTGGGAGAAGGCACATCTCTCAGAGGAAGGAGCAAAAGGTGGCGTATACCACCGCCAAGCGAGTGTGCATAACTGAACCATTTGCACTTAGCAGAGAAGCTGGCCAGCCAGCATCAGAACTAAAGACTCCAGCACACCCTAGTAAGACTGAGCTGAGCCAGTGTTGCAGTCCAACACATTGTTGTACCCACTAGTGCTGATTGTGTACTGAGCCGCCAACCTACACGCCAGGTGCTAGTTTCTAGCCAGAATCTTACCAATAATTAATAAATTTGGTTATAATCAGAGCGCGCGCCTGACCTAGCACAAACAAACCACGTTGACAGTGTCACAGTTTCATAAGACAACACGTGTCAATGTAGAGATGATTTTCCCTGAAGGTGCAGGTGACAATAGTGGGTACAGCTCATGAATACTCCTGCAAGAATGTTAGAGGTTCTGCAGATGAAGCAGGACAGAAGTGACAACTAAACCCAGTTAGGATTGTCTGTTTATTGCCTGAACAGTAAACGCACATAAACCAACCTGTACCCTCACTAGAGCCTGCAGGGCCAATCATAGCCTGCCAACCAGTGACACCTAGACTCAGTATACAAGGAGGCGTATGGGCAACATTGACCACCAGTTGTAAGGCATGGACTCGTGAATCTAAGTGCGGAGCTACTAGATAGTTGAGAAGCATGGAAGGCTTCGGTGAGCTGACGGGCAGCATGGCGACCTAGATTAATAATCGACAATCAGCTAGTGATAGCGATGACTGAAGAAGTCAGTGCGCAGTCAGGCAGAGTAACAATCTACAACTGAGCTGCAGGAGACAGCCTTCATGGTGACGGCAGTACCTGTTCGGGTAAAGTAACACCCTACAACTGAGCTGTGTGAGACAGCCGTGGGCTGCTGACTATATACAGTCGACTCTCAATGTATCATTATCACATGTACCAATAAACAGCATCCACCAACAATTTTTTATGGCCCTGGCGAAATCCCTATGTAAATAGATACTGTAATATTAATATAAATTGCTTGTATCGTTTATCTCGTGGAGCATCAATCAAAGTATATGTCGGGCCCTTCGCCTAATATTTCACGCAACTATCATTTTTTAAGCTGGTTGTTTATGCAAACATCTAGTATCTAGATGTGAACTATGTCATGGGGGAAGGGTTCCCCATAGCAACGAGCATGGCGACCGAGCATCCTCCCCCCCCCCCTGCTTGTCTCTCTCAGCAGTGCACCTTCCTTCCTCCCCTCACAAACTGATTCTCACAGCCGAGACGGGAAGTTGTCTATAAAGCACATCCTCTCGCTCTCTTGGCCACACCTGCTGTGCTTGCCCTGCCTTCACACGCCGGCCTAGAGCAAATATGTGCCGCCACAACATAATTTTATCAAGATTATGCATCGTTCAAAATAGTTGCACCTATCATTGCTTGTCCTTCGAAGCTAATGGTTTCGCTTGGAAATGTTATGCAAAACATTTTAATGAGGAATTAATTATTTGCAAAGATGTTTTATTTTGAGTATAAAGGTAATTTTTCCCGCAAGGTTGGTGTTTCTTGTATCTGGCGTAAAATCAACATGATTTTAAAACGTAATAATTATTTAACTGAAGGGGCAGCATCTTTGCAAATAAAATTAGATGCCCAGAAGCATATACTTAACTTCCCCTCGTCACCAAAAATTGTTTGTAATTGAGCGATTTGTATTATAAGTGTAAAGTTAATTTTCAGTAACTTCTTGTGGGGAAATATGAAGATTTACATTAATTAATTTCAATAGAGATGCATCTTTTGAATAAACTTTAAAATGTAAGGGTCTATTCAACACCTTTTGCTGTCTAATAATGGGTAGGTAGCACCGAGCCGAGCACATCGTAACTCGCGACTGGGAAAATCAGAGGACGTGGTTTTAAATTATTAAAGACAGGAAACAAATAAATTATAATCTATTTATTCATTTCTGTCTGAAAATTACAAGTTTTCTTTGCAGTGAAATATAATTAACTACTTTAAAATAAGACACTTGTCACGCGTGCAAGGTGTAGCCAAGTAGCGGTATTGAGAGGTAATCCTTCAGCCGCCACCCCCTGCCACACAAAAATCTGCTGTGACACTGCCTGATCTATTACTTCTCCGCACGTTCTTAGCTGATAGTGTGAGCAAGAGATTTAAAATTTGACTTGCATTCTGTGTCATATTATTTTCATTTTCATTTTCATAGGGTTTGAAAGTTTTAGGTCAGCTTGCATTTGGTGTCCGGTTACAATCAATTATATACATACGGCACTTTGAGATATTATTTTTATTTAAACGAGTTTAGGTGAAATGTTTTAAATGTAATATTTACAATAATGTTTTTTCTAAAATACCCATATTTATAGTGTTTATTAGAGTTTTTTTTTATTCCCAAATAATGTACAGCTCCTACTATTTTCAACATAAAAGTTTTATAAGGTTAGAAGTTGTATTTTATTGATGTTGACGTGTGCCGCTTATACAACTAATCTATAACGATTACGACTCATCGCCAATACACCTACTTCCACCACTACAGATGTGAGTGACACATTACCTACCCTACATGCAACACAAACTTTTGAGCAAATTCTCTTCGCCTTGAGGATACGCAACCTGGCAGGCACGCCCCCACCTTGCCCACCTGAGCCAACAAACTGCCCAAACCTTGGTCAAGGCCGAATGCCATCGACAAGGCATGAAGCAGAAACGCTGACAAGAGTATTCCCACGCCAACCAGAGCAGAAGGACATCACGCTTTCACCACATCCTGCACTGGCAACCAACAAGCTTCCACTTTATAAGTCCGGGTGCTGCCGAGCTTGGGAGACGAGCTAAGCTGTCGTGGGATGTACATTGCGCTTGTGGCTGCTCGCTCGCTGGGAACTGCCTGCAACTTGAGAACCAGCGAAAGCGAGGTGCATCTACGAGTGCGATGGGGCCATGGCAGTTTGGGTGTGGAGACTATCCGCAACTCGTTGCGTCCCCAGGTGGTGGATAGGGGATCCCCAGTCCCCAGACTCTGGGGTGGCTGGAAGTAATCAAATACCAGCCCGCGAACCAACTGGCCGGTGTGAAAGCGTCGTCGTCGTGGATGTCGGGAACTTGGGCAGCTCAGTACAAGATGGCAAAGTGCATCTGCTGGAGGTGGCTCAACGATCAAGGTGCTGAAAAATGCGAAGTGTAGCGATCCTCACTGCTGGATTCTGCGGGCTGCCGACTGCAGGTGTATGATTTCTCGCGTTTCCCAGACAGACGGGCTATTTTGGAGGAAGGGGAGGGGGTGGCTCCCCCAAAGAACTCTCCCCACCTTCACCCTTGGATTGGAGATCCTGGCATCAACGCGGAAGAGCGAAGATGGAGTCGGTGTCATGACTGAGCTGTCCGTTTCTAAACGCACTCGACAAGAAGCAGGGGGGGGCCCTGCATCCTCAGTTGCTATTAGTATTGCAGTGATTGTTTCCCTACACTGCAGTATTGACAGTAGCTCTACTTTAAGGGCACCTGCGCCCACACGATGACTGGCATCGACACGGGGGCTGTTCTGTCCTTCGCAATACACACCAACAGTGATCTTTTTTCATTTCACCCCGCATCAAACAACAGAAGTGGTTCTTGCTGAACTAAAAAATACCCTACATTATCCAGCCCTAATCAAGTTAAAAGGAATTATTTTATCCTCCGGGACTGTCACATAAATTTTCCATGGCCCTCTCCACTTTGCCTGGTTTTATATGCTCTTCCATCTAGACCCTTCTTCTTTCGGGGTGTGCACATGGCCACAATTGTGGTCATGTCACTATAACCCCGCTTAGCCACAATGCATTCACCATTATAATAATTAAACCCGACCTAAGGCGTAAAGGACTTTCCCCAAGACGTATCCCATTCTCCAACCAACTTAGCTACTAATATGCATGCCGGAGGGCACACAGAACTGTGATGGTGCTCACGCTGGTGTAGCAGGATTTAGTGGGTCGCAAAAAACAAAAATTTAACTCGAGAATCATTCTTATACATTATTTATATTCATCTAGAACCAGTTTTACCCCTTTTAACTTAGAACCAGGTTGCCTACACCTGGAAAAGCAGTTACCTTCAGCTATTCACGTCTTGGTAGGAGATAGCACAGGTCACGTGTTTATTGAACCTTCAATAAACACTCATTGTTCTCTACCTTTTGGTTTGTATTAACAGTTGGAGATAGAATACGCAGTTGACTACAGGCAGGAACCGTGAGATTTGTTTAGACCGAGTTAGCCTGACTGTGGATCCCTTTCAGGTATCTACACATCAGAAGACATACATATTAGACGGCTACCTGTTTCTTCCCAGTCACACATTAGCACAAAGTCAGTACTTGTGGGGGAGAAACAGTGTCGTCACAACCACTAGAAACACCTTCACACCGGTAGGCATGACAGACTCAGGTTGCTTCTCACCATCACACCAAGTCAGTGCACCGTAGCCTGAAGTTTTGCCATTCATCCTAGTGAAAATGCACAACCAGTAGACACTTAGCGGCTCCCACGGCTCCACGTCCCTGATCAGCCCACATACTGTGGGGGATCAGTGGGGACTCTTATCGAGCTGGTGCCGGCAAGTCACTAGTGGGTTACACTGTCAACCTTCCTGTCTAGGTGGATCGTGTAGATTAAATAACAGTTTGCCCTATGCCTCACGAGAAGAGGAGTGGTAGAAAATGTAGGGAACAACACCTGGCTCACTCTGCTCTCAAGCCGTGGATCGCACTACTCCGTCCTATGCAGGAGAAGCAGGTGGAACAGGACCACGCTGCCGAACTTAGACGTCAAGAAGTCGTGCCTGCTTCGGTTGTGGTAATCAACTTCCCACCTTGTCTCCGTATACATCCTACATGTCACCCTGTGGTAAAAGAGTTCCTGACTGTTACTGAAGTGCAACTTGGCTGGGATAACCTCAACTTCTGGTCCGACGAAGCACACCTATGGAACCTCAGCTCTGGCATAGACAGAATTCGCCGCGTCTAGGCCAAACCTACCCTGACTACAACATCCAGAAGCAGGTGTAAGTACAAATTAACACCCCTTGCCTCACGACTATCTAAACCAAACTACGCCACTTTTGGTCTAGCGGACAAAATCCTAGACTAATGTGCCAAGTCAGTCTAATCAGGCACGTGTCAATGTACATGTCAGAACCCTCATCTACTGAAATCCCTCGTATGGACATTTTTTGGCAGTCCCCTGAATAACGTTAGATTAAGAGTCAATTGTATACTCATAGCACCGGGACAGTGCAGCAAGTGCGAGGGTAGCAGAGGGAGAGGGCGGTGGAGAAGTGATGAAGGTGCCCAAAGCTGGAAGTTTGATTCCACTCCACAACCAAAGGCAGAAGAGGGTAAGTGTTGTGCCGTGATGCGAAGCGGATTGCAGTCCAACCGGAGCATCAGCTGGATACTACAAACCTGGGCTTCAAAGGCCAACTGTGGCAAGTGTGGCAAAAGTCTCTTCTTAACAGGCAGCCATGACTGGCGAGGGTATACTGGGTTAATGATGTCTGTGGCGCATCACACTAAGATTTAATTTATTGTCACGTCCAATCTGAGTTGGTGGTGTGGCTAAGCCCCCATGGACCCTGGAAACTGTTGCTCCATTTATAGGGGTTTCTAGTGGAGTGAGGCCTTCCCCAGTAATTCTATTATCTGGCAGTTAGCCCAAGGAGATGCCCAAAGGGCAGCACGATGAGTAGGTAGCACATGTCGGGGCAAAAGCTGTTGCTGTGTTGGTGGGCTTGGCAGATGGCGTAGGCCCAGGGTAGGTTAACATGTTTCACAGTGTAGACGGTTGAAGGTTGAGGAAGCTCTGGGTAGCACTTAAGCAGCATTAGTGCTAAGGGCGAGATAGATTTTGGGAGCTGAAAGATCCCTGGACCGTAGGCTGTCCTTGCTGGTCCCGGGAGAATTCTGCAGGTGGTGGTAGCAGTGGTGCTGGTACTGGACCATAATATAACAGCTTTTTGCCCTTTTTGTTCTATGGTGGGGCATGTGGCAGGTTACTGCCTCAGTCTTAAGCAAGCTCAAGTTGATGGATGAGGCCTAACATTGTGTAAGGAAAAAGCAGAAAATCCAGAGAGCCGGAGCCACACTCTGACACTGGTGCCCAAAAAGACATTCACTCCCAATGGAGGGCATCGATCTACCTGGTTGTGGCAAACCCCACTTCCCAACTCTGTGATTTCTAGAGACGCCTCCTAATATCACTGGTAGCTGGGTGCTCAGCTGAGCCAGGAAACGCTTTCTACTTGGGGGGGGGGGATGTTGGAGGAAGAGGGGGAGGAAGGAAGGGGGGTGGGGCACACTTCCCAAGGGGTGGTGGGATACCTCGCTACGCCCACTCTCTGGAGAGACCAAAGAAGTGGCAGTAACACTGGTAACCAAGTCTCTTTTGAGTAAGTTTCACAGCAAAGGTTGCTCTCAACAACAGCAGTTCCCATACAAGTAGCAATATCACTGATAACCAGATGCCCAGCTTGAGGCAGAGAGCAGATGCCTATGTGGTTAGTGTAGCCAGAAGGGTTTAAGGGACTCATGGTTCGCCTGAGGCAGAGGGGGCAGTGGATCACTGGGTAGGAACCAGGTAGACAGAATAATAAAAGCCTGAAGTATGGTTCATATGGGTTTATTTGGAATAAAACACAAATAAACCCAATCTGTGCCCAGGACGAAATGGCAAGGGTAGTCTGACCCCCAAGAGGGTCTATTTATCATGTCATAAATGAAGAGGCAGGGGCAACCCCTGACAGCAAAACACTAGGCGCCCGACGTGGTCATGTCAACAAGGTGGTGTAAACTCCCTAGCCTTATACTGGAAGGAGGCATCTCAAGAGAGATGGGCTAGTGCATAAAACATGGTGGAAGGTCTTGCTGAATAGTCTCGAAGATGGTAAACTACGCTGTATAGCGAGATGTGCTGATAGATCAGCTAGGCAAGCATAAAGAACTGCCCCGAGGAGCCTGTGCTAATCCTATTTATATTCGTCCGGCTGAGGCAAATGAGGGAGGGAGAGCAACGAAGGAGAAAGAGCATGTTGTCCTGCTGCATAAGTACGATGCACGTTTGATATCCCGGATAGGAAGGCCGCTCCAAGGAGTAGATTGCAACCAGGTGGCAGCAGACCTCTAGCGTCCACTCATAGGAACTGAGATAACATTTTGGAAAGCTGATGACGGCGAGGCTTAGCATGGGGTGGAGGCTCTCAAAGATTCACGGACGTCCCCCATGACACATCAACGGTCGCATGCATTTTAGTATTACTGTACATAGTTTGATTGAAAAACAGTTCAATTGAAAACAATGTAATTCTAAGTTACAATTCTTGGTCCCAAACACTTACAGTCCAATAGAACTGTCTTTAAAGGTTTTACTTTTTTACAATTCTTTGCACTTAAACTACAAATAACACAATCATCTTAAAAGTTTCAATGTTTATGGAACCACAATTATTTACTTCCATTTTTAATGATTTGAAAATTATTTACCTCTGTACCATATCTGCTGTAATACTCTCAAAATAGGTATATGGATGCCATAGGGATAGAATGAAAGATACATGTAAAAAGTTAACATCACATGTACACTATATTTTTAAACTATTTTGTACACTGATGAAGTATATACATCAAAATTCTTACAAGTATTTCTTTAAAAAAATTTACAATTTTCAAGTTACTTGAAAAAACACAACGTATCAATATAAAAAGTACTTAGTTCTTGCCTTAGCAACATAGAAAGCTTACACACAGTGGAAGCTATACAAATAGTTTTTGTACTCTCATATGATGGCCATCAATAGTTATCACTGAAATACAGAGGAACTTGTTTTCCTTCACTCGTCCACAGCAGTGAAGCTATTCAAATCAGTCTTGGTTCTAGGCACCATACACACTTACAGCCAGGGGTGCCATGCTGGGTCCATGCGGCACAAGTTGTCAGGACTATTGGCTGCATTTACTAGTGTCCCAACCTAAAAAATAGCACAACATCCGTGAAAATTTTCATCTGAGTATCCATTTGATTGTTTCTATTTTAATATTACTAAAGTAACTACTGTACATAAAACTAAACATGAAATTCTTGCAAAATATATATTATTTGTGGACTTTTTTGTTTTTATTAGAGGAATTATTTATTCCTTGTTCATTCCACTCAAGTCACATACTTTCCACACGTTAAAGGAAACATTTAAGAATGTTTGTTATGTAATATGAACACTGATGATACAGTAAAACTCTTTTAAGAAGTACCTGGTCTATAAACACCAGTAAATGGACTCTTAAGAATCTTTTTCTGGTTGATAAAAATTAATATTTTAGTACCTTCAGAAACATCTTAAGAGGGATGAGTCCACACCATCTTGGATATTTTTAATTTCCGCAGAAACGTGCTTTATAGATTTTGTATTGAATTTTACAAAATGACATGGCAGGGCATTCCTTTGTACATTTTCTGAAGTTAGTATTACTTGACTACTGTGGTTAGTGTAACTGTTGTGGGTCCATAGCAAAAACCACTTACTTCTACCCAGCTATTACTAGTTAAAAATTAATAAAGGCTGTTAAAATTTAACAACTTAATAAAGCTTGAATAGCTATTATTTATGCTGTGTTGTACAAAAAATTTTGTTAAACCAACTTAAATGTAAGTTACGGTAAAATATGGATACATCCAAGATGGTGTGGACTGATGCCCCTTAAGAGAGTTTTACTACACCACAAATCTAGGAACACTATCATAGAAGTATCCAATGAAAGCATAGTGTTCATAAATTGCATTCATTCACATATTTGTACTCCTTAGATTCCCACATGAAATAGTTCTCAGGAATATAGAAATCGTAATACATATTTTTATAATACAAGCAAATTAGAAATTTGTAAAAGTATTGTTACACGCTGTGGCTTGCACCTGCTGCGAGCTCACATTATGCGCAGTCCGGCTCTGTGGGGGGTGACTCTCTCCTCCCCCAGACAGATGTGCTCACTGTCTCATCGCCCCGCCCCCCTCCTGGCGGGGGTAGCCCAGGAGAATGCCAGACAGCAAGGACGTAGCTGGCATCATATACCTCCTTTCTCCCCTCCTGGAGAAGCCGACAAATGTAGAGGAGGTGCAAGAATATTCTGGTTGATGGCTTACGACCCTATAAATACAAGCCACAGCTGGACTGTAGCAGTCGTTTTATGGAAGCCGATGGGAGATTGAGAGGCGACGGCAGACGAGGTGTTGTTGTGTAAATGGACAAGAGAGCGCAAAATCCTATGAGTGAAGGTTAGTGCCAGTGAGGGCGCTCTGAGAACTCTAGAACATTGCTGATTGGTGGGACATGGACTAAACTGAAGTGGGACTAAATTAACATATTGGAACTGTTAAATATGGACATAATCTATAAAAATAACTGAATATATTTTGATACACTGTCTACTGGGAATGATTTTTACGTATTTAATTGCATTAATTTCCTTGAGATAATTGTAAATTGTATTGATTGAATTCACTAATTGTAAACAGCAAGTGATATCAATTTATTGCGAGAATTTGAGGTTGAAAGAATTTTGTTTTAAGTTATTGTAAATAAAATTAGGAAACTATAATTAACTCTATTTAATTAAAACCTCCATCCCTTAACGAACCTGGTTTAGCCCACTGACTTTGAGAGAAAATTGTAATACTAGTGTCAGAAGTAGAACGGAGGCTATTAATTTCAAATAAATACAATAATTGTAATCAAGATTAGAGTAGAATATTTATGGTAGCATAATTTTGTAAATATTGATGTGCGATCTCCTATTGACTAAGGAGGTACGTCACGGACCAAAGGTTTTGGTGGGTGTGAGGGCAGACACACCGGGGTGAGTTTGAACTCTTAATTGCAGCATAGAACAGGAATCCGGCCAGCATAGAGAACTGGCAGTGTGGCTTTCCGGCTGGGCACTAAAGTGGGGGACGGCAAGCCCAATTTTACATGTACGTGGAACAACTCTCACTTGTATACTGCGGAGGCTGCTGGATCTGCTGCGGCACTGGAAGTGATGTGCTCAGCTGGCACTGGGACCTGGTGCGCAGATGATTACGCGATTGTGGGTAGGAGGTTGTCTGCAGTGGTGGTCGTACGGGTTGACTCGGTGAGCCGGAATCCCCTAATCCACGGGTTGGCTATACTGTACGAGACTTCTTCCCCATTTAGGAAAGCTAGCAACAGAGGGGTGAATAACTCCTATGAGTTTGACTGGCGGTGCGAATAGTTCTGGTACAGGAGCTGGTGAGGCTGGCTTCTCTAGATGGCAGATTACTTGAACTGTCTCCCACAGACTTAAGTTGTCAAGGACAGGGGGGTCGGAGCTAAGCTCTTGTTGGTATTTAGAGATAGTAACAGCCTTTTTAACCCTCTTACAAATACCACTCCAACGAGAGTAGGGCATGAGGAATAGATTCTCCAATAACAGTCCCGCGGAAGTGGAGCATGTGACATTCGTTCCTACCTAGGTGTACTTCCACGCACAGTAATTGCCAGATCAAGACTGCCCCCTTATCTCAGCATCTGGCACCAGAAGCATGGTGGATGGAGTACAACCCAGACTGATAGTCCAGCCCCAAGTGGATGAGTACCTAGTGTTGGGTCTCTACCGTTATATACACCGGGGTACATAGAAAGGGTGGCCATCCAAGGTGTAGGTGTGTGTGTGTGATGTAAGAGATTCCTGAAGGGAAACTTGCAGTCCTATGCTAAGTTTGGCAACTGGTTGGGAAATATTCCTGGTCTCATATTGTCCCTTATCAGACCTGACGTTTACCGGGTAAGGTTCTAATACTACGGGAATAATATTCAAAGAGGGGTAAAAAGTGTTTATTTCTGTATGAAAATAAACATGGTGGTTCGTACTACCGCCTATCGACAAGAGTTTAACAAAAGCTGGCTATGCTAGACAGGTGAAGGCGACCTGTTTCTAAGCTAATGGGGTAGGTATGCAAAGTGGCTATGCAAATAACTTGACTTGAACTAACGCTACATGTTTGTCCTGAACGGACCGGAATGGCATTTAAGTGTTCGACGACTCAAACGTAGGGAGTTTCTGGAAGATGGCTGTGAGGTGTTGAGACTTCTTTGAAGGCGTAGTTTACGGATCGCAAGACCCGAGCTTCGGCACCAGGAATGCTGTGAAGGAACAAGCATACTTGCATCTCGGTGGCTCAGCTGGTTACCGTGGAGTAAACAGTAAAATTTATTACCGTCTCGAAGATTGTACTGTAGTTCAATCTTTGTTGCGATGTGGCAGAGTGGCTTGCACTGATGAGCAGAAGTGGATTTAAATAAGTTGAAAAGATATCATGCATCAATATAATAATAGTTATAGTGCTACGTCCAAAAATTATGAAGACATTTGTGAATGCTAATGGGGAAAAAATTGGCAGAAATGGAAGCACTCCGTGCTTTGGTAGAAGGTCTGGGTAGCCAAATTGCTTGTGTTAATGAAAATGTAAATAGTAAAATTAATTGTGTTGTAAATACTAAAGTATATAGTGTTAGCGTATCTGTTAGCAGTGTTAGTGAACTGATAGACAGGAAACTATTTTCCTGTGTGAACGAAAATGTAGACAGAAAGATAGAATGTGTAATTGAGTTAGTGAACAATAAAATAGTCTGGTGGACAAGAAAATGGACAGTGTGAGCGAGAGAATGGACAGTGTGAATGAAAGGATGGACAGCGTAAATGAGAGGTTAGACAGAGTCGAGGGTAAGGTGGAACAGGAAGTGAGCGCCCTCAAAATGGAATGGCAGGAATTCCTGCAGCAGCAAGGAAGAAAAAATGCAGTGGCTGAAGAGGAGCTGAGATCGACCACCACCGAGCCAATAAATATGGGCAGCGATGAGAAGATACAGGTCGCAGCTAATACAGCCATCGCAAGAGAGAAGCAGCCATTCTGTAGTGTGGGTATGCCTAAGCAAGGGGTGGGTAAAGACGGCATCACAATAAAGCCCGCCCCCTACGATGGACAGACACCTTGGCGTGAATACCAGCACCAGTTCGAGACTGTTGCTGCCCTGAATGGATGGACGGAAGAGCAGCAGGCATACTACCCGGCGGCTGACTGAGGGGAACTGCATTGAGCATACTGCAGTTACTGCCAGAACGACATTGACTGAAATACTCCACATTGGTGTCGGCTTTGGAGCTGCGATTCGGTGACAGATACCTGCTACATGCCCAACTACGAAACCGCATCCAGCGACCAGGGAACCACTGTAGGAGCTGTGGCAGAACATTGTGAGAATGTCACACCTGTCTATGGAAGAGTGCTCTGAGGAGACACAGGATGTTATCGCAGTCGACTTTTTTGTAGATGCAATTACAGATGCGGATGTGCGCCGAGCTGTACATATGGCATCGCCACACATGCAGGATGCCCTGGCCCTAACATTGGAGGTGGAATCAGCGAAGCAGGAGCCAATGTTCTGCCACGCAATACAGGCAGCTACCCTGTGCAATGACGATGGTGGAAATAGCATTCTGGACATCTTGAGGAAGTTGGAGACCACAATGAAAGACATTGCTGCCAGAGTCTAAACTATAAAATCATTTTTGTCCACCTACGCTTCGGGAATGTTGGGAGTGTGGCCAAAAGTAAGGACAACTGAGAATTTGTTAAGACTGGAGACGGCGGTAGGGTAACTTTTGAATTCCGTAGAGGCAGCGACACCTGGCCATCCTTGGCGGAGGCACCGAGAATGCTGGAAGTTTGGAAAGGAGGGACATTTATGAGCTGGTGTCCATAGGCACCACCCAAGTTTAGTCATTATGGAACTGGCCACAGGACAGCTGCACAAACAATTGGAATTGATAGCCACAGTAATGCCTATTCCCTTTGGAACAACTGGTAACATCCTATCTGAGGGACCGAGGAAAGTTTACTATATGGATGTGAGAAAAACAAGGAAATGAGAGAAGTCCAATTTACAGACGAAGCTACATATGCATCTTTGGGAGAAGGAAAACAACCAAGGGGCAGGAGATTAACATATCAGTGTGTCTAGTAGCGTCAAGAGGAACACTTGATGTGGTTCGAGAGTTACAGATGATGCACTCAAGGGAATGAGTGAGTGAGTGGGAATGTGTGGCGCTCGACAACGAGGTCATTTACACCTACAATAATATGACGCATGCTGTGCTAAAAACTGCTTGCACTGTCAACGTGATTTTGGTAGTGTCAGATCATTCACACTGGCAGGTTATTATTTATGCGTTTATCTTGCGTTTCGTGTAGGCCACTTTTGCTGGACGTTTCGATTGGCGACTGGGAACAAAGTTGCTTACTACTGCACCAGTAACTAGCTTATACGTGGACACTTGAATAGGCTTTGGTACAAAGTTAATTGGTTGGCTGGTCGTTTGTGGCGTACTTGCCTTCCTAGGGAGTTCTTCGGCCAAGGACCGCGTAGCTGGTGTAGTCTGGCTGGAACAGGCGACGCTAGTAGTTGGTTGCAGGGCATTGATACTGTGCTGGTCAACACTGTACCATTAATTCCACTCTGCTGACTCCGGACTCCAGAACCCGGGCTTGGGTACCCTGTACATTACCTCGGTACCCTGTATTAAACCTTGCACCACTGGGTGATATTCCCTAGGAATATGAATGTGGATGGAGAGACACACACACACACACACAGAGAGAGAGGAGAGAAAAGACTCTCTAAAAGATGGGTAAGTGTAGCACTGTCACATTCAGCTTGCCTATTAAGAGTAGGAGGGACTAGTACACACAAACATGTAGTGGTGATATGGGCCGTCCTTTGCTCCTCCCTCCATGAGCCGTGCCTTTTTCCAAAAGGCATAGGGCTTGGATTGACACTTAACGATAGCTACTGTGTCTCGTGAACATGAGACAGTGCTCTACCTTAGTGTATTTCACGCAGTGGCTGGCAGCAAGAGCTTGGTGCTCCAGAAAGCTCCCCACCACTGGCAGGTGAGCTAGAAGTGTTGAGCCGTATGGCCCACCTTCCTGCCACTACTGGATATAGGTCGCAACAAGGGACAGGCTGTAACCCTTGAGCAAATACCCCCACCAGCACCTAGGTGCCCCCGTTAAGATACAACTCAAGAGGACTCTCTCTCCCTTGTTCGATGAGTTACTAGTAGTTGAGACTTTACAGTTCTATCCCCAGAGGTCTAGTGTGGGTGGCCATCGAATGGTGTGTTTTTAGTCGTACGGATTCCTGAAGGGGATCATGCAGTCCTACTCTATTCGTCCCCCCTCCGCTGCGATGAACACTCATCGGGCGAACACGGCGAAGTAGGGAAAGACGAAGAGGTCCCCCTCATCAGGAAGATCTCTGGGAGTGGAATGTCGAAGAAAAAGATTTTGCATAGCTAGTAGCTAGGCAGGACTCTAAACTCTGGGCTTCTTAACCGTTGTAATTGCACTGGTCTGTGTGCTGGGGACCATCTGGAAACATGTGGCACACGGCGCACCAGCCGTAGCGCTGTCTCACTCTTTGGGTGGGGCTTCCTCTCTGCCCCTTGCCCCAGCGAGTAGAAGCGATGCTATCTTCTAACGTTCCCCCCCCTTGTGGTGAGGATTCGTGTCAGGAGTGACGTGGTGTACCAGGTGTCCCTCCGGACTACTTTAGTTACTCGTATCGTTGACAAAAATCAGCATAGCGCTGTGGTTAATTACATAAAAGCAACGACACGAAAAAGATGACAGAGAATAAAAATATGTACACGCCTTACTTGTGGAAGGCGGAGTGAAAATACGAACTATCACAGAGCTTGCTGTGGTGATTTAGTGAAAGAAAGGCTAGCAAGCTTGCTGTGGTGATTTAGTGAAAGAAAGGCTAGCAAGATTTCTGGGATAGTTTGTGGATCTCACAGCAAGCAAAACAGTTACGAGTGACAGGGTTAAAGTTCACCAACTGCAGGCCCTCCCATCACCTGGGTTGGTCGGCTAACAAAACAAACGAGTACACTTTAAGAATGATTTTAACACATGGTCATAACGTGCATGTTGGTCACTAAAAACCTAGCAAACAGAAGCATTGCACTGCTGAATTAAGTTTAAATTAATATACCTTGTACTTGGTCTCAATGTGGTGATTTGATGGGAGCTCTGTGGCTCAGAGTTCTGGTTCGACTCTTTGTTAGGGTACAAGGTATGTAAAAGATAATGAAAACAGGTACATATATGTAAACAAATGAACAAACATAGTGTTCTGATTACGACACATAAACTCTGCAAGAACTGGTTAGACTCTTCGTGGGTATTATCTTCACAAGGACACTTTTTAAAACTCATCGGCAGATCGGTGGCCAGAGGGTGGGATGGCCCTTCTACCTCTGTGGCTCTCGTATTGAATGGAATTGTATCCTCTCAGAGAAGAGGAGGTTGTAGGTCGTCGGGATCAGCGTAGCTGGAAGTCCTCGGTTTATCGGCAGCCAGTTGAGCGAGAGGTGGAACGGGCCTCCCATCCTCAATGGCACTGACGCGATCTTCCTAGTGTGGCAGGGGATTGGGGTGGAGTGTTGACACCCTGATGGTAGGTATGGTAGCTCCTTGGAGTCAGAAATCGACTTCGTAGAAGCTGGAATGATTTCAACTTCTGACTCGGGAGTTGTACCAGGTGGATGGGAAGGTGCTCGTGTTGCCTCTACCTCCTTCACCGGTGGCAGTTTGGATCGCTCCGATAATTGGCTTTGTCCATGCCATGTTTGGCTGTATTCCCAGTCTCGGGGCCAATGGTTGGTCTTATACGTCCTTCCCTTGTTGGAGAAGGTGGTCAACCTGGGCCATCTGGACTCACCCATTTTATGGTTTGATCTACTTTCGTGGGTAAGGAGTAGAGTTGCTCCCTGTCGGTTTCGGAAGTGTGGCCTCCAACGCGTCTGGCTATCTTCCCTGTCGCGAGGATTTCGCAAAGACACTTCACCGCAGCTTAGGGTGGCCCGGTCACATCTGATGGTGACTCTGTGTGGCCATAGTTGGTCAGCATCGAGGGCAGAGATTGAACTGAGAGTGCTCCTCGGCACTGTGGTATCTATATTCTCCCGGGCGGAGAATAGGATGTTTCCCTGTCAGATTCCGGGGTTCATGCCTTGGGCCTCTTTGGTGGTCTTACTCGACTTTGGGAGCTGCCATTAACGGCGTTATGTTACGTTTGAGTGTCTGTGAGCATTAAAGTTCTTGGTCTTCATAGGGTGATTTAGAGCCGACTGGTTCATTTCTACCTGCAACTGCTGGAAGGTGGATTGGGGTACAGGGATGAGGTAGCATCAAACTGGCTACCTTCCCAGTTAATTATTGTTCCTCCGTCTCCTCCCAGTTGGATGCGGCATTGTCCGTAGTCCAGGACGGAATGCTGCTGAAGCAGCCATGGTTGCCTCAAAATCATAGGTTCCTTAATATGGGGAGTAACCAGGAAGTTAACCTGGGATGTCTTATGATTTATCCAGATTGGTAACCTTATTTCTTCTTCTACCTTAAGGAGATCACGTTGCGCTAGCATCACTTTTCTTTTAACGGGGGTCAGTCGGGCTTGTTTGTGGGGCGTGAGCAGGTCGTTCCTTATAAAATTACCTGTGGCAGCCATATATAGCATTGCCATGGTAATTTTTTTGTTTAGGCGGACCTCTACACGGGGCGCTTCAGGGGAATAAAGCACTTTTTTTGTCAGGTTCTGAAGCATGACCATGGATTCTTTCTTATGTTCCGGTCCTGGGCTCTCTCTCTCTCTTTGTTGGGCAATCATTGCGGAGATGCTGGCCGGTGCAGTACCGGCACACTGGAAGCATCAAGAAGAGGGGAGGGAGTCAAGGTCGGGGTTTCAGGAGGCAGAGGGGCAGGCGCGTGGCCTGTCCGTGTTCCCCCCTCCTACCACTTGTCTACCTGCCTATGGTCTAGAGCGGCCTGCTCTTTGTAATTACGCTCTGTTTTTCATGCACATTCCACGAGCTCTTCTATTGACTGCGACTTCGGGACTTGTAGAAAATTACGCAGTCTTGGCAACAGAATTCTAGCTATGGAGCATACACAATTTTCATTGTCTGTCACTTCAGGAAAAAGGTGTCTGTATATTCGTACCTTGTGCCTTATAAATAATTCAACCTCTTTGTCCATGTTCTGGGTCCCGCTATAAAATTTGGCAGCTATACCAATCAGTATTTCTTCGCCACCAAATGCAGTCAATAAATGACTCGAAAACTGCTTATATTAGTTTATGAATTCGCAGTAGTGATTCCACCAGTCCCGTGCAAGGCCTTTAAGGTGGGTTTGGGTGTGGCTCACCCACTGCTTTAATGGGAGGTCGGTTTCCTTGAACTTCTCCTCGCATTCCAATGTGAACATAACCAGGTCATGTGGTCGCCCTGCAAAGTTGGTGATGTATATATCGTAACTATTCCCTTTTGCCAGGTGTCCGGTGGCTGTTCCTGGCTGAATTGGCAAACGGGATCAGCGAGAACAGGATGTGTAGGTTTGCCTACACCTCTCACACTAGTATGCCATACCTGGAGTGATAACCCTGTTGTCGGGCAAGCCTATACAGACATGGTAGTACGGCTCACTACAGGTGGTGCAGCGTATCATGTTTATGCCATTTCCTGGACACTTGACTTTGCTGCAGAAAAATGTTTGTTGTGTCCGGCAGGTCTCGCACCTGTACTGTAGGCCCTCCATACTCCGGGCTTCATCCCTCCAACCTAAACATAGTAGATGGTGAGACGAGTTGCCACAGTAGTTGCATGTAATACAAAATGTGCCGTTACCCTGACATTTGGCATGGTCACATTTATTTACAGCCATGTCTGCACTGTTATTTTTCGCCCCTTGGGCAACACTAACTTCGGCGTCAGACATATTGGTGCTAAGATCGCCACGGGGTGTTTAGATGACTCTCCGAAGTCAGTTTCGGTTCCTGGTTGACTCTTAGTCTCTGGGTCATTCTGGTCTGGTATTCACTGCTAACAGTATATTACTATGGCAAACCACTTTGGGTGCCAAAAAATCACTTGCATGCCGGGCTAAGAACTACTTGCAAGGTCAACATGGTTTTGGTAGCATTAGAACATTCACGCTGGTAGTTTATTATTTATGCATCTATCTTGGGTTTCTTGCCGACCACTTTCGTTGGACGCGTCGGTTGGTGACTGGAAATGAAGTTGCTCACTATTGCACCGGTAATTAGCTTATTCGTGGAGACTTGAAATGGCTTTGGTACAAAGTTAATTGGTTGGCAGGTCGTTTTTGGCTTACTTGCCTTCCTAAGGAGTTCTTTGGCAGAGGACGGTGAAGTTGGTGTAGTCTGGCTGGAACTGGTGACGCTAGTGGTTGGTTGCAGGACGTTGATACCATGTTGGCCAACATGGTACCATCGATTCTATTCTACTGTCTCTGGACTCCAGAAGCTGGGATTGGCTACTCTGTACCTTACTTCAGTAACCTGTATCAATCCTTGCACCACTGGGTGATATTCCCTAGGAATACGAATATGTGGAGGGAAATATATATATATACATATACACAGGAGAGGAAGAACTCTCTAAACGATGGGTAAGTGTAGCGCTGTCACATTCAGCTTGCCTACTAAGAGTAGGAGGGGCTAATACACACAAACACTTGGCAGCAATATGGGCAGTCCTTTACTCCTCCCTCTGTGAGCCATGCCTTTCTCCAAAAGTTATAGAGCTTGGATTGAACTTAACGATAGTTACTGTGCGTCATGAACGCGAGACAGTGCCCACCCTTAGTGTACTTTAAACAGTGGCTGCCGAAATGAGCTCGGTACTCCAGAAAGCCCCCAACCCAGAAAGGCGAGCTAGAAGCGTTGAGCCGTATGGACCGCCTTCTTGCCACTACTGGGTGTAAGTTGCAACAAGGGACAGACCGTAACCCTCTAGCAAATACGCCCGCCAGCACTTAGGTGCTCTGGTTAGGATACTACTCAACAGGACTGTCACTCCCCTGTTGGTTGAGTAACTAGTGGTTGAGGCTCAACCATTCTATCCCCACAGGTCTAGAATGGGTGGCCATTGAATGGTATGTGTTTTTAGATGTATGAATTCCCGAAGGGGATCCACAGTCCTACTCTATTTCGTACTGGTAAATCCAATTCCTGGTCTCCATTGACAATGCACACTAGGTATTATTCCTAGCGGTCAAGAGAAGTACCTCTAGAACAGATACCCTTGGTGAAGGAACAAATCTGTATTTATTAATAACATAATAAACACAGTGACGTGTGCTATCTCCTAACCAAGTGAATGTGACTATGGAAGTAATCTACGCTTTACAGACATAAGCAACCTGCATCTAGCTACCTAAGAAGGCTAGTGGTGTTAACGGCTATGAAAACAACTCAGTCACAGCTAACTATATCAAGGGGTGTCTAGAAGAGACAAATATAATAAAAGGGAACAACTACTCTAATAGCAGTGGGTGTAGTTGCCTTTAGCAACAAATAGAGGCGGCTGCTTGTCCAGTGTGAGAAGAAGTAGAAGGTGAGGTGCAGAAGAGGAACTTCTGGTAGATGATGGTGATTGTCGACAATGGTAGCTTCTGGTAGCTGGTGGTGATTGTCGACAATGGTAGTTTCTGTTAGCTGGTGATGGTTTTCGACCATGAAGACTCTGGTAATTGCAGGCTGCGGAAGAGCTTCTAGTGACAGCAATGGTAGCAACGTCTGGTGGCTGCTGAAGACTGCTGACCAGTAGAAGGCCCCAGCACACAAAGTGAATGAGCGAACTACTGGATAAGGTAGAACAAGTCGCGAGCTGATCATGCACGGACTTTTATAGTCCGAAGGGCACATGCAGCACCGGGCCGCAGTAGGATGTGTGACGTCGCCTCATGATGTCCCTCTCGTGTGAGGCCAGGGTAGAGGCAGCTTCCCTCTGCCTAGTCACTTAGCTTTGTGCATAATCGGCGGTGCTCTGTTTTACCTTGAGGTGGTCGACAGATTGCAGGCTCTCGGCCGGGGGGGGGGGGGGGGGGGGGGGGGGGGGGGGGGGGGGGGGGGGGAGAGAGAGAAAAGGAGAGGCGCAGCACGCTTGCTGACTTGTGCAACCTTATTTCCCATGTGTGTTTTGAATCGCCATCAAGGATTGTGGCAATCCAAGATGTCCATGTAATAAATTGGCGGGGTTTGGCTCTCTCTCTCAAGGGAAGTAGAAATACTCGAGTCAGATGAGTCGTAATCATAGTAGTATAATACACGAGAGCAGCACGCATCAATTGTGATAAATAAAGTGCTTTAAAAACCTCCACAGGAGGCACAAACAAAAGTTAGATAAATACGGACTAAAACCTCCACAGGAAGTTATAAAGAAAGGCAAAATAAAGGGTTACAAACCTTAACGGGAGGCAAAAGGACAGTTATAAAATCAACACACAAAACAGTACAAAATACTCCAGAGGAGAAATAACACAATAACCAAATAAAAAAATCAAGTCAAAATTCACTAAAAAGGCCCATTAAACATAAAAATGAGAATATGCCACTCACAGACCTACCCCCATCATACAGCATTCACCGTAGGTCAACAGGAAGAGTAAAAAAGCGACAAGCCTGGCCATACCTTGAGACACTTCAACAAAATGTGTCGCACAGTCAAGAGGTGCTACAGGCATCACACTCAGGAGAGGGTACACTACAAAGCAGGTATTTGTGTGTCAGACAAGTGTGTCCAATGCAAAGGTGAGAAAGCACATCATCTTCCCTGTGGGTACATGAAATAACAGGACGAGCGCAAACAGGCTAGTCAGAGATGGCTCATAACTTGTTGGACAGCGGAAGAGAAATCCACTCCCGCTGCCAAGCATGCAAGATAAGGCCATGGACTGCATACAGCACATTGCACACAGGGACACAAGAATCACAGGGTGGAAGGCTGCATGCCTCCTTAGCCACCATATCTGCTGCTTAGTTGCCTGGAATGCCCACATGGCCTAGAACCCACAGGAGGACAACGTGAACGCCAATCCGCACAGCCACTGCCAGCTTCTCCCGGATCATGGAAAGAAGCGGATGAGTTGTGGAGCCAGATCGAATGGCTGTTAAGGGACTCATTCAATCAGACCATACAAGGCATTTACGGTAAAACCTCCTACTGATAAAAAACAGAGCCTTGAAAATAGCAAGAAGCTCTGCAGTTAAAATTAAAACACTGCAAAATGGATGAAGTCCAAAAAGGTACAGAGAAATGCTAATCGTAAAGGTGCACCCAGTTGAGATATCAGATTTGGAACCATCCATAAAACGGTCTATAAAACCACCAAACACAAGACACACAATCCACAAAAAGACCCTTGTAAACAAAAGGAGGAGTGGTCAATTTAGGAAATTCTGCTAGGTTGAGGCGCATTTCAACCTGTGTCATCAGACATGGCTGTTCACAGCGAGGAAAAGGCAACACACACAGAGGCAAATAATTCCTTTTCACGGTATGTTGAAAGTAGACAGATGCTGGCTGAAGAGAACCTGGCTTAACAGAGTACAACCGTTAATTGGGCGGACAGAGAAAAGCAAGTGAGTGAGTGGGTTTGTATGGCGCTCGACAGAGAGGTCATTAGCACCCACAAGCGGTTGAAGATTAATACACATTAAAAACCTTCACAGGAGGCAAAACCAAAGTTAGGATAAAAAAAAAGAATAAAACCCCCATGGGAAGCAAAAACAAAAGCAGTTAAAAAAAAAAAAAGTAAAACCTGCAAGGAGGCAAAGGAATAGTCACAAAAACAAAAAATTAAACAGGATAAAATACCCCAGACAAGCAACAACACAAGATCAAAATAACAAATCACAACACATTAAAAAAACCCATTGCACGTAAAAAGTAAAAATGGGAGTAAGCCGCTCACAGAAGTACCCCCACCACACAGCATTCGCCGTATGTTGTCAGCAAGGTTAAAAATGTGACGAGCCTGGTTATACATATGACACTCCAACAGATTATGACCAGTCTGTGAGGAAGATACTTTGTTGAGTGTGGCAAATTTCACCCCATCAGCAAGCATCCGTTACCGAACTTCTGTTTTCAACTTAAATTTTTGACGGAACATTTTTCATCTATTAAATATATCTATTATTTTCCGCCATCATGGGAAGCCACTAGGGTGCCAGGAGAAGTACGTACTTTATGCAACTTCTGTAAGAGTGGTTAACTTTTTCATTTCCATATCAACAAAACAAGTACTGTAAATCAAAAGAAACACTGTTTCATCACTGTGCCAGAACCTGATCTCTTGGTAGGACTTGTACATATATTTACTGCTCTACAATATAGACCATGAAAGTTATAATTGGAGGGGGGGGGGGGGGAGGGGGGGGGGGGGGGGGGAGAGGACACGTTTCTATGTAATAGTTTATAAACCTACTAATCTTGTGTTATTTTTAATATTATGAATAGAGGTACACAAATTTTGTTAATGACAAAATAGCAAAATTTTGCAAACACGTTTGAAACTACAACCGAGGTACATAAATATATTTTTCCCAACAACTGTTTTAATTTTATAGCATTTCATTTTTACGAAATAAGCGGCAATACCACAAAATTTATTATTATTCATGATATCCACCTGGATTCACGAAATATGCACGATATTCCAGCATTTTTATGCAATATTAATAATTTGTTTCACAGTAATACATTTACCACAAAACACACTACGCTTCGTAAACAGAAACATCATTCACCATCTTGTTTCCAAAGTGCGCCAAAGATAAGTGGAAACAAAATATATTACTACAACGACCACGACAAAGTTGTGCTGCATGCAGCACTGTGTAAACACATTATTTTGTACTTCCAAAGACTACATAGTACAAACACGGCAATAGATCTTTGGTACTTTCTTAAATGGACGTAGAAAACAATACCACGCTTAGCATCCATACCATAAAAGTCTTTGGTAATATATATATAAAAAAAAAAATGTTTTGAACAAACACGGAGGGTGTAGATGTTTTGAATTATAACTGTGTCGATGGTGAAAAAAGAAAATTCTACGTCCCGCGTAAATCGAGTTGAATGTGAGACTAATAAGAACCACAGGTGATTATGTGAATTAAAATAGTTGTGTATTTTTCCTTTGTATTTCATACAACAAACAATGCCTAAGGTAGTGTCGGTGTTTGAACGAGCCAAGGAATACGAACACGAAGGATTCTATGTTTTCAATAGAGAAAAACTGGTAATGATATGCAAATTTTGCAATACAGTAGTGGACTGGAAAAGAAAAAAAAAACACGTGTTAGAAGCATTGTAAACAGCGAGCATCTCATGCTGCAAACAAAATTAAATGCCAATCGTTACCATCAGGTTCGGGAGTCAAAAGGCAAGTGACACACTAATATTTCTCTCAATAAACAAGTAAAAGAAACTAAACTGCAATTTACAAATGACACAGTGCGTGCATTTGTTTATGCATATATTCCCCTACAGAAACTTGATCACCCAGCTATTAGGGAAAGGTTAAATGAATACATCAAAGGTAAGTCAAGGAATTATGTCATGAAGTTAATTAAATAATTCAGACTTTATGGTATTTTGGATGAGAAATTCTAAAAAATCGTTTTAAAAAGGGATTTTATTTTACTCTACAATTGTGATCGAATGTATTTTGGTATTCGGCGTAGAGCCTGAGAAATAAATGTGTATTAACTGATAAAAGTCCCATTAAATAATTAACAATTATTGTTTCTTACTATAATAAATTCATAATTTTTTGGCCCTACTAAGTACATTATTGTTTTGTACTCAGGCTGATGATAAAAACGCACCTATCCAATATGAATAGAGAAAAATAAAACATATCAATAACAACCAGTTTTTCCAAAAAAACACCAACACTTATTTGGAAATATACTGGTTAATGTTGCAAATAATCTTAAAAGTGTACGTTCAAAATACACAAAAATTGATAGCAGAATTCCAGACACTGTATTTAAGATGCAAAATATGAAGTAAGCCTACTCTTCATAAAAGTATCTTGAGAAATGTATTACCTTTTTTGCATTAGTGTGATTACATTCATATGGTAAAATAGTTTGATTAGTCTAAACATATGTAGTTAAGTATTTGGGTTCATGTTTAACTCTGCAGGAGCTGGTGACCTACCAAATGCAACAACACTATATTCTTTGTACATGAATATTTTGAAAATGGAAGAAGAATCCAAAATAAAAAATTGTAAAGGATCAGGCCATTGTGATTCTATGTGATGAAACTACAAATCGCAAAGGTGAATGTGTCGTGGTATTGTTTAGAATTCTCTTGGCAAGTGGTGAACACAAAATGCTTGTAGTAGGGGCTAAGGTTTTAAATAATGCCAATTCAACAGAATGGTTAAAAGCAGTTGAGGACATTCCATTGAAATATGAAGTTATATATGAAAATATGTGCTCTTTCGTTTCAGACTCTGCCAAATACATGGGTAAATGTGCGGAAATGTTAACAGTACTTGTCTCCAAAAATCTTTTACACATTCAATGTTGGGCGCACAAGTTGAACCTAGTTGGAAACATCTGGTCCAGTGAACTTGTTACCCTAAATGAATCTGTGGTGAAGACCAAGATGGTGTTCATCAACACACGAAAGAGGAAACATCATTACCTCCAGCATCTACAAGAGTCTAATGCCAACCCTAAACTTTTCTTATCCATAGTAACCCGATGGAATGCGTGGTTCCATGCGGTCGAGTACCTAGATGAGTATTTGACTCATTTGGTTACATTCTTCAATAAAGAAGACAGTGACTGTAGCGTTGCTGTTGAATATTTCAAACAACTTGAAGAAGACCTAATAACAGTTTTGAAATGCCAATTTAAATTTGTGGTAGAACACTGCAAGAAAACTTTTGACTTGTTGAAGATTTTAGAAGGATCTTCATAACCTTTTGCTCATAAGCTGCACTCCAAATTGTCACATTTGAAGACTTGCTTCAAACATGTCAGTGACCGGGTTTTTGGACCAGAAACATCATGTTTACTGGCTAATCCTTCTTGTCTGAAAGCTTCAACTGCTGCTAAATTTGCTGCTACGGGGCAAAAGTGTTTTCTTAAGCTCTCATCGTTAGTGGGAGCTGATCCAGCAAAGTTGTTCCTTGAAAATGTCGGAAGGCTGTATGACCCAAGGAATATCATTGCTAAAGGTCCTGAAGTTGATGCTTTAGATGTAGAGGCTCGAGTCAAAACACTGCCTTTTCGGTCTTCTTTATCACTGCACCAAGTGCTTGAAGGTTATGCCACAACAAGACAAGCTGTTATCAATGAAAGTGGTGGTGATGTAAGATGTTCTTGCGATTTTGCTCTCATTAATAAATGATTTTCAGAAATACTCATGTTGTGCAGTGAAGTGTGTGTGGATACCGGTAGCTAATGCAGACAGTGAAAGAGCATTCTCTCAGTACAATAACATAATGACAGACAAACGCACAGCATTAAAAGCAGACAATATTGAAATCATGCTAGGAATGTTTTTTGGTGCTGTGTAATTCAAAAAGAGTACAATCAAACACAGCAATTTTTGTATAGTTTTCATAGTGTATCACGACACTGTAATTTAGTTAGAATAAAATCCAGTAAGTTTAAAAACAACATGGCAACAATAGTGCAAATAATCTGGTATGCTCGGGTTTGGTGCATCATGTAGGATTCAGTGTATGTATGAAAAATGTTTAGTATATATGTAAACAAGTAAAATTTGATGTTTCCATGTAATGATTTTATTAGTATTTTATCTTATTATGCAATGATCTTCACGAAAAAAATTACTTAGTAAATGTAATTTGTGAATACAAAGCACGTGCTTCACAAAAAATATTATTTTTTCACCGAAATATAACACCGAAATCTCAGGTTTAATTTACCGAAGTTGGACAGTTATATTTAACATTTTCCATTGGCTCTAATTATGAGAATCATAATTTATTTTCAGGTTTCAAAACTAAGTACAGTAAAATCTCAGTATAAAGTATTTCACTTTGAAGTATTTTTTCACTATAAAGGACGTCTGTCAGATCACCAGCAGATGTAATATAATTAAATACATTTTCAGTATAAAATACAAAATTTGAAGTCCTTTGTGTACTTTGTATTTGAATTCTATTTCATAGTATATGAATGAAGAGTTATAAATTTCAATAATACTAATATATTATTTGACGTAATGTTCAGCAAAGTAAAGCAATTGGAATTGTACTGGTTAAATGAGCTTAATATTTTAAAAGACTCAACTGAAAATTATTATAATCAAATTTGATTGGAGGCACTCATGGCTGGAGTCATAATCATCTCTGCTTCTGGATTGAAAACATGTTTGTTTTACAGCTTTTTCTGACATTTCTACATGTCTCATCGCTGCCATCTTAAAGTTTGTTCCCTTAAAGATGGGAATGACACGACATACCGAAACACCGGAAAAAGCTGTTGGAAAAACATGACTTCAACAAAGAAGCCATCACAATGATTTAGTTAAACTCAATGCTACTCAAAAATTTGCATACTTCTCCACCTCTAGTAAATTATATTCTTTACAGCCTAAAGAAACCAAAAATAATCAAAATATAAAATAATATACATAATAAAAATAATCTATATCATGTAAAATAATACGAAATATAAAAATCATGTAACATAAAATAAAAATAATGACAGAACACCTGAGCTGGATGGTATGATGATACCTTGCTGTCTGCATTCTCGAAGCTTGCTAGCGTATTGAGACGAGACATAATGGCTGTCACAGCTCTGCTAACCATACTGATCAGCAAGTCGCCCTCCATATCAGGTGGGTTCTGCTCCTGAGAGTCTTCTTGTTTCTGTTGCACACATATCACCCATACAATCACACATGACACTCCCAGACCTGATCCAATATTATTATATATCACATTTTATTTCTTCTGAAAACATTAATAAAAGAATAATGCAGCAAATACTAAATATTAGTTGTCCACTATATTAGCACTTAAAACAAATGTTGACGTAATAGTTAGTCATAAGAAACATGCTACTATCAAATTACGGGTTCAATTCCGAACATTGGAGCAGAAAGATACTCTTTTTTGAAATGGAATTTCTATAAGCACAGCACGATAGCTACTGCAGTTTGGGAAACTTAGGGGTGTTCTCATTTTCTCCCAAAACCTTGGTACATTCCAACCTCATTCCCATTCCAGTTCATCTCGTGCATTTTTCAGTCTATGAAACACACGTTATCAGAGTTCACAAGTACTCACAGACCAGTACATGTGGATATTTTACTGGTCAAACATCACACCACTTACCTACAATAAAACCTAAAATTGCTCATTCCAACCAATGCTCTTCTTGTAGCACAAGCCACTCCACCTCAAAAACTATAGCAAAAAAGACAGTACAACAGCACCACCAGAAGTTCATAAAACTCAGCAAACTATGTAATGAAGCACTTAAAATTTGGCCCTGTACACAACCGGTATTCAAACCAAACCACCACCCCAACCTCGGATTAGTTTCAATCTTGAATCTCGCTTTACCAGCTCACACCAAACTTTCTCACAAAACCATACAACTTCTAACCCTAGAAAATCCCATCACACCTTTCCTATACTTGCTCCTGAAAATCCACAAACAACGGCCACCGCTAGGACAGGATGCCCCATTGTATTGGGATGTGGCAGCCCTATGGAAAGGATTTTAGGCACTTGTAGAAACATTCAACCTTGGGTACAGATGGTCCCATCCTACATCAAGGACAATGGCCACTTCTTAGAACGCCGGAGAAATCTGAATACCAACCCTCAAGATGCTTACCTGGTCACTATAGATGTCACTTAACACCAATATTCCCCACTCATCAGGACTCTGCAATAGATGTCTATTTCAATTTCAACAAAGGACTTCCCAACAGCAAACCTTTAACAGCATTTCTGGTCGAACTGGCAAGACTTAAATCAAACAACAGTTACAGATTCTAAAACAAGCACTACCACCAAATTACAAGCAAAGTCATGGGCAGCAGCATGGCCCCATTTTATGCCAATCTGTTCCTGAGTAAAGTGGAGTAAAACTTTCTGAGCCACCAACCAATTCAGCCACTCTGCTGGATGCATTTTATAGATGACCCCTTCATGATTTGTGATTCAACTGGGGACCCTCTCATCCACTTCCTCAACGACCTCAACTTGCATAGCCTGCTTAACTTCACCTGGACCTACTCTATATCACATACCATATTTCTGAATATGGTATTAGCCCCTCACAATGGCAAAATTGAAACCACTGTTCACATTAAACTCACCCACAACCTTCAATACCTATGTTTGACAGCTACCATCCATTCCATGCAAAGAAATCTTTGCCATACAGACTTGCCCCCAGCTAAATGCATTAGCCCCATGCAAACTGACTTAAACTGGCAGTGTGATATAACAGCCAAAGCATGCTCCAATAGAGGTTACCCCAGAACCCTGGTTTGCAAACAAAGTTAGTGAGTGAGTGGGTAGGATTGTGGGGCGCTCGACAAAGAGGTCATTTGCGAGGTGCATTAAAACCTCCACAGGAGGCAAAAACAAAAGTCAGGGTAAAAAGGATAAAAAAACCTCCATAGGAGGCAAAAAAAAAAAAGTCAGGTAAAAAAATTTAAAAACAGCAAGAGGAGGCACAAACCAAAGTTAGATAAAAAACCTCCACAGGAGGCTATAACGAAAGGCAAAATAAGACGACGAACAAAACAGGATAAATTCTACAGAGGAGTAACCACACAAGAACAAAATAACAAGTCACAACACATTAAAAAGACCCCTCGCAATGTGAAAATGGGAATATGCCACTCACAGGTGTAACTCCCATCACACAGCATTTGCTGGTAAGTTGTTAGGAGTATTAAAAGTGCGACACTCCAACAATATGTACCGCACAGTCAAGGGAGTGCCACAGGCATCACAATTAGGAGGGGGTTCACCACGAAGCAGGTATTAGTGTGTCAGACAAGTGTGCCCGATACGAAGGCAAGAAAGCACGTTTTCCCTGCATACACATGAAAGAACAGGAAAGCGCAAATAGGCAAGTCAGAGATGACCCATAAATTGTTAGACAGTGGAAGAGAAATCCATTCCCACTTCCAAGCATGCCAGACAAGGCCACGGACTGTATACAGCACATCACACACAGCGACACTAGGATCACAGGGTGGAAGGCTGCGAGCGTGCCACTTATTGAGTTATACCAAACAACAACGACTCATCCTAACATGTTATTACCAACCCAAGAATGCAACCATAGATGACTACAGGATTGGTTCCAGTGGAGGGACAGTTACAGACACATGGTATTCCTGATGGTCCCAGAGATGACTTTATCTCACTACTAACGTAGTTTTACGTAACACGAGGAATGGACACACCATTACCAAATACGTTATTCACGAGTGCATAAAGGATCACTCCCAGCCTAGTGGGCGGTTCCAGCATGTGAAATAAACATTTTTCCAAGCAGCCGTAGTAACACGTCAGCCTGCCCAACGCACCTGGCAGACAGAGTGTCACCACACCAGCAAAGCTTTCTGAAGATGGCCGAGCGCCTAAGACCATATAGCTGAGCGCAGAGGGTATATTCTTCCACCCTGTTGTTCGCTCCAGGCAGCTGTCACAGAGGGACATCACAGTCCTCACTCCATCCCAGGCATGGGCAGGCCCACCGCACTATAAAATGCAGTGTGTGTCCGAAGACGCCAATTATCTTCTCCAGTAGCTCACCTCAACACTTCTGTGCAAAGGCGCTCTACTGCCTACCAGGTATTCTAGATCTTCAGCAGTCACTAGAGGCTGCTATCACCAACTACCAGAGACTTCTATAAACAACAGCTTACCAGAAGCTCTTCACATCTGAAGTCTGCAAAACTTCACTCTACACTTCCGTTGTTGATCCTCCTGGTTCGATAGCCGCCGCTACTTGCTGGTAGTGGCAACTACACCCACTACCCTTTTGGTAGTGGCCCCTTTTCAAAGACTCTTCTAGACAACCCCATATTAGACTAACTGCATCTGAGTTATTTTCATAGCCATCAAAGTAATTCTTATCTTGAGTAGATTAGTAGCAGGTCACCACCACCTGTATAGTGTAGCTTACTTTCGTTCACACTTAGCATAGTAGTGAGAGTATGTGTCACCGTATATATTATTTATAATAAATACACGTTTGTTCCTATCCTGAGAGTGATTTGTTCTAGAGGTAATTTCCTTTCCAATTGCTGGATACTAGACCCTCGTGCGGAGCAAGCAGGAGATAGGGTTCAACTAACTGTACGAACCATAAAGTAGGACTGCAGATCCCCTTCTGGAATCTGTACGTCTCATACATAAACCACTTTAGACAACCACCCATTCTATGCGCTCAGGTGTATAGAAAGGTAGAGCCACAACCACTACGTACTCATCCAAGAGAAGTAGGACAGTCACCCCAGATTGTACTGCTGCCGGAGCGCCAACGATGCTGGCAGGATTATTTGCCTTGGGTCTGGAGGCCCGACCTGTGTTGGACCACACTCAGCAGTAGTAGGAAGACAGCCCACACGACCCACCACTCCAGGTTCATGCACCAGTGGTGTACGAGTGATTGGAGCACAGGGTTCACGCCATCAACTACTGTTGGTTATACACTTACCTAAGGCACCGTTGACTGCTTGCACCTGCCTCTATGCCATTTGGGGAGATGCACAGTGCTTGAAGGGAGGAGAAAAGGGAGGAGAAAAGGGAGGAGTCCCTTACTGCTAAGCGAGTGTGCACCAACAAACCCTCTACACTTGGAGGAGAGACCCCACGAGAACAAGATCAGATCGCCTGTCACCTGGAGAGGCAGTTCTCTTCAGCCAGTATCCCTGTACATTTCCCTACACACACTAGGCTTGGCATCAAGACACATTCTGCAGTTTCTGCCCTAGTTACTGGAAGTGACACCAGGTTGGGCATCTCCAACTCCTACTTCGGAAGCAGTGCAACCACCCAGTGGAGCAAGAAATACAGTACCTCTCTGTACGGAAACTTGTCAGGCAGTACCACCCAGGCAACTGCTGGTCCCAGTCGACTTACCTCGACACCAGAGCCCAGGAAACTGGTGTGCGAGTACTCTGGTAGGTCAACCCTACCTCAACGGACAAAGGTTGTAGTCAGGTAGTCAGACACATTGCAGTACCACCCACAGCTGATTTTGTACCGAGTCGTACACCAACATGACCAGTGTTAGTCTCTGGCACAAAGTCTACTCAGACTCAATAACTGCTTACCAGACCACACCTGATCTAGCGCTCGCCAAAATTACATTGACTAGTCTAAGTGACACACGTCAACTATATTTGGTATTCACTTCTGTGAAAAAAATATATTAAATTATACCAAATAATGGATTTTCACTGGCTTAGGCAAATCTAAATAACAATACGTATTTTTTCTCCAAGTCTTCAAACAAATTTAAAACACAAAGATTTTTATAGCCTTGAATGCAACATCACCTTAAAATGTGTACAATAGAAATCTGTGATAAAATTTTTATTCTTCTTTTCATAATAAATTTGTGATAAAATTTGTACTCTTCTTTTCATAAAGTATGAATTTAGGGTCCCTTCTGGAACGCTATAACTAAGGCCTAGAAATTTTTGTGAACTGCGAAATAGTGAGAAATTATGTTAATTCCCAAAAATTCTGTAATAATTCCTGTATTCGCGAAACATCAACAAAATGCTTGTATAAGTGTAACAAAAATCACAGTGCAAGCTTCTTTTGTCGTGAAAACTCTTACAAGTTTTACAATTTTTCATTTGTTATACAGCATTATCTCTCATTTACTTCATGTAAATGCAGATAACAAAACTATTTGTGTGGTGATCATGTTTGTTGACTACAAAAACGGGAACATTTTAAGTAATGAGAATTATTCATATAAACAGATTGGTAGCAAAGTCAAAAGATCATCATTTAATGTACAATTCAATATATATTGAGCCAAATCACTATGGCTCTCGTTCACGAGCAGAATCATGTCTATGTTTATTTTATTAATAAAGGAACATCTTTAACAAAAAAAAAAATGTTGGTGATATGATGGAAGTAAATAGTAGTATGTATATAAAACACAGATTAATATTGTGGAATGTAATAACTATGGAGTAAACATTTGTGCAGTATTTGTAAACACTGCCAACTTGACTTGACTTCTGTGCTTTGTGGTTAGGTTCTTGCCAACTAGCAAATACGGCATTTGCAACTATTGAGCAAGAGTGGTGATTGTAGTCTGCTGCTTAAGTCGCAAGACTGGTTGCCAAAAATAGTTAATGTTTCAGATTGTGCGCAGGAGTTTGTAAGTGAAGGTATTTTTTTTTGTTCTATAAACTGACCAAAGTGCAAAACTGCGATGTAAACATTGAGTGGATGGGAAAAAACACATTCTTAAACACTGCAGTGATGTATGCACAGTGATTTGGTGATAGCAGAGGAGAAAAAAATTTAAAGACAGCTGTATTGGAAGCAAATTTGTGTAATTTTCATATTGTCAAGAAAACAAAAACAAGTAGGTTTCTTAAAAAAAAAAAAACTATACAAGGAGAATTTTTATTTTATCACTATTGAACTGAACGGGATTAAATAAAAATATTATCTACAAAAGAACAAAAGCTGTATGTGGGTGATGTAAAAATCTTGTGAAACTCAAATGCTAGCGAATGTTCTTGGGCAGTTTTAAATGTCTCGATCAGGAAAAGATTTATAGCACAAAAAAATTACTATGACGTGACAATGTGTGTGATATGACAAGTGTGCTCTCGTAAGGTTGTCATTTCATCCATATAGTTACATATTTTTGAATAATTTTCCACATAAATACCTATATATTAATTAAAAGAATGATCAATAAAGTCCATTTAGCTTGCGTGAGATCATTAAAAAATTCATCTTCTAATAATAATGCATACATTTTTTTGCTATAAATAAATGTATTTCACAAAATGAATTTTTTTTGATGAAATGGTGAAATTTTAATAACAAAGTCAGCTCATTTTATTTACCGTAAAAGCGAGGCCCTAGTCATAAAATTAAAATTAATTTAATTTTCAATGTATTACAGAATATTTTGCCAAGCGGTATTACTACATTTATAAATGTCATGAAAAACAAAGTTTGGATAGCAAAATGCTGTAGCTCTTTGGAGTGGGCTATACCTTCTTGTGTCCAGCAATCATCTCGTCACGAAGAATGGCCCGCAGGATAGTCTGTACCCGGAACTTGGGCTGGGACAGGCACCGAGCAATTGCCATCATGCTGGCTGTCAATGGTCCGGAGATCCAGATAATGTTCAGGTAGTCCATGATGTTTGGAGTTAGGCGGAACGGGACTGGCCTATTTGAATCCAAGTCACCTGCACACACACACCACATTTAAGGAAGTCTCCTATTAACAAAATTTAAGTCACATGCATCATTTCTAATTTAAAAAAATAAAATTTTGTTATCCCCTGCTGATTACTGAATTCCGAGTTCCCTCTTTCCTGGTTATGGCTGTATCTGGTATGGTGATTGTTAAGCATAAGAAGCAAATAATAAATGTATTATGAGCTCCAGCAAAATTCCAGCTAAACAAGAGAACATGACTAAGTTGAAAGCAGCCATATAATGGCTCTGTTGCCTGATGGCCCTGAAAACAGCCTAGAAAAAACCATCCTTGGGCTTCTCCTGTGGTAATACGGTTCTTTGTTGAACACTTTCTGGCTAGGGAGGGAGCAAGCAGAGGGGGACAGGCCTTTCCCTACTGGCGGCAATGTCTATTTTCATTTTCATCTGCTACATTTGCTTGTATCTGCAGACAGAATAATTTCTGAATTTATATAAGACCGTCACCAAAATTCAAAATCGGCATCAAATAGGAATTTTTTTATCATATCAAGATATGGAACATTTACTATAATATTTTACACAGCTGAGAGTCAAACTGCAAGTTTTTTTGTGCATTTCACAATGTCACGCATATTAGCTTTATGGTACAAGGAAACCTCATTGCTGAGATCCTGTTTATTTAGTTTTCCCGTATCAGTTGTTTTTTAGTATGGTCCCGACAAATATCCCATATAAACAATGTAAAAAAAAACCAGCAAGTTATGACCCTTGAAAACATTAAATTACTCACTTTCATCGATCAGATATTCTGTCCGAAAACAAAAACATATTTCGAACAATTGTTTAGCTATGAAATACAGTGGATTTTCGATGACTCACTCCAAATAATTACATTTTACGTATTTCTCTTCGGTACATTTGCCAAAGATTGCGAGTATCATTCGTATTTGAAAGCAATGCAAATACAAAACAACATGGAAAATTGATAACGGGTGTCATCGATAGTAACGTTTATATTCCGCAACAGTTCTTCTCCTCCTTCCTACATCTTTACTGCATCGGTAGGTTGCCGACAACGAGAAATCAGATCAAAATTTTATTCTTCTAACTGTTCATTGCACTCAGGTTGGCAGCAATGAGAATGAATCACATAATCTCTGATACTGTATCCAACAAACTATGGCCTTGTTATTGAAAACAGAATTTGGAATGAGGTTAAGAGCTGTACCGGTACATAATTTAACAAGCCTGATTATTATCAGATATTATCGGCTGCGTGTTTGGTTAGAATTGTAAAGGTTTGAAAAAGACTCTGCAAGTAATGATTGGCAAATTTTTTTGCAAATAAATCAGTTGTGGTCATTTTTACCAAGGGTTTGAGCGTGGCTCGGCGATAAAGGAAAAACTGAACAAAAATATTAATATAAATAAAAATTACATTTTGCTCAATTAAAAAAATTGAAGTTTTTAATTGATCAATATTTAATCATAAATTGACTTGAATAAACTGTTTTAATGACATTTCTGGCTGTTGGTTTAAGCAAAAATGCATTTTAAGGTTATGTACGATATTTCTCAGACCTAAAATCCAAGTCCGCATCTTTCGTTTTCCTGCATGCTTGTTTTTTCTTGTTGGTCCACTGGAAAATGAATAATCGAGGTTCCACTGTATTTCAATTTATTCATGTCATTAAATTTTACTTAAGTAATTTACCTTCTGTTTGGGGTACCCCTTTAAATAATTTTAAGCAGCGAGAAGTCAATTTATTATTATGTTGTCGTAACTAAAGTTTAATTTAAAAGGAAAAATACTGTTGATTAATTAATCTCTTTCATCTTCTGATATAAGGCTTGTCAATGATGTGTCATGAAAGAGACTTAAAGAACTTCAAGGAGCAAAACATATGATTCAAGTTTTAATTATGACTTGTCTCAATTTATTTGTAAGTTATTATAGCTTTCTAAATAA